>OY759273.1:10081565-10129065 GCA_963662155.1 Lamellibrachia columna
AAGACAGAAACTGTCAGTGCCCTTGGTAAGTCCACTGATGGGAAAACATTAGATACCCATAAGAGGGAGATTTCTGGGAAGAAACAAAAGTCAAGTCCAGGGGTTAAGACCATTGCAGGAAAGAAATGGCAATCCCTGGCTCAGCCCGCAACAGGGAAGAAAAGAGAAAAGGGAGCAAAGTCTGACAATGGAAGAAGAAAAGATCTGAAAGTTCATGTAACTAGAACACTTCGTACTGCCATAGAAGTGTGATCCTAAACCCCCAATGGTTTACCTGCATGGTGTGGTAGACCCTGAACAGAAATGTTAGTCCATTGATGTACCTACATGAGGTAGATTGCACCATTGTTGTTGTTGTTGTTGTTGTTGTTGTTGTTGTTGTTGTTGTTGTTGTTGTTAGTTCCAATTCAAACTTCCCCTTTAATGGATTTTGCACATCGCAAATCAAGTTCTTTGATTTTCACATATATAGTGTGTGAATAGTATAGGTAATAGACACAGTCTGTTTAATAAGTGCATCAATTTTGTTAGCACCATAGAAAGAACTGACTTTGATAGTTTTACTTTGATAGATGATTTTATCATCATCATCAATAATGCATTTGCACAAATGAGCTGGAATGTTACAATCAATATTTGATAAGTTAGATTTTTCATGAAATGAGTGAAACGATAATAGTGACAAAAATAAAATTGAAGAGGGACCACTATCTTTAAAAGTTACCTGCAATAATTTTGCATGCATAACGACTGTTTTTTTTTTCCAGCTACTCTTATGAAAATTATTGCACATAGTTTTATACAAAAAAAATATGTCCAGGATAAATTTCAACAAAAAACATACTTTATTAATAGTGTAATAATTTTGTATTATGATAATCATGGTTCCTGTAGGATTAGCTAGTTGCATGTAGGCATACATTAAAAAGTACCCATGTGTTTGAAAATATTCTTCTCAGTTTGCACATAGTTGATGACCTAAGTTACCGTGTTGTACTAGATGAACAATGCACACTAACTAGCTTTGTGTGTCTATGAAAACCATGGTGATGCCTCATCAGGTATAACCATGATGTTCATTATTCACTTAAAATAGTATTTTATAATAAAATAAGAGTGAAGATATTCATTAATTAAACGATACTGGGTTTTATGCACAAGTTGCTTCAGAATGTTGTATTGACCAAGCTAGCGAGCCCAATGCAACATTCTGAAGCATTGAGTGCATAAATCCCATTATCGTTTAATAAGGTATTTAGGTTCATGGGCATTTCGGTTCATAACTAATATTTCAACACATTTAAAGCAATTAAACAGTAATTTACTAGCGATTCTCAAGAACAGTTGGCAAATGTCATTTTAATCCAGTCTTCGCTGCATGTGTGTAAGAGTGCGATACTGGTTTTTATTACACCGGACGTCACACCGTGCGGGACAGTGTAATACTTATTTATGTTGGTGAAATTCTTGCATATATGTACACACACACTTAACACAGCTTTAAAAATGTGACAGTTTTTTAACAAGATGGTTTTTCAAGTTGCTTTGTGGCATATTTTTCTGGAAGTATGTAAATAAATCATTGTCATTGCTCATTTCCTTTCACTATGTAGTCATTCCCCTCTGAATTGTAGTCACCTCGCAGGACAGGCCGACGCTCTCAAGTAAGATTGTTGTTTTGTTATAGGTGTCAATATAGGTGTTTGCAACGTTACATTTTCCTAGAATATTGTTTCAATGATGTATCTGATCATATTCTGTTGGAGCCATCTGTTACACCTAACACCTCTTTATTTCAGGCTTGTCATAGCTGAGAACAAACTGTAGGAAATCCTATCATGTGGGGATAGGCCACAATTTCCTTAATGGTTGCAATATTAAAGGCAAACAATGCTATTTTATGCATGAAAAATAATGGAAGACAACATTGGAAAATTACATATGTTAACTTTATGCTCTAAAATTTATTATTATTAAAAAAAATATATTATTACTAAAATGTATTAAAATTTTTAAGGGGTGAAGCTGATTAGTTTCCATGTTTCACCTGCTTCCTACTTTCTTACGTCCCTCTGCATGCAATATTCCAAACAAAACATTGTTACCAGTTTTGATAAATAGTTGTCTGTGTCCTGCAGCTGCTTCACATGCAGCAGCAGGGTGCTTTAAATGTGCTACACAAAACAAAACAAAAAATTTGGATATACGTGGGTTGATTCTAGAACATTTACCACAGACCTTTATCTTCCAGCTATTTGCCCCAGTATTTTATCATTCCTTAAGGCCACTGTGCACCCTGACAAAAAAAAAACATTTTGTTTCTTCCTATCACACACCTCTTTGATTGTTCTTCAATTTGCATTTCCTGATCAGATCGCCGCTGCCCAAATTTGTCTTTTTTCAGCTATAATTCTACTAGTCCTTCTCCCATCTTTGTCGTGGCTAGCCTCTGCTTCTTTCCCCTACCTCTGTTCCCTCCAGTATCATCTTTCCTGATCCATTGTTCCTTCTTTTATTTCGTTGTTTGATGTTTACAGTTAGAATGTAGTTGATCATGTGGCCCAAATATTTGAGTTGCTTGACAAGTTCCAACAAAATTGCACAATTGATTAGATATTAAGCATGATATTGGTGTTATAAATATACTTTCTTCTTCTTTAGGAACAGATAGACAAGCGTGAGACCAACACACCTATTACTTACACACCTGTTGCTAACAAACATATTACTTATGCACCTACTACTTACACACATATTACACACTTATTACTTATACACCTGTTACTTACACACATATTACTTATGCACCTGTTACACACATTATTTACACAACTGTTACTTACACACCTGTTACTTACACACATATTACTTACACACCTGTTACTTACACACATTACTTACACACCTGTTACACACATTACTTACACACCTGTTACTTACACACATTACTTACACACCTGTTACATATTACTTCTGCACATATTACTTATGCACCTGTTACTTACACACATATTACTTGCACACTTATTACTTACACACCTGTTACTTAAACACATGAAGGTTACAAGACAATACTAATATTAAATAGCACCTTTGTGAAGTGCATTGCCTGCGAATCATACAAGACAGGAGTAGCATAAATAATTAGAAAAGGGCATAAGCTGTGTCCGATTATTTGTGAGTGCGATTATAGGGGGATGTATATTACAAAGGTACCAATTTATTTCACACACCTTAAATTTAAATAAACATTGGGAATTGCGATCTATGTCATTGCTGTCAGTTGTTATTATGTTCTATGTCATTGCAGTCAGTTGTTATTACGTTCTATGTCATTGCAGTCAGTTGTTATTACGTTCTATGTCATTGCTGTCAGTTGTTATTACGTTCTATGTTATTGCAGTCAGTTGTTATTACGCTCTATGTCATTGCAGTCAGTTGTTATTCGGTTTTAAAACAATAACATTTTTGTGTGTCATTTTGTATGCGATGACGTAGACTTTCATTGTCATCGAACATGGAGAATGGCAAAGGTGAACTGCAAAACTGTGAAAGGTCGGGAATCACTGAATTGGTGCTGAAGAGAGTGGAGAAAATTGACTGACAATATGCTTCAAACATCAATAGTTTATTTTTATGGCATAGAAAGCTTGGATACACGTGAATCCTGCATGGTGCCCACCGACAGTTCAGTCACATGTCATTTTGTACGTGATGGCCGCATCATGATGTAAATAACTAGTTCTGTCCATATCATGACAATTCAATACAACATTTTGTATTGCACCCCTTTATCGGATGGCTTATATTGAACGCGTGTGTTAATAAATTTCAATACTGTTTGTGTTTTAGAATACTATGTCCAGTATGATTCCTGACCAGGCCGAACGCAGCCAGCACAAGTTCGCTGCACCAACTGTCCTGCTCAAAGTGAAACCACAAAGTCAGGTCACAGGTGAGGTCCTGTTTATCTGTAAGATTCGTAGTCTCCAATTTCTTCCTTGTGGGGTGGGACTCCTAGCCCCTCCCTCCCATCATCCCTGCAAACCCTTCTTCTCCTGGTCATCCTCTGCCACTTTTCAACTATTCCCTCCAATTTTTCCCTTTGAATTTCCCTAAAGCTGTAATCCTGTGAAATTTAAGAAAAACCCTCAACAGTTACAGGTAAGCTGTGAGAGTTGGGGCGTGGTAGTGTAGCGGTTAGAATGAGCTACAATCATGGTATCTTATTGGGGCGTGGTAGCGTAGCGGTTAGAATGAGCTACAATCATGGTATCTTATTGGGGCTTGGTAGCGTAGCGGTTAGAATGAGCTGCAATCATGGTATCTTATTGGGGCGTGGTAGTGTAGCGGTTAGAATGAGCTACAATCATGGTATCTTATTGGGGCGTGGTAGCGTAGCGGTTAGAATGAGCTACAATCATGGTATCTTATTGGGGCGTGGTAGTGTAGCGGTTAGAATGAGCTGCAATCATGGTATCTTATTGGGGCGTGGTAGTGTAGTGGTTAGAATGAGCTACAATCATGGTATCTTATTGGGGCATGGTAGCATAGCAGTTAGAATGAGCTACAATCATGGTATCTTATTGGGGCGTGGTAGAGTAGCAGTTAGAATGAGCTACAATCATGGTATCTTATTGGGGTGTGGTAGCATAGCAGTTAGAATGAGCTACAATCATGGTATCTTATTGGGGTGTGGTAGTGTAGCGGTTAGAATGAGCTACAATCATGGTATCTTATTGGGGCATGGTAGCATAGCAGTTAGAATGAGCTACAATCATGGTATCTTATTGGGGCGTGGTAGTGTAGCAGTTAGAATGAGCTACAATCATGGTATCTTATTGGGGTGTGGTAGCATAGCAGTTAGAATGAGCTACAATCATGGTATCTTATTGGGGTGTGGTAGTGTAGCGGTTAGAATGAGCTACAATCATGGTATCTTATTGGGGCATGGTAGCATAGCAGTTAGAATGAGCTACAATCATGGTATCTTATTGGGGCGTGGTAGTGTAGCAGTTAGAATGAGCTACAATCATGGTATCTTATTGGGGTGTGGTAGCATAGCAGTTAGAATGAGCTACAATCATGGTATCTTATTGGGGTGTGGTAGTGTAGCGGTTAGAATGAGCTACAATCATGGTATCTTATTGGGGCGTGGTAGTGTAGCGGTTAGAATGAGCTACAATCATGGTATCTTATTGGGGAGTGGTAGCGTAGTGGTTAGAATGAGCTACAATCATGGTATCTTATTGGGGCGTGGTAGCATAGCAGTTAGAATGAGCTACAATCATGGTATCTTATTGGGGTGTGGTAGTGTAGCGGTTAGAATGAGCTACAATCATGGTATCTTATTGGGGCATGGTAGCATAGCAGTTAGAATCAGCTACAATCATGGTATCTTATTGGGGCGTGGTAGTGTAGCGGTTAGAATGAGCTACAATCATGGTATCTTATTGGGGCATGGTAGCATAGCAGTTAGAATGAGCTACAATCATGGTATCTTATTGGGGCGTGGTAGTGTAGCGGTTAGAATGAACTACAATCATGGTATCTTATTGGGGCATGGTAGCATAGCAGTTAGAATGAGCTACAATCATGGTATCTTATTGGGGCGTGGTAGTGTAGCGGTTAGAATGAGCTACAATCATGGTATCTTATTGGGGCGTGGTAGCGTAGCGGTTAGAATGAGCTACAATCATGGTATCTTATTGGGGCGTGGTAGCGTAGCGGTTAGAATGAGCTGCAATCATGGTATCTTATTGGGGCATGGTAGCGTAGTGGTTAGAATGAGCTGCAATCATGGTATCTTATTGGGGCGTGGTAGCGTAGCGGTTAGAATGAGCTGCAATCATGGTATCTTATTGGGGCGTGGTAGCGTAGCGGTTAGAATGAGCTGCAATCATGGTATCTTATTGGGGCGTGGTAGCGTAGCGGTTAGAATGAGCTGCAATCATGGTATCTTATTGGGGCGTGGTAGCGTAGCGGTTAGAATGAGCTGCAATCATGGTATCTTATTGGGGCGTGGTAGCGTAGCGGTTAGAATGAGCTGCAATCATGGTATCTTATTGGGGCGTGGTAGCGTAGCGGTTAGAATGAGCTACAATCATGGTATCTTATTGGGGCGTGGTAGTGTAGCAGTTAGAATGAGCTACAATCATGGTATCTTATTGGGGCATGGTAGTGTAGTGATTAGAATGAGCTGCAATCATGGTATCTTATTGGGGCGTGGTAGCGTAGCGGTTAGAATGAGCTGCAATCATGGTATCTTATTGGGGCGTGGTAGCGTAGCGGTTAGAATCAGCTACAATCATGGTATCTTATTGGGGCATGGTAGCGTAGCGGTTAGAATGAGCTACAATCATGGTATCTTATTGGGGCGTGGTAGCGTAGCGGTTAGAATGAGCTACAATCATGGTATCTTATTGGGGCGTGGTAGCGTAGCGGTTAGAATGAGCTACAATCATGTTATCTTATTGGGGCGTGGTAGCGTAGCGGTTAGAATGAGCTACAATCATGGTATCTTATTGGGGCGTGGTAGTGTAGCGGTTAGAATGAGCTGCAATCATGGTATCTTATTGGGGCGTGGTAGTGTAGCGGTTAGAATGAGCTACAATCATGGTATCTTATTGGGGCGTGGTAGCGTAGCGGTTAGAATGAGCTACAATCATGGTATCTTATTGGGGCGTGGTAGTGTAGCGGTTAGAATGAGCTACAATCATGGTATCTTATTGGGGCGTGGTAGCGTAGCGGTTAGAATGAGCTACAATCATGGTATCTTATTGGGGCGTGGTAGCGTAGCGGTTAGAATGAGCTACAATCATGGTATCTTATTGGGGCGTGGTAGCGTAGCGGTTAGAATGAGCTGCAATCATGGTATCTTATTGGGGCGTGGTAGTGTAGTGGTTAGAATGAGTTACAATCATGGTATCTTATTGGGGCGTGGTAGCGTAGTGGTTAGAATGAGCTACAATCATGGTATCTTATTGGGGCGTGGTAACATAGCGGTTAGAATGAGCTGCAATCATGGTATCTTATTGGGGCGTGGTAGCGTAGCGGTTAGAATGAGCTGCAATCATGGTATCTTATTGGGGCGTGGTAGCGTAGCGGTTAGAATGAGCTGCAATCATGGTATCTTATTGGGGCGTGGTAGCGTAGCGGTTAGAATGAGCTGCAATCATGGTATCTTATTGGGGCGTGGTAGCGTAGCGGTTAGAATGAGCTGCAATCATGGTATCTTATTGGGGCGTGGTAGCGTAGCGGTTAGAATGAGCTGCAATCATGGTATCTTATTGGGGCGTGATAGCGTAGCGGTTAGAATGAGCTACAATCATGGTATCTTATTGGGGCGTGGTAGTGTAGCAGTTAGAATGAGCTACAATCATGGCATCTTATTGGGGCGTGGTAGCGTAGTGGTTAGAATGAGTTACAATCATGGTATCTTATTGGGGCGTGGTAGCGTAGCGGTTAGAATGAGCTACAATCATGGTATCTTATTGGGGCGTGGTAACATAGCGGTTAGAATGAGCTGCAATCATGGTATCTTATTGGGGCGTGGTAGCGTAGCGGTTAGAATGAGCTGCAATCATGGTATCTTATTGGGGCGTGGTAGCGTAGCGGTTAGAATGAGCTGCAATCATGGTATCTTATTGGGGCGTGGTAGGGTAGCGGTTAGAATGAGCTACAATCATGGTATCTTATTGGGGCGTGGTAGCGTAGCGGTTAGAATGAGCTACAATCATGGTATCTTATTGGGGCGTGGTAGCGTAGCGGTTAGAATGAGCTACAATCATGGTATCTTATTGGGGCGTGGTAACATAGCGGTTAGAATGAGCTGCAATCATGGTATCTTATTGGGGCGTGGTAGCGTAGCGGTTAGAATGAGCTGCAATCATGGTATCTTATTGGGGCGTGGTAGTGTAGCGGTTAGAATGAGCTACAATCATGGTATCTTATTGGGGCGTGGTAGCGTAGCGGTTAGAATGAGCTACAATCATGGTATCTTATTGGGGCGTGGTAGTGTAGCGGTTAGAATGAGCTACAATCATGGTATCTTATTGGGGCGTGGTAGCGTAGCGGTTAGAATGAGCTACAATCATGGTATCTTATTGGGGCGTTGTAGTGTAGCAGTTAGAATGAGCTACAATCATGGTATCTTATTGGGGCGTGGTAGCGTAGCGGTTAGAATGAGCTACAATCATGGTATCTTATTGGGGCGTGGTAGCGTAGCGGTTAGAATGAGCTGCAATCATGGTATCTTATTGGGGCGTGGTAGCGTAGCGGTTAGAATGAGCTGCAATCATGGTATCTTATTGGGGCGTGGTAGCGTAGCGGTTAGAATGAGCTGCAATCATGGTATCTTATTGGGGCGTGGTAGCGTAGCGGTTAGAATGAGCTGCAATCATGGTATCTTATTGGGGCGTGGTAGCGTAGCGGTTAGAATGAGCTACAATCATGGTATCTTATTGGGGCGTGGTAGTGTAGCAGTTAGAATGAGCTACAATCATGGTATCTTATTGGGGCGTGGTAGCGTAGCGGTTAGAATGAGCTACAATCATGGTATCTTATTGGGGCGTGGTAGCGTAGCGGTTAGAATGAGCTGCAATCATGGTATCTTATTGGGGCGTGGTAGCGTAGCGGTTAGAATGAGCTGCAATCATGGTATCTTATTGGGGCGTGGTAGCATAGCGGTTAGAATGAGCTGCAATCATGGTATCTTATTGGGGCGTGGTAGCGTAGCGGTTAGAATGAGCTGCAATCATGGTATCTTATTGGGGCGTGGTAGCGTAGCGGTTAGAATGAGCTGCAATCATGGTATCTTATTGGGGCGTGGTAGCGTAGCGGTTAGAATGAGCTACAATCATGGTATCTTATTGGGGCGTGGTAGCGTAGCGGTTAGAATCAGCTGCAATCATGGTATCTTATTGGGGCGTGGTAGTGTAGCGGTTAGAATGAGCTGCAATCATGGTATCTTATTGGGGCGTGGTAGCGTAGCGGTTAGAATGAGCTGCAATCATGGTATCTTATTGGGGCGTGGTAGCGTAGCGGTTAGAATCAGCTACAATCATGGTATCTTATTGGGGCGTGGTAGCGTAGCGGTTAGAATCAGCTGCAATCATGGTATCTTATTGGGGCATGGTAGCGTAGCGGTTAGAATGAGCTGCAATCATGGTATCTTATTGGGGTGTGGTAGCGTAGCGGTTAGAATGAGCTACAATCATGGTATCTTATTGGGGCGTGGTAGTGTAGCAGTTAGAATGAGCTGCAATCATGGTATCTTATTGGGGCGTGGTAGTGTAGCAGTTAGAATGAGCTACATTCATGGTATCTTATTGGGGCGTGGTAGCGTAGCAGTTAGAATGAGCTACAATCATGGTATCTTATTGGGGCGTGGTAGTGTAGCGGTTAGAATGAGCTGCAATCATGGTATCTTATTGGGGTGTGGTAGTGTAGCGGTTAGAATGAGCTACAATCATAGTATCTTATTGGGGCGTGGTAGCGTAGCGGTTAGAATGAGCTACAATCATGGTATCTTATTGGGGCGTAGTAGTGTAGCGGTTAGAATGAGCTGCAATCATGGTATCTTATTGGGGCGTGGTAGTGTAGCGGTTAGAATGAGCTACAATCATGGTATCTTATTGGGGCGTGGTAGTGTAGCAGTTAGAATGAGCTGCAATCATGGTATCTTATTGGGGCGTGGTAGTGTAGCAGTTAGAATGAGCTACAATCATGGTATCTTATTGGGGCGTGGTAGTGTAGCGGTTAGAATGAGCTACAATCATGGTATCTTATTGGGGCGTGGTAGCGTAGCGGTTAGAATGAGCTACAATCATGGTATCTTATTGGGGCGTGGTAGCATAGTGGTTAGAATGAGCTACAATCATGGTATCTTATTGGGGCGTGGTAGTGTAGCGGTTAGAATGAGCTACAATCATGGTATCTTATTGGGGCGTTGTAGTGTAGCGGTTAGAATGAGCTACAATCATGGTATCTTATTGGGGCATGGTAGCGTAGCAGTTAGAATGAGCTACAATCATGGTATCTTATTGGGGCGTGGTAGTGTAGCAGTTAGAATGAGCTACAATCATGGTATCTTATTGGGGCGTGGTAGCGCAGCAGTTAGAATGAGCTACAATCATGGTATCTTATTGGGGCGTGGTAGCGTAGCGGTTAGAATGAGCTACAATCATGGTATCTTATTGGGGCGTGGTAGTGTAGTGGTTAGAATGAGCTACAATCATGGTATCTTATTGGGGCATGGTAACATAGCGGTTAGAATGAGCTACAATCATGGTATCTTATTGGGGCGTGGTAGTGTAGCGGTTAGAATGAGCTACAATCATGGTATCTTATTGGGGCGTGGTAGTGTAGCGGTTAGAATGAGCTACAATCATGGTATCTTATTGGGGCGTGGTAGTGTAGCGGTTAGAATGAGCTACAATCATGGTATCTTATTGGGGCATGGTAGCATAGCAGTTAGAATGAGCTACAATCATGGTATCTTATTGGGGCGTGGTAGTGTAGCAGTTAGAATGAGCTACAATCATGGTATCTTATTGGGGTGTGGTAGCATAGCAGTTAGAATGAGCTACAATCATGGTATCTTATTGGGGCATGGTAGCGTAGCTGTTAGAATGAGCTACAATCATGGTATCTTATTGGGGCGTGGTAGCGTAGTGGTTAGAATGCCATTTTGAATCCTCTTGCTGCCGTTTGGAAGCTTCGACAGTTTCGTTCACTTCACATTGCCACAGTTCACTCAGCTGTATAAATGAGTACTTGGCAATCGACAGAGGTGGTTCTGTGAATGAATAGTCTTCGTGCAGTAATTGCAGCATAGCTGAAATTCTTCCCAGAAAAGTTGAGATGGGCCTACAATGAACAAATCTCCCAGGGGGTGAAGGGTAGAGTGCTTTGAGTGGTCCCAAGGACTGGATAATGCGCTATGCAACTTATTAAATATAGCAGTCCTGATTCCCCATTTTATTTTGATGGTACACAAGTGAAATGTAGTAAAAAAAGGGTTGCATTTAGGCCACAATATTGGTCCCAGCATGCACCAGGCTTTGGCTAAAGATATGCCATGATCACATATGGCATTTAAATTCATCATCTGCTAACTTTGGGTTTTGTAATATAAATACAAAACATCAATTATTTATGTCATACTCTACCTCTTTCTATGGTGTATGTCTCTGGAACTTGCAAGATAAATATGTAGATGAGTTTCATATTACATGGCGCAAGGGTATCAGGAAACTTTTTTATCTACCTGATTGCACCCATTGTAGTATGGTGCCACTTTTACAGAATATCTCCCGATTCCAATTCAGATTATGAACCGAATAGCGCGCTTTATACGGAGTTGATTAAAATGCAATAACACCAGTTTGAATATGCTCTCTCATCTAGCTTTTCACGGTAGTGGTTCACATATTTCTAAATGTTTCAATTACATGTTGTCACAATTCAAACTTGATGCCACAACATGTAATATGAACACTAATTATTTTATGATCTCATTCAAAACCACTGTATGAAAAAAGGCTGGATGAGAAACTATTAAACAAAGTTTTATTTACAAAGGACGTGTTGTACAACATAGAGAATGTGTGTAGCACTTTTTTTTTAGTCAAAGACGAGTTGCACTCATTGCTCTCTGTTTTATGTGTCCAGTAAACATTGTTTTAACTGAATTGTGCACATTGTAGTATGAATAAATGTATTATTATTATTGTAAGAACGTACCTTTATATCTGTACAGGTGTCAACGTGCCCCACAAGACAGGTGACAGCAGTCACATTGGAGACGTGATTGGCGTGGGCAGCAATCACGTGATGTCTACTCAGCATCTGGACCAGAGGCAAGCTGTATTTGAGCAGACCTACCAGCAGCACCTCAAGTATCTCGCCCAGGAAGACGGCTTCTCGTTGCCGTAAGTAATGGGCACAGGACAGCACAGACATCGCCAGGTGGCAGCATATACATTATTGGGGGAAGCACATGTATGCCAGGGGGCAGCACATGTATACCAGGGGGCAGCACATGTATGCCAGGGGCAGCATATGTATGCCAGAGGCAGCACATGTATGCCAGGGGGCAGCACATGTATGCCAGGGGGAAGCACATGTATGCCAGGGGGCAGCACATGTATGCCAGGAGCAGTACATGCGTATCAGTTGGAAGCACAACAATTTCATTTTTGAACTTAATGATTGTCTAGGAACCATTATATTTCCCTGCATTTTGTTTTCATTTTGTTGCGCGATTAATACTTTTCAGTGTCTTTTTGTAAATAAAGAATTTTGTCAACAAGTGATGTCACACAATTTCCAGTGACCCATTTGCTGATTCTCAATGAGTCAAAACAGTTACGCCATCTAGCGGGTAGGTCAAGCAGAGACACAAGGTTTCTGGTGTTTTGTCATCTATGCAGGAAGTGTAGCTTTATGAGAACGTTTGTAGAAAAGTCGAGTTGGTGTCTGAATGTACAGGTCTGCTGGGGTGATGTGTAAAGTGCATTGAGCAGTCCTAAAGACTGGATATTGGTCTGTGTAAGAACTTTACCTGTAGATGGGTGTTTGATGTCTTTCAGGACGGCAATGTTCCATTTCCTCATTGACAACCGAATTGTGTCAACTTCGCCTGATTCACACACTAGTCTCAGTAAGTCATTCGGTCGTACACATCAGTCAGGTTTTAGTCGTTTAGTGAGTCACTCACTCAGTCACCCACTCACTCACCCACTCACACACTAATTCACTCACACACTCACTCACACACTCACCCACTCACACACTCATTCACTCACACACTCACTCAATCACTCACACACTCACTCACACACTCATTAAATGGCAGAGATTTTTTATTATTCTTAATCTGCTAATTTTTAGACTTGTATAATATCGTCAGTTCATGCTAATTTTTCATAACCTGAATGCAAGTAAACATTAAATACTTTGGCAATCTTCTTGTGCATAAAAATATGTTACATATAAAATAGATTACATAAAATAACTTTCTTTATGAAAACAAGTCAAAACCATTAGATAATTAAATACTTTTGATCTTGTAAAATGGCAGTATTTATGTGCTAATTTCCTCGGTGGATCTTCCAACCAAGTGTATGTTGTCACTCATTATTGCAGCGTCCACTTCTGGTCAACCAAGTGCTGGTCAGCCCTCCTCAGTGGTTGTGTGGTGGTCAGGCCAGCTCAATGTGATGCACTACTCCCTGGTGAAGCCTTCAAAAGGTCAGTGACATTGATTCTGACATTGTAATTAGTGACATCTGACATAGTCAATGACGTCTCATGTGGTCAGTGATATTGATTCTGACATGGTAATTAGTGACATATGACATAGTCAATGACGTCTCATGTTGTCAGTGACATTGATTCTGACATGGTAATTAGTGACATCAGACATAGTCAATGACATCTCATGTTGTCATTGACATTGACAGAAGTGGGTGGATTGACGTGGCTCAATCTTATCATAATCAAGCTAGAGTACCGTATTTGACCTATTAAGCGTATGTGCCCTAATTATTTTGAAATATAAATGCACCCCACTGTTACTCTCTCTATTAAACCATCGCTTCACACTACAATAACTGCCAGTATCACATCACAATTTTGATAGTTGCATTCCATGAAGCCATCGAGATATACCAAGTACCAAGGCACAGATGGCTATTTATGTGGTAAAGCTGTGCATCCTGTAGTCCTGGAGGATGAGTATTTTTGTTAGTTTTATAAATTGTCATATTTCATAAAGTAGGTAGTCTATTAATAACAATAATTTAAGTTCTTTTATGGCCATATTCCTGTACTTGACAGACCAAAGTGATTTACAATAAAATAATACTTAAATAAAAATTCACATAATTATGCTTATAATCCAAATATAAAAATATGTTTAATATTGTATATTATTAAATAAAAACTCATTAAAAGCTAGTTTAAGAAAATATATATATATATATATATAAAATAAATAAATAAATTGAAATACAGTATACTTGAAAATAGTATAATAACTATATTGAGCATTGTTCAAATTAAGAAAACATGTTAAAATGGAAAATTGTAAAACTATCATAGCAAATGATTACACTGTCACTAGACATAAACTAGTTTGAACAGGTGGGTTTTTTAGTGTTTGTTTAAAGGTCTGTTGGTCCTTAGAGGCACGCACAGTAACAGCTGATTCCAGGGTAGGGGTGCAGAAATCCCAAAGGCATGTCTCCCAATCACAGGCTTTGTCACCTGTTCACTTAACGTCAAATGATGCATCATGCACCTGTTGTAGTTTGCTGTCCTGGTGGTGGTGCACATTGTTCATGCTGGCTTGTTCAAGGGTCAGAGAGCTCTAACAAAACAACACAGAGTGTATTTATTTGTGAAAGCCAGCGCCAATTTACATAGGCTGATGGAACGAATCCGTATCAAAAAGAATTAAGAGAACCATTAAGGAGCTCCCTCAACCTCAGGAATAATGCAATACTTGAGAGGTAAATGTGGGATCAGAGAGCTCTTTGTATGTCAGTTGAAATCTCTCTAGGTTTCAGTCCTGTGTCTTGTTGGACAACATGTGCTGCGTGTTTTAGAGTCAAGAGCAGATATTGTGTGGCCACTGTCCAGTCCTGTGGTGACCAGTTGTGTTTCCCCCGCATCCGAGTTCCTGGCCTTGGCCCTTGACAACAACAACATCATCATTTGGAATAATTACTTCGGTGAGTGATTTCTCAGTCATCTCTAGACAATATAGCTAAAACAGTTGTACTATAGCTGAGTATAATAATATTCAACAGTCACAGTTTTTTCAATTAATAAAAGATATTTGATTAATTTTATTAAATATTTTTGGGGGGAATTCCCGGACACAAAAGTATGAATTTATGTAGTTCTTTAAAAAATCCCTTTTTATCAACAATATTGAATTTTCATCACACATTTGCTCTACTATTGGGGGCCTCAAAATATCAATGTTTTGTTTTATATATTAATCAATCATTGGGGAGGACATCGTTTGGCACCTTTTCTCCCGTGCAACCCTGGGTAACTCAGCTGATTTTCTAATTAAATGTGTTTGCACTTTGCAGGCGTGTCCAGTAAGACGGTGCACGTGGACAGCCAGGGGAAAGTGACGAGGATGTTTCTCCTTGATCCAAGCATCTGTCAACAAGAGAAGGTGACGTTCCCACCCTACCCGACTGACAGCAACAAGTGTCTCCTGGTCGTGTCATCAGACGGACAGATGGACCGAATACCTTATGGGACGAATGAAGTTAATACACCATCAAGTGAAGTGTTTTCAAGGTAACATCTTTACAAAAGCATAATAGCCATGTGTAGCAATACGTGTGGATGTATTGATGTAGGTTTTTTTCACCAGCTTTTTATTTTGACCATATAATAGATGTTGGCAAAAGTCTGTATTTTATTTGAAATGAAGACATTCTCAGACATGTCACGTCAACTTATCCACGTATATTTGTTGTAGACCAGAGAAAGCTGAGGAATACCCAACCATGGTCAAATCTTTGTCAGATTTCCCAGAACTTGTAAGTCCCCTCTACTTGTCACCTAGTTAATTATTGTCACATGTAATTACAATTATACAGTCATCATTACAATTTCTTGTTTATTTCTTTGTTTTTGTTTAACTTGAAGACATTAATTAAATGTGTTAGTGCCACAAAATAAAAAATATATTTGTGACAACAGAAGGTGCAATGTTATCAACAGTTAGCTATTAAAAAACTACCGATATACTATGCTACCCATCTAAGGGCGACATTATTTTACTTTCTGTATTTCTAATTCTAAAAGTCAATCCATATCTAGTAATTCAAGCATAATCAAATGTCACCATGAATAATGATGTCTCCAACAGTGTAATAGTGGAGAATCTAATGTTGATATACGTTTTCATACTTTTGTTTTCTCTTGTTTTAATCGGATCTTTGTTGTTCTCGCTAAATAGTCATGACTTTTTATTTGTCTGTTACAGATCATCACATGCCACCAAAATGGAAAGGTTTTTATAGCGGACATCGTCCTGAGGAAAGTCCTATGTGAAGTCAAACTTCCAGACTCCTACAGTTTAAAATCACCATGGCAACCATCCATTGCTTCCGCAGGGAACGGACAGATGTTGTATCTCCAAGGTAACACATGTTTCATTCTGTTCATATCATTCTGAGGCAGCTATCCCCGAGAATCGAGATCTGGGGATTCTTTCTTCTTCTGTCCTCCTTGCACCAAGTATGTTGCACACAATACCTGGAATAACATATTTTTAATCGCCAGACATTGAACGTCAACAATATTTTCATGAAATACATGTGGTTTATGTTTCCGTTGATGGTTTAGGAAGTGTTCAACGTGGTTCAACACACTGTTTGTCAGTAAAGGTTATGTGTCGCGATGCACATTCGTGATGCACATTCACAAGTGACTGAAATAATTTTAGTAAAATGAGCAATTAAACATCAAGAGAATTAATGCAATGGTTTTGGCCGTCGACGAACCAAACATAACAAATATCAGTCAGCATTAATGTTGGCCCGATAATTTGTTACATATTTGCAGGCTAGGGTCAGGCCTGGGTTGTTGTGAATAAATGTTTGTTCTGCAAACTTCAGTTAACAATTCCATATTGAAATAACAGTGAACAGAGCAATCATAGACATACTCAGTGCCAAGAAACACCTATTTTAGATCAGCTTTATTTAATTTCTGCAAATTATGGCACATAATGGCAAATAAATATGATATACGCAATATATTATATTTTATTGATTATTTATAATTTGCAGTAAAACTAAAAGAAAACACCAGTTACATTTTCACCAATTCCAATTACTTTTAAAAACAAAACACTATTTCCAGAATTGGTGTTTCGACTCCAGTTACATTTTATTTGACCCCGTATCTGAATTTTATTGTTGACATTTCAGGCGTGACCAACCCGGAAGTGACCACCCCGGGAGTGACCACCAACACCGAGGAAGTTATATTCGTCTTCACACTCCGCTCCTTCCCAAGTTTAGACAAATACCGTCAGAAGACACGCGCCCAGGTGCCCCAGATCATACACAGCACTCTGTCACAGCGTGTGAACATGCTCTTTCAGGACAGGTGAGTGCGACATCTATCACAGTTGGTCGTTCTTTGTGGTGCCTATATTTAGAATTATTTGTCAGATTTCTACGAGTAAATTTTCGATTAACATTTTATTGTTGTTTTTTTAAATTGCGCCTCTGCCTTTTTATATACATGTCTGGGCATAATTTTATTTAATAATTTTTTGCAATATAATGCTCTATATTTTTTTATTTAATATTGTTTTTTGCATAAAAAATATATAAGATATATATATATAATATATTCATATAATATATATAACATTCAACCTCTGATTGCAAATTAAAATAGACTGATCAGTATTGTCTTCTCTTGCTGTGCTACGTGTTCTCAACAAAACTATCCAGAGTTAGTAAAAAAAGAACCTCTATAAATTATTTGAACAAAAGGATATCCCTCATTCATTAAAAAAGTAAACTTGCCATCCACAAGACCTAACTGATCACCTCAATTAAGTAGTTTACCTACCATAAACACAAGTTATTTTCTTTAAGTATTTTCTCTCAGTATATCATCTCAATAACTCACAGTATTTTGTGAGCGTTGAAAACACCTCATTGTAGTGAACAGTGTCCACTGTTGTGAAACCCCTTTGTTTGGCTTCCTATTAATAATGAAAAGAAATATAACTTTATCAAATAGTTTTAGTGACCTGCACGAATAATAATTATATTTTCTAAGTGTGCACACATAATCTCCATATACAAAATCAACAAGTTAATAATATTATTGTTGACATATATGTAAAAAAAATATTGGTAACTCCTGCCTAGTAATTTCCATGGTGTTTCTGTTGTGTGGAAGAAATTATTTAGACACTATATTATGGAAGAAATTATTTTGACACTATATTTACGAGACAAAATTCTTATTTAATTTAAACAAATTTGCTCCAATGAACGAGCTTGTATGTGTTTGTAAGTTTTAACCATTTATTTGTTTACCAACATTCTACGACTTGTATTTTTACAATGTCTGTGTAGTTAGTGAACAATTGACGAATACAGCCATGTTGTCTGTGTGCTAGGATGCTGCACCATGGTGCACGAGTTTCACGCATGCAAGCCAGGTGGCGCCAGCTGAGAGTCGAGCTTGATGTCATGAAGCATCTGCAGGAGTGCAAGTAATGGTGTACATGAAGGAATCTTTTGTTAACATTGAACACTTGAGGGATTTGTTTATACAGTACACCTTTGTTAACCTGAATACCCATTATGACTCGAACCATGAGTCTGGTTCTTGTAGAAAAACATAATTTTTTTGTGCCGTTTAGCTGTTTTTTTACCCAAATCTTTGGCATTTTATTTTATACAGTACACCTTTGTTAACACAAATACCCATTATGACTCAAACCACATGCCGTTGAGCTGTTTTTTACCCAGATCTGTGACATTTTATAAATGCCTAATTCACTATCTCAAACACATGGATAATAAGTTTTCCTGGTCCCTCCAATTTCAAGTTGTACTGTGTATGTTTACAAACTGTTTATATAACCATGTGATTCATTTACCTATTTGTGAACGATTTGTTTATGTATTTGTAACATTGTTTAGTTACGAGATGGTCAACAAGATGTTAGCCTTGGACATTAATACGTTGTTGGAAATCCAGTTTTATAATATGTAGCATAGACTGATTGTAGATTAATTATATAAAACAAAAATGTATTGTAAAAGTCATTCTTGTGAACCAATGGCGATATTTTATTGTCACCGTGATCCACACTGAATTAACATGGAATTCAACTTTGTTCCACTAACTGCAATCAATGAAATCTTGTGCCAACAGAAAATGTTGTTGATTTTGTAATCACAAATGCACAAAATATTGCAACTTGTGTACATAAGAGAAACATGTTTATTGAAAATAAAACTACACAAAGACAGACACCACAGGTAATATGAGAAACCTAGATTGGCTAGATATGTCAGCTGCTGTACCAAGGGAAACAATAAAAACGTTTTTCATCAACCTGTTTTATTGTAAAAATGATATCGAGAAACAAATCGTTGAGACAGCTGTGCAGTGCTGGAAGTCTACAAAACTACTGCAAATAACTATTTCACAATATCAATCAGTGTTAAGATGTGGAAGATGAGAACTCCCACAGTATTTCATCTGCAGATGGGAATACATGTACAAGACAAGGGTTGCACCTGGATAACGTGATACACATCTTACAGAGTTATGGTGCTATACATTGTTTGTAACCGTATAAATCAGTTGCTGTTTAGAGCTGCCACAAGATCAGGGTTGTACAATTCCTTTCTGTATCTCCGTTAGGACAAACAATGATACCACATTGGGTGCAATGATCTATTAGAACACGAGAGCAACAACTTTGACAGTTTTAGATGTAATTTTAATTGTATATATGAAACAACTGCTAGGCCACTTTTAGAACTTCAATGCAAGGAAATACTAATGTCACAAAATAACATTAATAACTTGGGAAAATAAAAAGAAGAACTAAACTGATCCTATAACTTAGCTTAGATAAACAGATGCATTGTTTGTAAAAGAAATGAAAAAAATTTGATAAATCCTATGGATGTCCAGGAACCCCCTGGGTAATCACTGGCAGGTGCTTCACTTATACACTACATTTGAATGAATGGACCTGACACGGCTAAGTATCTTCAGGTTAGTGAACAGCAATGCAAAGTTCTTGTCAACACTGGTGGTCTGCTTCAACACAACGGTGACATGCGCCTGTGATCAGAATGCCAATTTTGACGATGCGCCATTGGCTATCTGTGGTCAGAGCGCCGACGCCGACGCTCTGGTGATGGACTGCGTCGTGATCTGCGACTGTCACTGCTGAAGATGAAACATCACAAATACATCATCGGTTAATGACTAGACAGACGCGAACATATATTACTGATGTGTAATACACACATTGGACAACACATAATGATAACAAATATGTCCAGAATCAGAAATGTGGATCTCAACCCACTTCACAGCTCTTGCGAGCGTTTTTCAGCTGTCCCTAGACACTCAACAATTCATCCAATTCAGATTCATACCCCCACCAGAGGATATCCAGCCTGCAAACAGTTTCCTCTCCTTAAATTGCATTACTTCATGTATATGCACACTATCATCTTTTCTCTTTCTCCCACAGCAAGTTTATAAGCCTTGAAAACAGGGAAAAACCCGGAAGAAGAGGTAGCCGTTTAGTTCCAAAGACATCACAACAATAAAATTCAAAGAGAAATCATACAAAAGAAAAAATTACTGAACAAAACCAATTAGCAGTTGATATCAACAACAGGACATGAGATTAAAATTTGTGAGGCACCATAGTTCTTACCTAGTGATCATCATGATATAAATAATTTTCAGTTCACCAAACTTTTTTTGGTATTTGATTTTACTTTTCCTATGGAAAGACCAACATCATTATGTTATAGTAACAGTAATTACAACGGTGGTCTGTAATGAACATTTCAAAAAGGCTCTAATGATACAATTAATTTACAATAAATGTTCTGTAATTACTAAAGTAACCAATGAATCACGTAAATTTTTATGGGTTTGACTGATAACGCACCTTTTTTTCGATGGACCCCTCACGAAGCACCAGTCAACGTTGATCTTCTGGCCGAGGATTTCGCTTCCGTTCAAGTTCTCTATGGCTTTCTGCGCCTCTCCGAATGTCTCATACTCAACCAGAGCGTAGCCCTGTACACAGCATATGAATAAACAGTGGAAACGTTGCCAATTCTGGTTGATATTGCTACTGTCTATTGCAACTGTCTATTGCAACTGACACTGGGTTCAACTACACAAAATCAAATCAATTACTTTTCATTTCAATTCTAAAATTTTCAGTTACACCATTTTAATGACAAACACAATTATGTATGCATTATTACTGTTTATTGTTGAATTAGGATATTGTGTATACAATTGAAAGAAATGTGTGAGACAGTAGTTTTTAAGGTTTTTTTCATGTATGGTTTGCGATATGAAAATATTGTAATTAATCGCATAAAGATTTGCAGTTATATTATATACACACAGTCCTAAATGTCATGCTACGTATTACATTTTGAACTAGTATGCTCTGTGTCACAACATAACAATCTCATAGCTGTAAACATCTGCACATGGAAAAGCAGGAAAGTGCTCTTGAAGTGGGAAACACCATTCCACTTTTGCCGGGTCGCCATGTTGTTCTTGTTCACTGTGATGTTAAATTGTTTTTCACTGTAAATATACACACTTCTAACAAAAGCATTACAAAACTACAAACAGCTAGGTAGTCGTTCAGTTGAACACGAGAAAGTGACAGAATAAGGTGACATTACACACACCTTCAAGTAGCCTGTCCGGCGATCAAGGTTCATGTGGAGGTTTTTGATTTCACCGTAGTCTGCAAATTTGTCGATGATGTCATCTTCCTGGGCCTCTTCCTGCACATTCGTGATGAAGAGAATCCAGCCCTCCACCGCTGCAACACAATCGCAATGAAGAGAATCCAGCCCTCCACCGCTGCAACACAATCGTGATGAAGAGAATCCAGCCCTCCACCGCTGCAACACAATCGTGATGAAGAGAATCCAGCCCTCCACCGCTGCAACACATTCGTGGTGAAAAGAATCCAGTCATCCACCGCTGCAACACAATCGTGATGAAGAGAATCCAACCCTCCACCGCTGCAACACAATCGTGTTTGTGTTTCAAGTTTGGAATAATGTTGCTAAAGCTGTGCAGACAATTACTTTAGACCATTGCGAATCACAGGTTTATTAATGTTCAAATAAAAAATCATCAAAAGAATTGATGTAGATCGAACTTGCAAAACAGTGAATAGCTTAATTAGTAAAATTTCGGTTCAGCCAAACTAAAATTAATTTAATAATTTGTCTGATGATTTCATCAAAACACATTTGCATAAATGAGTTAGCATGTCGTTGCAAAACAAAAAGTAAATTTTTATGCCAAAAATCTAATTGTAGGGGCAGCTTTAACTCCTTAATACATTTTAATAATACATTGCTAAATATCTATAAATATGAACTGTGCAAATGACAAATCCAAAGAGTAACAAATTAAAACAGCATAACAGTCATGTTTAACATAAAGTAAGAGAAACCATAACAATTGCACTACTAAACCTATTTTTAACGAAACACATTTTAAAAATATACTTTGACAGTTATCTGATTAATGGACACCTTTAAGATCGGAACTAAATTATTATGATTAGATACTAAACATCTTGTTCACTGAGAGGAGTTGCTTACACCTCTGGGGTCCAGGGCCCTTCGTATCATCATCTTCATCCACCTCCATGCCCTCATATTCATCGATGTCTGTTCGCGTCCGCTCTGAAATATATAATTATATTAAGTTTTAAAGAGAAGTTAATGGGATTCAAGAAGCTGCACGCTATGCACTCTGATGTGGCGATACCAACTTTGAGATATAGCCTACTCTCAGACAACGTTGCTCAATACAATGCAACAACATGCAGGTTAACATAGTCACAACTTCTGGGTATAAACTCCAGATGTTTGTATAATTATTCCCAAAAATTTGTAAACAAACTTCCATGACATTACGAAAATGTATGCCATTAATTTTTTTTATTAAAATGTTGGCATGATAATATTGGACAAATGACCCTGGTAGATGTGACATTAAGAACAAGATATTTATAAATTAAAATGTAGGACAGACAAAAACACATTTCATTATTTTATTGTCCCCTAACTTGTCTCTCTGACTGAATAGATTGCTGATGCCCAAATAAATATTTTTTTGCGTTGATAACTTGTTATAACATCACTCAATGCATTAAATCATAATCGAGACTGGAAAATGAACCAGTGTGACCTAGGCAATTATTGTTCATTAGGAAAAAAAATTTCCGAGGCACCTCAGATATATCACATTATGTATAATGAAGATGTATTGAGTTGTTGACATGATTCGACTTTATCTTAACAACATAGACAAAGCCGAAATTGCACGACCAGCCACATGTACATAGGGTACCAGACCAGCCACATGTACACAGGGCACACGACCAGCCACATGTACACAGGGCACACGACCAGCCACATGTACATGGGGCACACAACCAGTTACATATACACAGGGCACACGGCCAGCCACATGTACACAGGGCACACGGCCAGCCACATGTACACAGGGCACATGACCAGCCACATGGTTATCTTCGCACAATATCTTTGCAGGACTTTGTCGAGTATACATCCAGATCCTTACCACCACCAAACCCTCTTCCTTTCCGCTTCTTGGCCTTTTCTTTCAGCTTCTGCAAACCCTCTGAAACAAGTCACTGGCCATTAATCAGGTATGCATGTTCAGTGACAGACATAAATTTACTGAGAATAAACTAGGAAACTTCAAAGTTAAAGAAATAACTGTAAAACATGTAAACATTTTCATTTGGTGTTGATAAATAAATTCTCACGAGCTCATAAATATTAGTCATTTTATAAAAATGTCAAGCCTCTTTAGGTTCTTGTACAGCAAAAAAATAGGAATTTGGTGCATATTTTCACAATTACTATAACCAAGTTTGCAACATATGGATTTCATGTAAGTTACGTAATAATTAATAGCTGTTGTTGATAACATCCGCCACGATCCCCACGTTTACCCCGAATGAATAATTTTTTTGCCGAAAAAATTTACCAAGCCAAATTTCCAAACGAAATTTGGTGGCTATTTTCACCAGTACTATAACCAAGTTTGCAACATATGGATTCCATGTAAGTTACAGAATAATTAATAGCTGTTGTTGATAACATCCGCCACGATCCCCACGTTTACCCCGAATTAATATTTTTTTTGCCGAAAAAATTTACCAAGCCAAATTTCCGAACGAAATTTGAATTCTTACTTTCAGCGGTAACATCAAAATGAACCTGTGATATATTTCATATACATAAATGTTCAATAAATGGTCTACTAAAATATTTGGTGTAGTTTTGTATTAGTATAAAATTATCTTAAAATGCGCGTTTGGGCGATAATATAGGTCAACACGCGAACGTACTACAAACGTTAATAAGACACAATAAACCATTCAAAATACTGCTTGATTCTAACGGTGAGATATAGACACACAACTCTATTTGCCTCATATACTGGTACTCGTGCAGCACTTACGATCTCCTTCATCGTCAACTTGAAAATCGTCTCCATCTTCATGCAATTCTAAAACATCCGCCATTTTCGAATGCGATTCGGGGTATATAGCCCTCTTTTGGATAATTATAGAACTTAACAGCCTAGATCATACATACTCCGCTAGACGGGGACACTATCTAAGTGTAACCTACATAGCTTTAACATAAACCGTTGTCATAAGATTTTTTTGTTTCTTGTTGTTATCTCGCTTCTAGCCAAAAGTAATCCATAATTCCACACCAGGTTGCTATGTGAGCATACACTGGTGGATTGAACTTAAACGACATACTTTTTTGCAATTTGCTTTTTTGTTTCTGGCATGTTTCATGAACTGAATTACGATTATTGACATTCTGCACTAATATTTATTAATTTTGTAAATAAATGTTTCTCTATTATTATTATTATTATTATTATTATACATATTGTTTAGCTGTTAAAATACACAATGGCTATTCATATAAGGGGCATTAGTCCTTCCGTGAGAGGATTTTCAGTTAAATCGATTCACCCTGTTTAGCGGCACATGTTATTGTCATGCGCTTACTGATGCCACCTAACTTGGGTTTTATGTAAACCTGGCAAAAATCTACATTCATCGAATGTTGGTCTGCCTAATTAAGCTGCATGTAATGTCATTGAAAATCATTGATAACAATTTCTGGTCTTCGCAATAGGCCTCCCTGTCTCGAACGACAACAGGTTCTGCACCTGGGTAGTCAGTAGTTGGCGGGACTGCGACTGTGCAGACCAATTCTGGAGTGACAATCCTTTTCACAGATTCTGCAAATGTAGGCCGATGGCAGAACTGGTTCGCTGTTTTCATGACCCTTTCGTTGTTGTCTCCTCTCCAGCACATTGAAGGGTACTTCTGTTGAACTGTGTGGTACTTGCAGCTGATTCAGGTTCTCTACATCTTCACTTGACTGTTCCACCGTGTTACATTCGCTGGCTGAAGACGGAGCTCATCGTGAAGAAGGTATGTAGCAACAGTCGACTTCCTCACATGATTCACGATGCTACAGACCTTTGCCAGGGTCTTTTTCAGTTTATCTGCATCTTTCAATGCATCGTTAATGACCAGTTGCAGTGAGTGAGCGAAACATGACTGGTGTTGTGGCAGATACTCAAGCAGTCCAGCTGTATCCATGTCGTCTTCGTTATCTTCTTCCTCCTCCTCCTCTTCCTCCTCATCCTCCTCCTCCGTCTCCCCACTGTCACGCTCATCGATGTCGTTGGGCTCAAAGCCGTGTAGTCATGCGGATGCATTCTTCATGTTTGCTGCAGTGTCTGTGACTATGTGTGGAACTTTCCCTGCAGTGTCTGTGACTATGTGTGACACTTTCCCTGCAGTGTCTGTGACTATGTGTGGAACTTTCCCTGCAGTGTCTGTGACTATGTGTGGAACTTTCCCTGCAGTGTCTGTGACTATGTGTGGAACTTTCCCTGCAGTGTCTGTGACTATGTGTGGAACTTTCCCTGCAGTGTCTGTGACTATGTGTAGAACTTTCCCTGCAGTGTCTGTGACTATGTGTGGAACTTTCCCTGCAGTGTCTGTGACTATGTGTGGAACTTTCCCTGCAATGTCGAACTGTTCCTCAGTTTCCTGTTTTCGTGTTCTCACGTGTGTGACGGCCGGAACATCTCTTGCAGGCTGGCATGAAGGATGTCATCTTCCAGTCCCTCAGGGTGTGCCCAATGATGCCGCGATAACTGCGCATTTGACGACTTGACCACAGGTCAGCTGTCAAGCAAACATCTGAAACATACTGCAATTGGGACACACGGCATCACGCTTGTCTACAAGCTTGGCAGGGATTATGTTAAGAACAATACAGCGCTTGATTAAGATGTTGCGTGAGGTTGCTTTAAGTGAATTATTACATAATATAATATATCGATCGACGTCAGTTATATTGGACGGCAGTTTGTAGCCTCAGAGACGATATCTGCTCGGGCAGTACTTTGTGAACTTCATATATGACCAGATATTTCTGAGAAATTGGTCTAGGAATTATGTTAATAATATCGACGTAAACATGTTGTGGACCAAACGCTATGTATAGACAATGTTTTGGTATTGCTTGCACGGACAATCAGTTGCGGCATATATTGATGTTAGACTTGGGAGTGGGGGCCAATACCTGGTTCACTTAATACACTTTCTAAAAGCTTCTTAATATATTCGTTTTCTCAAGATTCCTATATGCAATCTAGGTGACTAAGTTGCGGGACAGACTGGTATAATCCAAAGCCCCGGAAGCTGAGGTTAACATATGTTTCACATAATACACTTTCTAAATGCTTCATTAATATATATATATTTTTTTTTTTATTCCAATAACTGCTATCTAGCTGACGTCACTTCCGTGGTAAGCAGTTAATTAATTCCACGGATTACGTGATTCGGCTTCGGTATAAGTAAACACAACGCTGCCACCTCAGTCATTCGAACTCATCGGTTCTTTTCTCTTTTCTGTGTTGATATCTTCTTTGCTGGATGCCAGTGGCTTATCAGGACAGGACATTGGACCATTCCCTTTGGTTTATTTATTTTTTGGTTTTCGTGAGTAACCATTGCATGGTAGCATGGTAAACTAATGGGCGGATAAAACTTGCCCCCCCTTGGCCTCCCCCTTTGGCCTCCCCCTTTGGCCTCTCCCTTTGGCCTCTCCCTTTGGCCTCTCCCTATGGCCTCTCCCTTTGGCCTCTCCCTTTGGCCTCCCCCTTTGGCCTCTCCCTTTGGCCTCTCCCTTTGGCCTCTCCCTTTGGCCTCTCCCTTTGGCCTCCCCATTGGCCTCTCCCTTTGGCCTCTCCCTTTGGCCTCCCCCTTTGGCCTCCCCCTTTGGCCTCCCCCTTTGGCCTCTCCCTTTGGCCTCTCCCTTTGGCCTCTCCCTTTGGCCTCTCCCTTTGGCCTCCCCCTTTGGCCTCTCCGTTTGGCCTCTCCCTTTGGCCTCTCCCTTTGGCCTCCCCTTTGGCCTCTCCCTTTGGCCTCTCCCTTTGGCCTCCCCTTTGGCCTCTCCCTTTGGCCTCTCCCTTTGGCCTCCCACTTTGGCCTCTCCCTTTGGCCTCTCCCTTTGGCCTCCCCCTTTGGCCTCTCCCTTTGGCCTCACCCTTTGGCCTCTCCCTTTGGCCTCCCCCTTTGGCCTCCCCATTGACCTCTCCCTTTGGCCTCTCCCTTTGGCCTTCCCCTTTGGCCTCTCCCTTTGGCCTCCCCCTTTGGCCTCCCCATTGGCCTCTCCCTTTGGCCTCTCCCTTTGGCCTTCCCCTTTGGCCTCTCCCTTTGGCCTCCCCCTTTGGCCTCCCTCTTTGGCCTCCCCTTAGCGAGGTCCTAGATACGTTACTGCGGGAGACAGAGGCCGCGGATAAGATAACGTATTGTACAACCCTCACAGTGTCCTCACAGTGTCCTCACAGTGTCCTCACAGTGTGAAATAAATCACACGACAAACTGATACTGTTTGTTTTCAGGAGTTGTGTTGTCGTAGATGTAGACAGTCTGCATAACACAAACACTGAAATGTGTTTTTGCTAGTTTACATTTTATGTACAAAGCGGTTTTTAAAAAGAAATCCTCATTGAGCGGTTTGTAATCCATGATTTATTTCATCACAAGCATCATAATCTCCTTCCTTCTAATTTTTTTATTGGGCAACACTGCAGTAAATTTAGCTTTACAATTTAAGTTCATATTAAGATCGTCCTGCTAAGCCAGAATCCCATTGAATACATCAGTACTAAACGCTCCGGGTGACGTAAAACCCCAAAAACGACTACGTCACGACGAGTTAACTTAGTTCCAGGAGTTCCCGCTTGTATAAAACTGGGACTCACTTTAGCGACGAGGACATCAGATAATTGTGTTGTAAATTTTTAATATAGTAATGGGGTAATTTTTTTATTTAAAGTTAATTTCTCCGATAACCTGTCTATGAACATCAAGCTGTTTTGCAATGCATATGTAGATATTCCAATCACGTGACGGCACAGACGAATGACGTCACAAACATCACCAGGAAACGACAAACGGTCACACCAAGGATTGTCAATATTCTGTTGCTATTGTTAAAATGAAAGAGAATCTACAAAACTTTATACAAGCATTTTGTAGATAAGTATAGTTCATATTTGTTAAACTTTTGTGTAAGATTTTTTTTAAGGAAAAGGACTTATCCGGTAAATAAGAAACACAACGAAGATTGCAACCTGGAACCATAGTTTGGCCTAAGTTGCAAGGCATAGGTCCTAGCTCCAGGACACCGATCACCTCCACTAAATTACATTCACAGAATGTAGTTTGATGGTGAGTATGGATGTCCGGTGCAACGCTTCAACCAAGCCACCACACAGCCTGTCTGTGCGCATTCGGCATCCTTCTACTCGCATAACAAAGGTTTGCGCTGTGGAATCGTGCATCGCCTGGTGTGACCCAAGAACTCTGTCGTGGCAGTCTCTGCCGCACTTGCTGCAGGTGAAAACAGTGGGCTGAGACGGTGCACGGTTTGTAGACTTCGGTTTTCTATGGTCCCTCTTCTCGGCCAGTGGTGTGGTTCATTTCTCTTCTCCCCTCTGATGCACTCAAGAATAGTCAGCCTCCAGTGAGTCTGCTACTTCTGCTTCTGCTGTTGCTGCTGAAGCATATGCTGCTTCTGCTGACGATGATGGTGCTTGCTACTGCAGCTAATGCAGCTACCGCTTCTGCTGCATATGCTGCTCTTGCTGCTTTTGCTTCGGCCGCTACTGCAGCTGCTGTTTCTTCAGCTGATACTGCATATAGTGCTTCTGCTGCAGTTGCTGGTGCAGCTGCTACAGCTGCTGCTGCTTCTGCTGCTTCTGAGGCTACTGCGGCTGCTGGTACTATTGCTGCCGGCAACTGCAGCTATTGTTGTCTGCTGCAGTAGCTACTGCTGCTGCTTCTGTTGCTGCATATGTTGCTCCTGTATTTGTTTCTGCTGTTGACACAGCAACTGCTGCATATGATCCTTTTGCTATTTCAGCTGTTTATGGGCTAGGTTTGTGTCACATTGTGCTTTCGATTATTCTTTTAACGTGTCATTGTTTTGGTCCGATTTTCTTAATCTTACCCCTCGTCATCGCCTGCATCAGTTCATATCCATAGCCTCGTTTCAAAGACGTCGAATGACGTGTCCAAGGACAATAGTAGGCTTGACTATGATAATGATATGATAATGATAATGCAGCATTTCTATGCTGCACATATTTCCTTAGAAAGCAGGTGACGAATATGAAATTAATTTCATATATTGATTGATTCCGAGGAACCAGTGGATTTGTGTATAATACAGGTTGTCGTCTTAGGGCGTAATTAATTACTGGCACCGGACGCGTTGTGTGACTTTTGTTCGCCGCGCGATTTTCATGAATAGCCAGCCTTATCAGAATATAACACCGAACTGACCAGTGTTGGTACGGAGGCTACATATCATCAGAGGATCTTTCCGTCACCGACGCGCCTACGTGAGCCACCCACCAAAAGCAGGCTATGTATGTTTATTCCATATTAAACATATATCTGGGAATAAAAAAAATCCCAAAGTTGGAGCACCGACCAGTGGCACTCCATTCGCATACCCTGATTCCGATAGTAAAATCAATGATTTCTCCCCTGATCGTGTGCTGTTAGGATAATTGTAAATTACTCCGCGCATAACTGCTTCTCCACCATTCGATAGGTGGCGTTCACTTCCCGGGTGACGTCACATATTCAGTATGTTCATATATGCGATGTATATATGCTGGCAATAAATCTAACCATTCTCCTAACCTTAATCCCTAACCATAAGCTTATGCTAAGCTTTAGTGCATGGTTGTATATTTAGGAGACGGAAGAAGATAAACCAGCCGTAGCATGAACGTCACATAACGACTGGTGGAAAGATACGTATGAATGGAGGCAAACTTCCCACCAGTGGCGCCACTCACCACATCACCACTGCCACAACTTGATTATAAATTCAAAATGAACGGTCGGTGGAGTGGCATAAACGATTGGTTGGCTGGGCAACGCCTTTGTGGTTTACGATTTGTTACGTCATTGCAACTGTGCACTTGAGTAAGGTAAGGTAGTTTCAAACAAAATACAAACACGATCCACAATAATTTTATGCAATTGAAATTGAGAGATTTCTTGAAAAAAATAGAAGTTTACCAAATGAAATAGAGATGTGCAGAGTGTGCACATCAAACGTAAGTTGTGGCAGGGGTGACATGGTATATATTCACGCATGCGCAGAAGTTGGCGTGTAGGGTCAACCTCCTCGAATGCGTGAAAATCGAGTGGCGTCACTGTTGGGGGGTGTAACGAAGGATCTGACTTAGCATTCTCCGCGACGCAACTTTGTGGTGATAAATCGCGCCATGTTCTGAGTATGTACTGCATTAGATCCAACGCCGTTGACGTTTCGACTGGGACACACAAGACAACGAGATCATTGTGATAGTTGTAAGTGTTTAATGCTGGAGGAATTGTGGAGAGACGGGGAATGCCATACAATCACAACTGTTGAGAACAATCTCTCACGCAAGGTAGATATAAGATGAACGCACAATATGTTTAATATGAAATAGAAACCATCCGTTAGAAACACTCAAATGACACTACAAAAGTGTTCGCGGTTCGTCGATGATCCGCCCTTTCTCCAACCATTGTGAACCGATTACAATAAGGCAGACTGGTGTACTATACTGGTGATCGTTTACTTTATGCTCCTGGAATCAGAGGTTGCGTGCGTACGTACATGTGTGCCTGTGTGCGAGTGCGTCATGGATTTTGTCGACGCAAAATCAGATTAACATGAACCGTACGGTAACTTTTCTGAACAGCTTTTGCAAGACCATCATAGGTAAAAACCGGCGTAACGTTTTCGCAATAAAATCTTGACCGTTAGTTTGAAATTACCACACGAATGACCATTTATGTCAACAAGATTTACTACAAATATCTTTAAGCAGTGAAAAGGTTTATGCCAACCTCTCATCCACGTATTGCAACTGTTCGTGTTTCATTTGTTGTCATGTGACACACTGATGATTGATGGTTAGTCGCCATATTTGACTGAAATGTCCAAAATAGTAATACATCAATTTCTTAATACTGCGCCAATGTAGGTCTTCAAAAAAAATGCGGATACTTATGCTGGGAACTGTACACCGCTAAGTATTTCATATTTCAATATTCGACATGCGTGTGGAGACGGGAAGTCCACGATCGGTGGCACCACCTACCGGGATCTACAAGTACAAATAGAGTGTGGCGAGGTCACATGGTCTGGTTGGTGGCCTGCAAACATATTCTAAACGGAAAACGAATGAGGTAATCAAGTTTCATACACGTACACTGTTAATCTTGTAGGTTCGAGTAAAACTGTTCACTTTGGAAATACAGCGTCAGTTTGTTTGAATTATACCAAGATACATCAGTTATATTTTTGGGTCTAACATCGCCAGCCCCAGCAAATGTAGAGGCAACTTTATGCTCCATCTAGTTCTTTTAATGTTAGCGGATTAGCAAAGGTTGCGGTTTATCTCAGTTAAGCTGTTTTTATTTATCCGATAGTGTTCTCGCAAACATTAATGTTTTATGAATGAATGAATGAATGAATATATATATATATATATATATATATATATATATATATATATATATATATATATATATATATATATATATATATATATATATATATATATATATATATATATATATATATATATATATATATATATATATATATATATATGTACATGCATAGAACCAGCCAAGTTCATGACAGAAACAAACTGACTCCATGCGCGACCCAAGAGAGTTGACCCCATGAATGCAGCGTAAACGCAAGGGATACACCGAGCGATGTCATGTCTCCGATATTGTCTCTCACATTAGGCCTGTGGTGTGGACAATCTAGGCGCAATTAATATAATACAGAACGTAAATTATTTGTTAAAAGCACTGATGTGCTCAAACGTGTCATCAGGCGACGTACAAATCTTCAAATTCAACTATATTTTTGTTGGTAAAGTTAATAAGTCGATATTAATTAGGGTATAATTACAACTGGTAATAATATGACTGAGCAAAAGTTAAAATACTAAGTAGAATTCGAAGTTTAATCATTTTAGTCATTTAGTATTCCTCCTAGAAATCAAGCCGAACGTGAGCGGCAGTTGAAAAAACCTGGCACGCCCTCTGGTGAATGTCTCGAGCTTCAACTGGAGTCGCCGCTACGCCCACACGTTATCGGTTGTATGTACTCAGCTGTTCCTGGCGATTGAATGACTAATTTCTTTGTGCAGCGTCTGCGAGTGTAAACCAGCGCTCTCTGTCTGCTGCCAGAACGATGTATGTCGAAGGACGAGCGGTGAAATGTGAGCGACAATAAAGATACCTCGCTATTTATGAGAGAGAGAATTATAAGCGAGGAAGAGGAATTGAGAGTAAGCGTGTATGGCTGAGATAATGCTAAGAATAACACGCTTATGTTTTGAAACTGTCTGTTCTTATAAACCGCCAGGTGTTAGCAGGCGAACATCGCGGCTACAGTTTATATACAATGCACAGGGCGGCGGAGAACACAACACACACATTGTGTGTTATCGTAGAAATAGCGAATTGTTCGCTTCAGTTGGGCGTCGAACGTCCTAGCGAAGTATCGACTCGACGAACGTGCTGTGCTGCACGTATCCAAACAATCTGTAGTCCAGAGAAAAAATCGTAGAATCACAGTCGCTCCGAGCGCCATTTCTCGGGAGATGTCCACTCGGTTCACGTCGCGGTCAAAGCACTATAATTATCACCCTTCACGCATGCAGTGTTTCCGTACACGTGTTCTCTGTTGTGGTTCGTTCCACTACGTCAACGACCGCCTATGACGTATAGAAGTCGGCATAACCGGCTCTTGCACATTTGGCGTTTGCAACCATGTTTGTCACGTTGCAACCACATTGCAAGTTGTATATGTGTACGAGTTTCAAGCGATCGATTTCTAGCGATCTCCTCTGTCGAGGCAGATGCTTCGTTATCATAGTGTAGAACGCACGCAGCTCCGGCGGCACGCCATAAGACGTAGACACCGTTAAACGTCTCGTCACAGCTATATCCATGACGCCTTCTCTGTGGCTGTCATTAAGGCTTAGCCTGTCAACCAGATATCAATGTTCGGGCACTGACGTCACTCTGAGGTAACGCGATATTGATGTTGGACCATATTCGTTGTCGAATCGACCGGGTCAGTTTGTTTTGCTCGTCAGTATAATAAACCGTAGCACATGCGCTAGGGAAAGCAGAATATCCAGCAGAACAAGGCTATTTGAAGTCATTTGCTCGGCAGATGGACGCTAACTGACGGACAGTGGACATTGCGACAATTATGTATGTCAGTGTACGGTCAGTGTGCTATTCAGTCGACACCAACTGTGTGAAGTCCGATTCGCTGTGTCGCGCACTGCATCTCCGTTGCCGAGGAAATTCAACTTCCGGTTGCGGCCTAATTTTGTCGGCGATAATTGTCGGCAGATCGTCTAATTTAGTCTGGAAATGCAATACAAAATAAACATTTACTCATGTTCGTGTTCGTCTCTGCGGATGCGTGCGTGCGCGTGCATGCGTGTGTGTACGTGTGTGATTGAGTTCGTGCGTGCGTGCGAGCGCGTCTGTGACGCCCCACGTGTAATGTTTGTTTATCACACGTTTGTGTGTGCGTGCGTGCGTGTGTGTATATGTATGTGCATGTATATGCGTGCGTGTACATACGTGTACACACGGGTACATGTCTGTCTGTATGACTTTGTTCGCTTGCATGTATTTGCTTTAAAACTCCATCCTCGACTGATTTAGCCTATCGCTAATCAGGTATGTTGATTTAGTGTGTGAATGTGTAGTGTGTGAATAGTATAAGAAACATACGCAGTCGATTTAATGCCTATTTTTGTTCAATTCATCGAAAGAATTGACTTTAGTCATTAGATATGGTAAGGCTCAAAATAGTGGATATCCAAAATGGTCTGCGCACTGCGGGCCAATGCCGATCAAGAACAACATGTAAAAGTTGCACAACCGCGCTAGCATGTTGCAGTGGATACTATGTAGCTTTGTTTGTTTCGCAAAATGAATTTGAAATTAGACTAGCGAAAAAATCAAATTGAGGAGGATCCGTTGCCCTTCATATCTTTAAGTTACAAATAACCGGACAGCTCCTGTGGATATAACGACAATATTATGATAGGGCTTAATTTACAGCAACGCACTTTTCATGACCTAAACGTAGACAATGAATCCATCGACAATACAAAATACAATACAGTGCAGACTGAAGAGAAAGTGTTTCTCGCCTGTAATCCTTGTAAGTTGGTCTCTATCTTGTCCACCCGACGTTCCAGCTGCACCTGACGTTGGCTCATCTCCAACACTGCCTCGTAAATACTCGTCTGGGTCTGCGACAAAAACAGTAAATCATAATGTCGACAAAGTGAGGTATTGTATATCAACTCCGTGACGCACAATTCACACGTGACGCGTGCCGGTTACACAATTAAGAGACAACCACGTCGCACGAAGCAGATGACGCTGGCGACGAAAAAGACGCGATAGGCACATGTTAACGTAACTGTAAAATATCGATTTCAGTTTATATAGGAACACTTTACAATGCCATTGCTTTGTCGTGTTCCGACGCCGCTATTGTGAACTTGGCTAATCACATGAACTGTGACGTCAGAACCGTACGAACGATTGATTGTTCGAGTGAGGAGGTGAAGACAAACGTGAAAGTCGCCAAAACGACAGACAAAACACACATACCTAGATGAGTTCTAGACGGCGATAACCAAACTCCGAGTGCAACATATGGAAAATAAGACAGAACGTCGGGGAACTGAGTGGGTGCGTAAAACAGTATTCTGTTACGTTTGGAGAATACCGCATAATCGATTCAACAGAAGCTTAGTAACCAAACTGCTCAACACAAGCAATTTAGACATTTCGATGTATCAGTCATTGTTGGATACGGCTGTACGAATTTACAGCGTCGTATCACTTTTTGCATGGTTCAGCAGCTGCATTGGACATTAATGTGTGGGATTTATGTTCGTGACGTGTGCGTGGGTGGTAGCGCATATGCGCTTCGTGCAATTCCGAAACAACAGTAACGAACAGAACTTGGACTAAACGTTACCGTCTCTTGTTTGTCATTTGGAGAATATTCAACTTCGCCATCGGGTGGTATTTATTTACATATCAACGTGTTGACCTTGCCGTGGTTATCTGAACCTCGTCTTACTGCGAGGCAGCCGACTGCGAAACCACTCGCTATTTAAGTGTTCGCCAGCCGTTTCACCAGCCAGGTTTGGTTTTCACTCTAGGTACCGCAATAGGCAGTCTTATTTTCCATACGATGCTACGCAAAGATTGTTCGACCGGCTCTGTCTAACATTGTACGACGGCTCATGCGCACAACAAACAACGAGCTACCAACAGTGTTAACGGGGGGTCAGTAAAACATACAAAAGATGGAAGAAAAGGGTAGAAATCATTGCGTCACATACAGCGGGTCTCAACAAGGAGCGGTCTACCGTTAGTAAAGCCTCTCGTGTAAAACGCACACAACTCTGCAGCATAAATGTTGTTATTAATGCACCATAAATTATATTGTCTTATTTGATGATACGTACGCATAAAATACCGCAATCAAGTAGGAAAACATTACACATTTGAAAATAGCGACTTCATAGATTTTCGGGAGGAAAACAAAAGCCTTTCGTTGAATAAATAATTATATGATTCATTATTCATTATTTGTAATAACTCACCGTATACTTGCCACTAAAATGGGCCTGCATTATAACTATGTAAACCAAACCACGACGACAACAACTCCTTTTCAACGTGTTGCTGATTTAATATAACTGTGTCTGCCTAATTCACTTGGCTATTCATTTGTAGACGTCCAACAATATTGATTTTAATCAAATATATGCTATATGCTAAATAAACATGTTTGTCATTTTCAGTTATGGAAACTATTCGTTTCGAGATGCAGCTGGTTGGCTTCAGTTAAATTGTTTGGCACGTTAGTTTAATGGGCAATAACAAATACCGTCGTTATTGTTTTATTAATCGTTGTTCTACGTAATGCAATAACCATAGTTAATTATTTTCGACGCCAGAGAAGCCATGTTGCAAGTCCGCACTGAATGAAATTGTTGTGCGTGATTGGCTGATTGAACTGGCGCATCTGACATGAGCTGTGAATACACATCTGCAGCTGCAAGATAATCCACACAAGAGGTGGCGATGGAACGACCAACGGAACCCTTGCAGGAATGCTTTAACCGATTAACCATTCAGATTGCTATGTCTTAAACGTTGTGCGTGTCTAAACAACAGGGTCTTGCGTATATCATGTCACAATTACATCCACTTTTCTTGTTGTGACGTCACTCGTTATATTAATACTAACAATAACAACCCAATAATTATTGCATTTCTCTGAAGACTTGTGACTCAAGTTGGTTCGACCAACCCCGTCCATTTCAAGGCCTGTCACGGAGACCCCCTTCTGTCACGGAGACCCCCTTCTGTCACGGAGACCCCCTTCTGTCACGGAGACACCCTTCTGTCACGGAGACACCCTTCTGTTGTAATTGGTGACCTCCACCTTAGCAGTTTTTAAACATCGCCAACATTGTCGCTATTTCTTCCCAAACCTGCAATACCTATGTCCACATGTGCCTGTTTTGTGGTTTCTGCTTACGTCATGCGCTCCCAGCAGGCACTGACAGCCTAAGACCATCCACTGTCAACGGCTTCCATTATCTCGTCCCATTGCTCTCTATTCTGTCTTCAGCTACGATCATCAACGAACTGGGTTCAGACCAATATTCACTCACAAGTAGCGACAATGTGAAATGAAATCACTGCATTTCCACTACGCATTTGCCATATTTGTCTATTTCCAGAAAATCAAACCCGTCGTCCGTCGCCAATAACATAACTTTATGTGTATCTAGTTGAGTATTCATTTGGTTTGTAATTATTGCACAGGACAAGACAAATTTTCCTAATACAATATTGGTGTTTTCAGAGCGTAAACACTGTAGAAAGGACGCATTGTTTCAACACTTGATTAATCGGAGCTGAATACAGAAGTAAAGCAATAACCCGGCCCCAGGCCACGAAAACTATCCGTGCTCGACCGAAATGCAATATCTACCCAAGCCCAATAAAATGCAATAGTCATAAAATCACCACCACCTACGTTCATTTTAAGATTGTATTTTAATTATGATGACACCCACAAAATCAAATCAAATAGCCACCCGATTACAATAAAATGCAATACCTACCCGTGCCACATAAAAAACACCAGTAACCGTTAGCTATCAATCCAAACACTAAAGCTTCCTATGCCCAGTCAACATACGATAGCTACTTACACCCAATACAACGCAGTAGCAATCTGCACCATAAGAAAGTGTAATAGCTATCTGTGCCGTTGTAACATATAGATCAATAGTATCTCTAAAAAATGCATAGCTACCGTATCAAAGAAAAACACAACAGTTTCCTGCATCCAATAAACATTCAGCACTTGTTGGCCTCGTGCCTGCCAACTAGCAACAACCATATTGCTCTGACATTACGTACACACTAATTCCGTCATATACAAACGTACGTGCACACACATTAACACACGCACACGTGGCTATCGCGCATGTTGCGCTAAACCGGTCGATACCCCGCGTGCGCACAAAGTGCGTGCGCGCGCGCGCGCGCACCGCCGCATACACCGCAAGCTGCGCGGCCGCGCGCACGCACGTACATCTACACGGCCCGAAACGACCTGGCAAAGAAATTAATCACGTACAGCGAGGTAACTGACAAAGTTAAGACAGGGTTACAACAAACAAGGTCGGATGAACGCAGGGTAAGCGGGGATCTAGGGTTAGTATGTGGGTTCACTACAGAGCCGTTCGACAGCTTCAACTGGCGCCACCTAGCGTAGCTCTACTAGCGCATACAAAAGTGAAGACCAAACCTGTTGGTATACGGCGGGCGGTTGCGTACTATACACACCCGACGACGTGTCCAGCGCCGAATGCGTTAACGGCTACAACAGGCAAAAAGAACCGGAAGTGCGTGCACGCGCATGCGCACAGCCACGTCGTTCGAGGCTGTGTACAAGACGCATTCCGTGCACGGGATGTCGGCGTTTGTTCCTGGCGCCGATTTATCGCTCCGACGCGGTTGCCCTTTTCGTTTCTCCAGCCCACAGCTATACGCGAGGAGAGGCGGCCGCGTCGCTGGTGAGGCAGTTTTGGCAGACCGCAAAATAGGCTGAACGAATATGCTGCTTTCTGCACGAGTCAAGTGGAGATTTAACGCGACGCGGCAACGTTTGACCTCATCACGTGGTACCTCGCAGTGGCAGCGTTTATTCCGTCTCCGGCGTACTCGGCTTTATGAAACGGTTCTTTACAACGGCTGCTCGCACCGGACACCCGAATAACGATCCTCTTTGCACGGTTTGGTCATACTTGCCCCGTTTAATTTCCGACTTAGTCTTTCCTAGGCTCACTTGTTATTATTGCTAAAGGCTTAAAGTTAACTCCTCGGGTCAACATGTGGAACAAAATATTTAACAACGAAAATGAATACTTGAGGTATTCTGAATAAAAGTGGATTCCATAAGAGTATCTATATATTAACTACGTGTGCCAAAACACATATCCATCAGGATATCGCAATAATTAAATGCAAGTGGAAACTTAAATGGTTACATCCGGGTTACACTGGTGAAATAAGATCAATGCATTTCTTTTCTAGTTAGTTTCGGATATTGATATTTTTGAGGTATACCGCTTGGCAAATGTGAAATGAACATAGGTAGATGGAAACTAGATCAAAATAAGGATGAACTACGAATACTCCGTCCTGTAGATATTTTAATAATAATCTTGAAACCTGATACTTCAATTTTGCCTGACGGTGTTGTTGACTTGGATGTTTGACCCCAGACGTTAACTTTAAATATGAAATTCAAACAACAATCTTTGTATGACGGAACATACACGACGAAGGAATTACATGGTGAGAAAGACGGGATTACAGAGACGCTAAATGATACGATGACGGAGTTGGCACTTCGCAATGTTATCAGACGAAACGCCGGTGGATGTGACGTCATCGGCCAATTGTCACATGACCTACGCGTTATCTGCTATCAAAAAGGAGATTACATTATCTCTCGGCGAAAGAGGTATGAGTGTGTGTGTGTGTGTGTGTGTGTGTGTGTGTGTGTGTTTGTTTGTACGCGAGTGCGTGCGAGCGAGCGTGCGTACGTGCGTGCGTGCGTGTGCATATATGTATGTATGTATGCATGCGTGTATGTATGTATGTATGTGTGTATGTATGTATGTATGTATGTATGTATGTAAGTATGTATGTATGTATGTATGTATGTATGTATGCATGTATGCATGTATGCATGCATGCATGCATGCATGAATGCATGAATGCATGCACACATGTATGTATGTATACATATACGCATGCATGCATATATGTCCATTTATTTACGAGCAGAAACTACGCTGTGAATGCGTATTCCAAAGAATGTGTTTCAATCACGATTGTGCTTCAATAAAGGTCGTGCAAGTAAGAATGCAGCGCATTTCAAAATGTCAAGGCTAAACTGGTGCAGTGCAGCAAACATTGTTGGAATTTTAAATGTGATTTTTAGGAATTCCTCGAGAAAAAAAAAAGAGAAACGAAGAAACAGGAAGCATAGCCAAGAAACGAAATATTATTAAGCTAGATTCGGTGCGAAATCGTCAGAAACCAATTATGTTGGAACGAGCAATAAGTAGGAAATGCTAAATAGAAAACGAAGAACAAGACTGTTAAGTAGAAAAAACAGCATTAGACAAGATAGATAGCGGGAGACGCTAAATCGAGCTCGGAGTGTCCTTGGTTACCAACCCCTGGACACGGCAGTCACGTGGTGCTTCTGTTGCAGTTCGTGCTGCTTGCACACACGCACACGCACGATTCGTGCTGCTTGCACACACGCACACGCACGATTCACACAGGTGCATCATTGTGCAAAGTACATTTGCATCAAATATATGCTCAATACAAAAAAGGAAAAAATCGGTGTGATATTCAGCAGCCAAATCTCGGTGTGGAGGATTAGTCAACTTAACAAAGGAAGCGATATATGAAACCGTTCATCAGGTGCAGAAGAAAAACTCATTTCGATGGATTCAATGCGATATACAGTCTCCATAAATTGACATCTGCGTGCAACATCTTGATCGTTATTAAAAAGCAATATTGGCAACATGGTCGACAATAAGTGTAAAAACCTGCAGTGCTAAGTTCCTCGATGCCCCTTAATTTGTGAAGGTAAAATCTACGTTTTCGCAAAACGCTCGCAAAATATTAATTATTATGAAACAACGATAAATATAATATGCATCACACAGAATATCCGCAAGTTAATGAGGAGAATATGCATTGGTTGCATGTTTGATGATTATTGAAGACAACATTAAAGAAAGAAATCAAAAATGTATATTATAAAACATAGTGACGACATAAATTGTATAAGCAAATATCATTAAAGTTTGTTTTCGAATTAAACTATTTTGTTCAGCGTTGCAGAAACCCATTAGTTATATTATTTGGCATACATGAATAGCTTTGATTTCGCATAACTTGCGACCATTACTGATTTAAATGTGTACACATAGACTAATGTCGGTGTTCTTGGCGATCAACGTGTGCACGCAGACAATCAAACAATGAAGACTGGTAATCAAAAACTGCACACATATATACTTACGTGGCTCTAAGTATCGCGCGGAACAAACAAGAAATATGCAATTGAATAATGTGTCACGATTGACATACCGTTTCTGAATATAAACATTCTCCCTCTCAAAGAAGTTACTACTTTAGAGTCACGTGATTCAAACATGACGTCATTCATTTGATAGCTGCGGTGAAGAGATGCGGCTTCTTCTATGTGGGGTCCGGACACGATCTACGTACACTATTGACTGTTATCTTTATGGTTCACACAATCGTCAAGCAAAGTGGGTTTTCCGTCCAGTGACAGTAAACGTCAAAGACGCGGCGGGCGAAACGTAACCGAAATCGGCCTCGACGCGCTTGGCCCACGGAGCGTTTCACGAAACCACGGAGCTCTTTGATTCAGCCATCTCTCTTACAAATAAAGCCAAAATACTTGGTAAATGTCGTTTCAATGATTTCTTGGACGTTAGTGATTGATCCCCCATAATGCCACACGCTACTTCCAGAGCACCCAGACGTCAGGGAGGCACAGTGTTGCTTTTAACAGTCAAATATCTCTTTCCATCCAAATTTAAAGGTATACAGTCTGACCACTATTATTATAAAATCATGTTATATAGTATATAGCTATATATACTCAACGATCTTGGCCGGTAAAAGGTGTCTTAGTGAGCTACGATGTTTAACATACTTTGACCGTTATTGCTTTAGTGTTAATGTTTCGGGCCGAATAGTATGTTTACATTGCACGCGGAACGGCAAGTTCGACATTTATAGACAGACAATTGTAAACATATTAGAAATGTAGTTCATATAAAACACACATCTCAGGTGTCACGATTTTTGAATAGATTTAGTTCTTACTATATACTATGTACCACGAATTTACGAAGCAAACGATCTGACTTTGTGCCTTTGAAATAAACTGATTAAATAACATTCACCTGTTCTGGCTGCAACAAGCATCACAGTGATCATTTTACTAAAATCCAACTTTGAACTACTAATTTCCGCTAAAAAAATTCTACTTTTCAGGAATATATTTCCAAAGAGCTCCGTGTCTATGAATGTACCAGGCGTCTGGCCGAATCTGGCTAGTCGTGTAAACTTCCTAACTGTGGAGAAATGTCACAACTTAACATACTTGTAAGCTGAATATACATCTGCAATGTAGGTGAACACACATTTTACTACAAAACAACGCGTCCTAGAGTTAATGTTTATAAGCCTACGAGGATGCGCATTAAATCAAACCCACAAAACAAACGGTTGAGCACAGCTACTGTTGTTTAGCGAATCTAGAAATGATCATTAGATAATATGGTTGTATTTTTCTAGGACGGTAATCCAATTTACTTTGAACAAATACTAAGCTAGAGTCGTTATATATATATATATCGACGTTACGATGGTGTCATGGTGTCATGGTGTCATGGTGGTGCAGACCTTTGTTGCAATGACAACGCATAACCACAATGATGCCTACCTTTGCTATGTCGATCAGTGTGTTTGAGCTGTCGTTTAATTTTCTCTGGTCCAGTTTTATTTTTCGTATTCTGAAACAATTAATACACCGTTCACACAATCAGACGGTTTGTTGACATCTTTGTACAACTGTTAAAACTGCCTCACTTATAAACTACCGTGTCATTAAAAAATAGGACACACATCATAATTTAACTTGACAGTGACAATATAGGCCTATTCCCAGCTAGTGGAAAATAATAGCAACAATAGTCAAACATATGTGGTGTGATAGAAAGGTTGTTACTTTAGTCACAATTAGCCACCAAACCGACAAACGAACCAACTGCATGCACAAATGTTACATAAAACAAATGCCACAACACCAGTAAATTACGACGACGCCATTTAAACGTTGCGAGGGATGAAACAGGCACTAATAGAATTGCTTCCACGCGGCTGAACGATAAAAGCAGTAGAGACAATATATCAGCATTACTTGCTGGTCGGACTGAAAAGCCGGCTGTCTATAAAACTGCCATAAATTAAATATGACACAGCCGCCAATAGACCACGCTTGTTGTCCGACGCGGACGCGGCCCGGAATGGTCGTCGGTAGAGTCGTGTCACGACCTTTCATGACCTTTCGGCTGATGAAGTTCATTCCACATTGAGACGCCGGACTTGACCCGGTTTACGGAGCGATAAGAGCTGAACGGCCGCTTTACCAGAGATACGGCAATATTCGAGGAGCGTAATAATCGACGGTGCTGCCAGAATGAATCACGAAGCCGCGCAGTTGGTTTAGGGCTAGGGTTAGGGTGGAACATACCCAGGCTATGGACAGGCTGCTCTGGACGTGGTTCGTTAGTCGAGGCTAATCAGTTCCCAGGCTCTTTAGGCCAACAGCGCTCAAGTCATAATGTGTCGGGTCAAGCGACAGGGATTGACATTCGCCTTGACACAACGCCGCCGTGTCGCAGCATAATCCAGGCACTGTGTGCGGGGGGGGGGGGGGGGCGGTGGCGCCGAGGTTAGGACAGCGGACACGCAGTCGAGAGAACCAGGTTTCGAATCCTCTGGCTGCTGTTTCAAAGCTTGGGCAATTTCGTTCACTCCACACTGCCTCAGTTCACTCAGCTGTATAAATGAGCACCTGGCTATAGACAGTGGTGGATATGTGAACGAATAGTCTTCGTGCAGTAATTGGAATGTGGCTGATTGCTTCCCAGAGAAGTCGAGTTGGCGTTGGAATGAACAGGTCTGACGGGGGGGGGGGGGGATAAATCGCTTTGAACAATCCCATTGGATACAGCGCAATATAAGGACTTCCCTTTACCGTTACAATGCATAAACATACTTATTTACACTGATGCAAGCGATAAAGATTGAAAGAAATTTTCCAATTAAGCGTATGTTCACAACAACCTATTTGGCATACAAACATGAAAAAGCGGTGCCATTATAAGCCGTATGTATGTGGTAAATAATGATATGGTAAATTAGTTAATAACATTGATAATGAAGTACGATGTTAATTGTATGTATACCAATGCAATGGCAGAACGCCAGCGGACACACAGCAGCTTAAACAATCCTGCATTTATTACTGCATTAATAAATCATCAAACAGACACACGATCAACGCAGATTGTATTTAATAATATTGATCAACGTTATCATTAGAAATCATACAATTATTCGGTTTGACAAGCGACACGATTGTATTTACCTTTATCAATGGTTTGCCCATGCATGGGCACACACGAACGCAAGCACGCACGCACGCACGCACGCACGCACGCACGCACGCACGCACGCACGCACGCACGCACGCACGCACGCACGCACGCACGCACGCACGCACGCACGCACGCACGCACGCAAGCAAGCACGCACGCAAGCACGCACGCACACGCATATATATATATATATATATATATATATATATATATATATATATATATATATATATATATATATATATATATATATATATATATATATATATATATATATATATAATTAGATACAGTTGTTGTCTGAACGGCGAAATTACAGCTCACGCACGGTTAGAAGTACAGAATGTGCCACAGGAAACTGCTCGACGTTATTTACTTATCCAGTAGTGCTAGTGATTTGTCGACGTTAAGGTTTTTGTACACAACGCTTCCAGTTCCCGAAACTACTTCCATGCGTCCGATACGCAGGAACTCCTAAACGGAGATACGATAACATAAACCACTTGAGTGGGTGTGCAGTCCGATGCAGGTCCGAATCATCCAAATTCCAAATATTTCAACGGCCGAACACTGTTCAGGCCGACGAAAACGAGCAAATGGAAAAACACTGTACAGCAAGAAAAATACCAACACATTCCGAACGGAACATGATATCCTGTGCATATATGGTATAAATGTAATTGAAATAATATGAACAATGCAATGCTTAATTAAGATACATTTAACATAGGTAAAACTGTAACAACAAATGGATCATTATGTTTACCTGTGTATAGCTTTGAGGAATTTCCTTTGGTGCGCCCGGACTTTGCTCGAGTTAACCTTGTGAACCAGCTTCGTGTATTTGTAGATAAGCCACGTTTCTCGTAAAACATTCGCCGCGGCGTTCTTCAACTGCCGGATAGAACACAGTCAGGTGTCATGCATGGCAATGGCATAACGCGGCTTTGTGAGAATAACAAGCGTCATTTGTGAATTCGACATAAAAGTAAGAGTAGCGTACATGTTAATATGACGCACCATGGATGAATCGAACATATCACGTCATGTGTGATAGTAGCACGACACGCCATCAGGAAGACTAACATAACACGTCATGGGTGATAGTAGCACGACACGCCACCAGGAAGAGTAACATAACACGTCATGGGTGATAGTAGCACGACACGCCATCAGGAAGACTAACATAACACGTCATGGGTGATAGTAGCACAACACGCCATCAGGAAGACTAACATAACACGTCATGGATGATAGTAGCACGACACGCCATCAGGAAGACTAACATAACACGTCATGGGTGATAGTAGCACGACACGCCACCAGGAAGAGTAACATAACACGTCATGGGTGATAGTAGCACGACACGCCACCAGGAAGAGTAACATAACACGTCATGGGTGATAGTAGCACGGCACACCATCAGGAAGGCTAACATAACACGTCATGGGTGATAGTAGCACAACACGCCATCAGGAAGAGTAACATAACACGTCATGGGTGATAGTAACACGACACACCATCAGGAAGACTAACATAACACGTCATGGGTGATAGTAGCACAACACGCCATCAGGAAGACTAACATAACACGTCATGGATGATAGTAGCACGACACGCCATCAGGAAGACTAACATAACACGTCATGGGTGATAGTAGCACAACACGCCATCAGGAAGACTAACATAACACGTCATGGGTGATAGTAGCACGACACGCCACCAGGAAGAGTAACATAACACGTCATGGGTGATAGTAGCACGGCACACCATCAGGAAGACTAACATAACACGTCATGTGTGATAGTAGCACAACACGCCATCAGGAAGACTAACATAACACGTCATGGGTGATAGTAGCACGACACGCCATCAGGAAGACTAACATAACACGTCATGGGTGATAGTAGCACAACACGCCATCAGGAAGACTAACATAACACGTCATGGGTGATAGTAGCACGACACGCCATCAGGAAGACTAACATAACACGTGAACACATTTAATTAGTGAGATTAACAAGATTGGTTGATTACTATCCAAAGAACCACTAACATAATATAAAATTAATGATAATACTATGACATGGGTGGAGTTAGCATAATATGTTATCGATAAGAGTAATGAAGCGCGATAGGGAACAAATCATGGATGAAATGAACATAACATATGCGACCAGCATAAGAACTCTTGGGCGAGACAGACGGGTGGGTGAGACAGACGGGTGGGTGGGTGAGACAGACGGGTGGGTGGGTGGGTGAGACAGACGGGTGGGTGGGTGAGACAGACGGGTGGGTGGGCGAGACAGACGAGTGGGTGAGACTGATCACGGCACTTTCCAATACTCGCCCGCTTTGTCAGTTGTGTGTCCATCATGAAGTTGTGCACGTGTTTCTCGGCCCGCGTCAGTTCCAACTTACGAGCCAGGACAGCAACCACGAGGGCCGTACAGCCAGCGCCCTGCAACCAGACGACATCTTATAATATGTTGTGTTGGGTGTAGCTAACTGCTAGAAAGCAAGCGTTCTGGTTTTCAATGGTGAAACGACGATACCTCTCCTGGTTTGACCACATCACCCGACACAACATCATTTCAAGAAACATCAAAGGAAGGCAAAGGGAGATGTGATCGTCAGAGGAAAAACTGGCTGGATAATATACAGGGTATGGACCAAAAGCTTACCGACTCTACTGCGCACAGCAGAAGACATACAAAGCTGACGAAGACAACGTCGAAGTGGCAACCCTGCTACCGTCCCGGTTAAAGGATAAAGTTGAATGTGAATTGCCCGACAAACTGAAGACATTTCCCCAAAATCTGCCTGCGTGAAAGTAAATTAGTTAGACATTAACTTAACGTATTGGAAATGAATGTCTAAGCGTCCTTCACATATTGCTTCCAGTTGACAACGCGTGTGGTTGTTGGCGTGCTTTGACAATGTCATTAAGTCCATGTCACAACGTGGAATCGCACAAACCTGATGAAACGTGACATTATCTGTGCTGAATTACACGACGCCATAGCGCTGAATCAATCATCACTGATGGCACATGCTGATACCGTAACACGTAACCGTGTAGCGATGTAATCAGTGCATTAATACAATACGTAATCCCGCGGTGTAGTAC
>OY759273.1:10134065-10166565 GCA_963662155.1 Lamellibrachia columna
CTCCATCTACTACAACTCGTTGTCTTCTGTCAGTCAGCCATTGTTCTATCCAGTCAGTTATGCTATCCCCGATACCATGGGCTTTTAATTTAAGTAGCAATCTTTGATGTGGCACTTTGTCAAAAGCTTTCTGAAAATCTAAGTAGATAATATCTACTGGCGATCCCACGTCTATCCACTTAGTGATTTCTTCCAAAAAACATAACATATTTGTTAAGCATGACCTTGCTTTAAGGAATCCATGTTGAGATGAATTTAATAATTTATGCTTAACGAGGAAGTCCACCATATGGTCTTTAATTAACCTTTCTAATAATTTACAAATCACTGACGTTAAACTCACTGGTCTGTAATTCTCTGACTTATTTCTCGAACCCTTTTTAAATAATGGTATGATGTTTGCTTCTTTCCATTCAAACGGAACAACTCCCTCTTTTAATGACAAGTTGAATACTCTTGCAAGTGGTATACTGATTTGATCTACTGTTTCCATTAGTAATTTTGGAGGAATCCCATCCACTCCCGGTGATTTGTTATCCTTCATTGCCCTTATTTTCTTAGCTACCAATTCTGGAGTTACAACTAACGGTCCTAAATATTCAGATTTAGCCCCCTGAAATTTAGCATCAGCAACTGGTAATGAACTAATATCTTCCTTGGTAAACACTGAACTGAAGTAACCATTTAGGTCTTCCGCCATTAAAAACCCCTGTGATATTATATTTCCAGCACTGTCTTCTAGAGGTCCAACCTTGTCTTGTACGTTTTGTTTACTCCTGACATATGCATAAAAACTCTTGCTGTCATTTTTTATGTTACATGCCAGTTTTTGCTCATAGCTTCTTTTAGATTGTCTGATTTCAGTTGTAGCTGCATTAAGTGCCTCTTTGTATTTTGCATAGTCTTCTTCCTTTCTGGTACGCCTATAAACCCTCCACATAGTTTGTTTTAGCATTATTTTTCTAATAGCCTCTTTTGACAAATGTTTCTTTCTACACCGTTTTCCTTGTTTTCGGAAGGGAACAAATTTATCGATGATACTCTCAATTTCATATTTAAGAATGTTCCAGCATTCAATTGCGGTCTTATTCATCAGCATGTTATTCCAATCTAGCTGTGCTAAGTATTTTCTCATATCTTTGTAGTTACCTTTGTGGAAGTTTCTCTTGTACGTTTTCTTATTTTTACTTTCTGATTTTACATTGATGTCAAAATGTATTTGATTATGGTCACTATTACCCAATGGTTCAAATATTTTTACATTGTCCACTAATTCTTTTTGTGATGACAAAACTATATCTAATACATTTTCTCCCCTGGTTGGTTCTAATACGTGCTGAGTAAGAAAGCTATCCTGGATTAAACATAGAAATTGTTGATCCTCAATCCCTGTGCTCTCTAGAGAATTCCATTGTATGTGTCCATGGTTAAAATCTCCCATTATGATACATTCCCCTTTACTAACTTCCTTTATAGCGTTTTTTATTTTTGTGTTGTCCTCTTCGTTTATGTTTGGACTTCGGTAAACTAATCCAATAGTTAATTTTGAATTTCCTGAAACAATTTTGCACCAAACAGCTTCATCGCAATCTGCTTCCCTTTCTAGTTTTATTTCATAAGCCTGAATAGATTCTTTAACATATAAAATAACTCCCCCGCCCCTTCTTCCTATTCGATCTTTCCTAAACATTACGTATCCTGTCAGTCCTAATTCAGCATCTGTAATATCTATGTTGGCCCATGATTCAGTTATACCAATTATGTGAGGGTCAATAACATGCCGAGGAAGGCATCCGGCGGTTGCCAAAACGTCGCAGTGGTGATTACTTTTCATGGTTGTGATTGAAGGAAAAGATCGTGTACATTATTCTCCTAGCGTGACGAACGTTTGCGACAACAACGCTAATGACGTCCACTCACCATGACCCCTGTCGTGACGGCGATGCCCCGGCCGCAGTAGGTGTTTGGGACGATGTCACCGTAGCCGATCGACAGGAACGTTATCGAGATCATCCACATGGAGTTGAGCAGATTCTTGTGTTTCACGTCGTGATAACTGAAACGGCGTAGACGGGCGGTCAGCAATGAGGAAACGAACGGTCAGCAGTGGACACAGGTCAAGCGAACACGTGTATTTGTTGCAAGTACACGAAATCAAGTAGAGGTCAAGTTAACTTGATCAAAGGAAAGTAGAAGAACTCGGAACGTAGGGAAATTTTAAGAACAAAAAGGGTACGAAGAAACGTTAGCTAAAGAAATATGTGTTCTTTCTCGCAGAGGAACATATTATTATCTACTGATTGTATATAGGCTAGCAATGTGGATGTGGATGTTATTAAAACCAAAACAGATATGTGATACGGGCGTGTTACACATAGTTGAACAATTGTTGGACTCGTAATAAGTCAATGGCTTCCTTGTCCATTTTCCATTTGGAACTTGCTGCTTGGCGTGGCAATCTTGCTACGACTGTTAATCTCAATCGTTGTTGATTTCATAATATGCATAGGCAAGCAATTTACAGAAAAGTGTCACCTTTTAAATACTAGAATGGATGCTGGAATGATTTATTTCGCCTTTCTTGTTGCGTTTCTTATTGTTAGAGATACACCGACGTCTACTTATTTCGCAACGATTTTGAATTGCATATAAATATGTTTTTCATTGCATAACTCCACGATATATGCCGAACAGAACTTTACTGGACGCTACGAAACGATGTTGTACGGTAATTTTTGCTAAGGTGTTATTTTGAACGTTCGAGCCTTATGCAATGTGGAAATCTGCTGAGCAGTGTCAAGGTATGTCGGTAACCACTGTGCAATATGCGAAAATGGTTTCGCATGTAATAATACATCGGCACTATTTTGAATTGTTTACATAATGTGTATGATAGATGGGCTGATCTGTTACAGCCAACGTTGTGAATGCGTTCGCCACTCTTCACATGTAGCGAATCGACCACATGCGTCGAATTGACGCTTTTCATCAGTTACATTTTTCTTAGATTTCCGCATTAACCCTCTCGTTCCCAGAGCGTCTTAATCAGTAATCTAGGCCTCACCCGAAATGGGACTGTTGCTGAAACTCCGCAGCATTCAGAGTAATTTAGCCAATCAAAATAATTCCGTTAGTTTGCTGCTTGACAGTAATATGGATAAGTTCGTTGCTTAATGTGTCAGATTAGTTGAGCCTCTGCGCTCGGGTCTGTGGGGATAGATATGCGACAGAACTGTTATTAGTACTGTTATTTTTTATCACCACGAACAAAGATCAAGACCACGACCACGACCACCACGACCACCACGACCACCACGACCACCACGACCACCACGACCACCACGACCACGACCACCACGACCAACACGACCACGACCACCACTACCACCACGACCACCACGACCACCACGACCACGACCACCACGACCACCACAACCACCACGACCACGACCACCACGACCACCACGACCACCACGACCACCACGACCACCACGACCACGACAACGACCACCACGACCACCAGGACCACGACCATGACCACCACGACCACCACGACCACGACCACCACGACCACGACCACGACTACCGCGTCGAAATCCAACCGGACACCGTTGATCTAACAGAACACGTTACGTCACATTAAAAATTATGTTCAACCAAACATTATAGTTGTGTTTATCAAAAAGTAAATGGTGTTATGATATCCTCTTGTTTTACTGTTAACACAAATAACGAAAACTGTTGGGGAGAGGACACGGGACGCCCCGGGCAGCGACGGGAGCGAGGGAAGAACCACGTGAGGCTTCATGTGAATTGCTATTCTCAAAGGAAATTCCAGGTTAACGAGCAATGTGCGGAGAATACAAAATCACACCCTCCGCGCATAATTGTGTTCCCACCCAGTCGTTAGGTGGCGTTCACCTCACGGCTGACGTCATAGATTCGCGGGTATCTTCGTCCGTCTCATAAATACGCAACAGTGCACTAAATATTAGCACAGGTTTAGGAAATAGGAATATGGGTCGTCGTCGTCGTGGTTAGGGTTTGGATTAGATCAGGGCCAGTAAACGGTTCTAATAATTACTGCACCGCGTCATACCATATGATTTAACAAGATTTAACAAGATTTGCAATCCAAGCCAAAGGCCCAGATGGCAAGTGGACAAGGAAGCCATTGGCTTATCGAGAGTCCAACAATGTTCATCTACTTATAACCCGCCCTCATGAGATATGTGTCTACCTTATTTTTAAACATATTCACGCTGCTAGCAGTTACACAATCTGTAGACAATTTGTTCCATTCATTTATTGTCCTCTGTGAGAACGAGTGCTTCCTGATGTCCAATCTACATTGATCCTTTACTAATTTTACCTCATGTCCTCTAGTTCTGCTATCCTTCTTGAGTGAGAAAAACATATTTCTATCAATATTTTCATACCCATTCAATATCTTAAAAACTTCAATCTGATCTCCTCTTAACCTCCTTGTCTCTAGAGTTGTTAAACCACATTCTTTCAGGCGTTCTTCATAACTAAGGTCTCTCAGTTCTGGAATCATTTTAGTTGCTCTCCTTTGTATGCGTTCAAGCGTATCTATATCCTTCTTACGATATGGTCTCCATGCTTGTATACAGTATTCTAAATGAGGTCTAACTATTGCTTTATAAAGAGGTATAATTAACTTTTTTCCCTTGTATGTTATGTTTCTTCTAATCATTCCAAGAATATTGATTACCATTTGAAGCTGCAATACCACACTGCTCTGAAACGTTCATATCAGCGCTTATTGTAACTCCTAAGTCCTTTTCTTTTACAGTAGTACCCAGAACAGTATCTCCCATTTTATAGTTTACATTCAAGTTCCCATGTCCTGTATGTAGGCATTTACATTTCCCAAAATTGAACAACATCTGCCATTTCTCAGACCATTTCACTAATCTGTCTAGATCGTTTTGTAAATGTTGTTTATCACCATCAGTATTAACCTTTCTAAACAGTTTTGTGTCATCCGCAAATTTCAGTACGTTACTTGTTATACTGTCGTCCAAGTCATTGATATAAATTAAGAATAATATAGGTCCTAATACTGATCCTTGAGGTACCCCACTCAAAACCGATTTCCAATTTGAAACTTCTCCATCTACTACAACTCGTTGTCTTCTGTCAGTCAACCATTGTTCTATCCAGTCAGTTATGCTATCCCCGATACCATGGGCTTTTAATATAAGTAGTAATCTTTGATGTGGCACTTTGTCAAAAGCTTTCTGAAAATCTAAGTAGATAATATCTACTGGCGATCCCACGTCTATCCACTTAGTGATTTCTTCCAAAAAACATAACATATTTATTAAGCATGACCTCGCTTTAAGGAATCCATGTTGAGATGAATTTAATAATTTATGCTTAACGAGGAAGTCCACCATATGGTCTTTAATTAACCGTTCTAATAATTTACAAATCACTGACGTTAAACTCACTGGTCTGTAATTCTCTGACTTATTTCTCGAACCCTTTTTAAATAATGGTATGATGTTTGCTTCTTTCCATTCAAACGGAACAACTCCCTGTTTTAATGACAAGTTGAATACTCTTGCAAGTGGTATACTGATTTGTTCTACTGTTTCCATTAGTAATTTTAGAGGAATCCCATCCACTCCCGGTGATTTGTTATCCTTCATTGCCTTTATTTTCTTAGCTACCAATTCTGGAGTTACAACTAACGGACCTAAATAGTCAGATTTAGCCCCCTGAAATTTAGCATCAGCAACTGGTAATGACCTAATATCTTCTTTGGTAAACACTGAACTGAAGTAACCATTTAGGTCTTCTGCCATTAAAATCCCCTGTGATATTATATTTCCAGCACTGTCTTCTAGAGGTCCAACCTTGTCTTGTACGTTTTGTTTACTCCTGACATATGCATAACAACTCTTGCTGTCATTTTTTATGTTACATGCTAGTTTTTGCTCATAGCTTCTTTTAGATTGTCTGATTTCAGTTGTAGCTGCATTAAGTGCCTCTTTGTATTTTGCATAGTCTTCTTCCTTTCTGGTACGCCTATAAACCCTCCACATAGTTTGTTTTAGCATTATTTTTCTAATAGCCTCTTTTGACAAGTGTTTCTTTCTACACCGTTTTCCTTGTTTTTGGAAGGGAACAAATTTATCGATGATACTCTCAATTTCATATTTTAGAATATTCCAACATTCAATTGCGGTCTTTTTCATCAGCATGTTATTCCAATCTAGTTTTGCTAAATATTTTCTCATATCTTTGTAGTTACCTTTGTGGAAGTTTCTCTTGTACGTTTTCTTATTTTTACTTTCTGATTTTACATTGATGTCAAAATGTATTTGATTATGGTCACTGTTACCCAATGGTTCAAATATTTTTACATTGTCCACTAATTCTTTTTGTGATGACAAAACTATATCTAATACATTTTCTCCCCTGGTTGGTTCTAGTACGTGCTGAGTAAGAAAGCTATCCTGGATTAAAAATAGAAATTGTTGGTCCTCAATCCCTGTGCTCTCTAGAGAATTCCATTGTATGTGTCCATGGTTAAAATCTCCCATTATGATACATTCCCCTTTACTAACTTCCTTTATAGCGTTTTTTTATTTTTGTGTTGTCCTCTTCGTTTATGTTTGGACTTCGGTAAACTAATCCAACAGTTAATTTTGAATTTCCTGAAACAATTTTGCACCAAACAGCTTCATCGCAATCTGCTTCCCTTTCTAGTTTTATTTCATAAGCCTGAATAGATTCTTTAACATATAAAATAACTCCCCCGCCCCTTCTTCCTATTCGGTCTTTCCTGAACATTACATATCCTGTCAGTCCTAATTCAGCATCTGTTATATCTATGTTGGCCCATGATTCAGTTATACCAATTATGTGAGGGTCAATATCTTCTGCCATAATGTTTAATTCGTTTTTCTTATTTACTATGCTCCTTGCATTTAAACATACGCATCTATAACCTTTTTCAGAGATGTTTTTCGGATGATTTGATATTGGTTTATCTGTGCTAGTGGCCTCTTGTTCTGCTTGAGACACCTCTAGGTAACCACCCTGCACTTCTAGTTTAAAGAATGTTTACTTCCAAAAATATTTGTCATTGTACCCAAGTCACTATCTACTGCTGCTGAAAGTTTGTCCGCGAATACTGCCGCCCCCTTTCCACTTAAATGAAGCCCATCCTTTATGTACATGTCAGCCCTGCATCCCATATATATGAAAACGTGGAATCTCTGACGTCAGTCGTGAAGAGAACTCCACATAGAGACTGTATAAGTGTTCTACGAAATAGGCTATGCGGATGGTATTTAAATATCTGTTTTTTAGATAAATGTTTTAGATGTTCTTTCTAAAATATGTCTACTTCAACTGATAAGCGACCTGAATTGTATGTAAATATAACAATGAGATGACGCAGAATAGAACAATGTTAATTTCCTTGTGTTTCCAGTTCAGGTGTTGACACCACTGCGCATGTGCGCGCATGGAATTCTGGGGCAAGTTTGGTTCGCGCGGAGTTGAACAGCAAGTGTAGTTCTAAACTCTGTCTAGTTTCAAATATCCTCGCGGTATATCCAGGGAACTTCGATTTCATTACAGAGAGTCTTTCAAAAAAGGCTAGCCTGCCACTCCCACGGAAGCGGGTTAGTGTGCAACATGAAGGCAGGGCAGGCAGATGTTTCCCTTTAATGTCAACACTTTATATCCTAAGGAAACATATCAAAGTGGCTTGTGAAACGTGAAACCCCTAATTGCATGCTTACGTATGCGCCCCTATATTAGGCATGCGGTCACGAACGTTAGGTCTCAGATACAGGTGCACGTGTAGGTTAAACTTGGTGAGCTTTCGATACGCCAATGGCGTCGTTATCGTTATTGCTCTAGACGGCAACCTGGCTCAGTGGTTTTGATCATGATGCGCACGCGTACTTCGTGAGGAAAAGCTACAACTGCATCCTGGTCGCAAAGTGTATAATAAGCATCTTATTTGCCACACGAAATTAGTTTGATAATATTATATTCGGTATATATATATATATATATATATATATATATATATATATATATATATATATATATACATATATATATTATATATATATATATGTATATATATATATATATATATATATATATATATATATATATATATATATATTTATATGTATATATATATATATACACATATAAAACTATTGCTGCATATATATATATATATATATATATATATATATATATATATATATATATATATATATATATATATATATATATATATATGCAGCAATAGTTTTATATGTATATATGTATATATACACATACATATATATATATATATATATATATATATATATATATATATATATATATATATATATTTATATATATATATATATATATATATATATATATATATATATATATATATATATATATATATAAATATATATATATATATATATATATATATATATATATATATATATATATATATCTCTTTCTTTCTCCCTGTATCTGTCTCTCCACCCCTCTCTCTCTCTCTCTCTCTCTCTCTCTCTATATATATATATATATATATATATATACACACCCGATGTAATATTATGTCGGAGTTACATGTGGTTTAGCAGCGTATATGGAAAGCAAGTCTGTAGAAACGTTTACGCTATCACATCATAACGCGGCGATAGTTTTGTGATGTCCAATGATGATATTTGATTACATTTATACCTGATGACGAATATATTGTGGGAATTACGAAACGCCAATTTCAAAATTCTATATGAATCTCGTCACTACTGGATTTAAAATTCGCTGCTATTGTTCACAATGCATTATCTATACGTCACACTGATGCTTTGCCAGCATTATTGTCTTTCACTACAGAACACACTGTGCGTGATTGCCAGCATGCTGCCACGCCAGGAGATGCCGTGTTGATTGTCAAATAACAGTAGTGCATCCAATCTTGGTGTTCTTTAGTTTTATATCCGGTCCACGGATGTCTTGTCTCCGCGGACGGTATTTAATATCAAATCAAATTAGCGGTATCCGTCGCATCATTAGTGTAGGGCTCTGTGGACTTGCCGGCTTACAGGAGTCATTGCGTTTCTTGGAATCAGACCCCCACGTCGGCCGAACGCCCAAAGACACTCCCAACGCGAGCCGGAATGCACGTGTTTGTCTCGGCAACGAATTCGTTAGAATCCGCGTCGCGCTACGGCCACGCGAAGAGAATAACCGCTGGCGAACTTGGTGTGATTTCAGTAACTATTTGTGGCATTACTAGAGGTCAATGGTGTATTTAGGGGAGCGGGGGCATTGGGCCTTTGCCTCCCTTTAGCTTACATGTCCCCCTTTGTAGCCATACATGATAGCATGGTACATTAATAGGTGAATGAGCTAAGCCCCCCTTTGGGTTTGACCTTCCCCGTTGTGATATCCTATAGATACGTCACTGCTACAGGTAAAATAAAAGACAAGAAGGCGGCGAATAATTGACCGTGTTCCACTAAGAAGGCTCAACACCGCCTCTGCTCAGGCATCCCGAATTGCTGTTAAACGAACGGCTCATCTCCCTGTGACGTTTCACGACGGGTGTATCTCATAAAGCAAAGTATAAAGGCAAACCAAGCAATGGCGTATTTGGGGAAAGATTATTTACGGAAATTGAATACGAAAACACGAAAAACTATAAGATTGTTCGGTGAAATAAATAAATGATTCCGGTAATCCGACTTACAGTTAGTTAGTAAAACCGAAGCGGCACGTGACGTCTTACACAAGTATCTACAACTGCAGAGAGTGATTGTAGACAATTATATGTAACACTACACAGACATATAGAGGGAGTAAAAAACACACTACACCCCAGATAACTATTCATTATATAAAACGGAAGAACGAAAAACAAAATATCTGTTTATACCCTATATGATAAACGAAAATTGTTATCTTCGATGTTGTAATTGTTTCTGCCCGTCATAAAAATCATAATCTGTTTTGCTCTCGAAAATTAAGCTATATGATTGCCACCTGGTCGATATATCCCACGTATGTTTTGCAGACCGGCTTAGCATAGTTACCAACATGCCGAGAGTGGCCAAGTCGCCTACAGACGCTATAAAAAAAATTATACTCCACAGTTGCTAAATGTCACTCCCTCGAAGTGTCCACGTTTGACACAAATCCATCTAATCGTTACACGGAAAACGCGTAGTAGGAATATCGTTTAGATATATTATCCGCCCACTTCTGCCACGAATTCGACTAATTCTGTCTTCCTGCGCGGCAAGAAAGCCCCTGCGGCAACTGAAGCGACCGCAGTCGGGTTCTATGCCTCGTCTTGTTCTCCGCCCAGTGCAAGTAACCAAGGCGCGTCGTCAGGCAACAAACAGCTTTCTGTGCGTCAATCGCGAATCCTAATAAATATTTATTAACCAATTACGTGTCGTGCGTGGTCCCGTATCAGCTAAAATGTATTGTGCGAGGTAGTTGGGGTTAAAATAGCTTCGAGACCAGCTGTTTCGCGGCGCGAAACCACAGGACGTGCGTGATTCCGACCCTACGCCGGCGCGTTACCCGCTGATGACGCGATAGATGTAACGCGCATGCTCCGCTAGCAACCAGAGCTTCATAACTACGTTTGCGCGAAGTCGTTAATCAGAGCCAATCGCATTATTGGGATTTAAAAATAAAATAGCTGCAAGGCAGTAAACAGCGACAATCACACGTCACTGTCAAAGTGGCGAGAATTCATGCCCATTTTGGCAGCCATTTTGTATGCATCATTACGTATTTACAGCAGTATTGTAGAATGGGTCGATTAACTTCCTGATTGCTTTGCTATATGTGCTACTATAACAGTAGTTTAGCTTTAGTATTCGTCATCAAAGTGCCATATATAATTACGCGGCCAGCAACTGGAGACTGAACCGAATGAATTCAGCGCCATCGAGTTCTAGCGATCTTCCTTATTTTTTATAGTGTTCCATAATTTATAGTGTTCCATAAGGTTTCAACATGTGTTTCATGTGTTAGTTCACACGCATTCGTGCACGCACGCACGCACGCACGCACGCACGCACGCAACTATTTATCACATTAAGACATCACTAATTAATTTAGTAAATTTCGATTCTTGGGACGTTGTGGCATAAAGATGTATGACATGTAATGAAATATAGCGTTCGTGTTTTACCAAAACATCCGTTGGGGCCTAACCATTAGTCTAGGTATTCATAGAACAGATCTTTTGGTGCGAGAACCAATTCAAGGATGCAGTGATCCAACGCCTACTTGTCAGACAACTATAGCGACCAAATACCGCATGGCCGGATCTGGTTAACAAGACGATATTGCGCCGAAGATAACCGGGAGTATTTTGTTGCACGCGCAACAGCCGGTGGCACGTGCGTCTTGTTATTGTCTCGCGCGAGCCGCTCTCGGCGTTCGCGTGACGCACACTTCCAGCAACGGCGGATGTTGTTTGATGGCGGCTCGCGTGATTCGCTCGCCTTACAACCGGGTCGCCACGCAGCGTGCAGGCAGCGCCGGGGAGAAATCGAAATAATTGTCCATGTAGCTCTGCACGGCGCAACGCAATTGTAGGCAAGTGTTAGCTGGTCGCATAAATGTTACCTTTTATACCTTTACATGTGTATACAGTGCAGTCCAATGTGTGTCGCGCCTAGAAAGCTTGTATCGAACAATAACAAATATTAATGTTATTACTAGTCATTGTAAAGCGTCTATACTTATACGTATGGCTTCATTCAGCGATTCCCGGGTGCTTACAACTGTAATTAAGACATATTATATAAATGTAAAATAGTATAATAATAACGATAATAATAATTATAATAATACATTAGCTAATTTGAAACTAATTGTTATACGTATGGCTTCATTTAGCGATTCCCGGGTGCTTACAACTGCAATTAAGACATATTATATAAATGTAAAATAGTATAATAATAACGATAATAATAATAATAAATTAGCTAATTTGAAACTAATTTTGTGCTTGTAATATAATATTGTTGGCTCGAACGAACAAAAAAACCTGAAGAATCACTTGCGAATTTGTTATTAAACGATCAGGAGATTCAAGAAATTTTGCTACGTGCATTGTCTCCCTATTAATGAAAATTTTCTTGGACGACTCTTCGCGAGATGCTTACGGACGTCACTCATTCCAAGTGCAAATGAGACTCTCCCACTTCGTTAAACACACTGCGTTGTGTCCATTAAATGACACCTGCTGTTGGCCGAATCCCCGGCTATGTGTTGCATACAACACTGTTCGTTTGGGTAAAGCTGTCGACCTTCACGTCGATTCTAACAAAGTCACAACCCTTCAATAAACCGCCGCTGGTTAACGTCAAAGAGAACTCACACACCGGCTTAACGTGTTTATTGGCACGAGGTCACGTCCCGAAGGTCATGCTGCTGTGAACTTGTAATCTCCTTAGCAACGCGTACAGGTCATGTCCGCGAGGCGACATCCCGGGAGTCACGAGCTCGTGATATTATTGTGATTTCGCATTATTTCTCCCATGCGTCACTTGTCAAGACAAGGCAATAGTTATTCTCTAATACCATACAACGACAGTCACAGGAACGACAGTAACGGATAAACAACACTATCACGGCTTCAATAGATTTCATTGTTTCCGCCAGCGTTGTACGCGTCACCACGATGTCACCCGACGTAGATGCTGTGACGGAAGCACCTCCTTCCTGTCGCCAGCCAAGTAAATAGCCCCCCCCGCGGGTCAGACGTAATACAATCTTCGCCAAAAAAAAATAGACTTGCTCTGTGATGTTTGATACTATTTAATTCTTGCAGCTCAAGTGGATGTTTTATTTAACGACATTCGTCGGTCGGCGCGCACAGCCGGCCTTTCTACGGCAGTCGTAAACACGACGACGTCTATCGATCCGGCGATTAAGTGGTCCGAGTCGGCTCCAGCTACTAACATCTTCTCGCCGAATGTCACGCGGATTTGGCGGCGTCTGTTAATGGAGGACACACTGTGTTTTGACAGGGCGGGTGGTCACGAGGTCGCTGGGTGACGCTGGTGACAGTTGACAACAGGACACTGACACCTGTCATTGACACCGCCGCGGCGGGTTTGCTTTCCGGTTCTACCTCGAAATCGATTCACACCCCACCTGATATCAAATCGATTCAATCTCGTGGTCTTTTTGGAAAGGCCATGGAAATTCGTTATAGCCACTTCTATCAATATTGGGAATGTATTTGTCGTAAAATACGCGAATTAACAACATAACTAAAATACCAAATAACAATACATCCGATGTTGTCCTAGAGTTTCGTATAACACGCAGCAATTACCATATTAAATTAACAACATAACTAAAATACCAAATAACAATACATCCGATGTTGTCCTAGAATTTCGCATAACACGCAGCAATTACCGTATTAAATTAACAACATAACTAAAATACCAAATAACAATACATCCGATGTTGTCCTAGAGTTTCGCATAACACGCAGCAATTACCGTATTAAATTAACAACATAACTAAAATACCAAAATAACAATACATCCGATGTTGTCCTAGAGTTTCGCATAACACGCAGCAATTACCATATTAAATTAACAACATAGCTAAAATACCAAATAACAATACATCCGATGTTGTCCTAGAATTTCGCATAACACGCAGCAATTACCGTATTAAATTAACAACATAACTAAAATACCAAATAACAATACATCCGATGTTGTCCTAGAGTTTCGCATAACACGCAGCAATTACCGTATTAAATTAACAACATAACTAAAATACCAAATAACAATACATCCGATGTTGTCCTAGAGTTTCGCATAACACGCAGCAATTACCGTATTAAATTAACAACATAACTAAAATACCAAATAACAATACATCCGATGTTGTCCTAGAGTTTCGCATAACACGCAGCAATTACCGTATTAAATTAACAACATAACTAAAATACCAAATAACAATACATCCGATGTTGTCCTAGAGTTTCGCATAACACGCAGCAATTACCATATTAAATTAACAACATAACTAAAATACCAAATAACAATACATCCGATGTTGTCCTAGAGTTTCGCATAACACGCAGCAATTACCGTATTAAATTAACAACATAACTAAAATACCAAATAACAATACATCCGATGTTGTCCTAGAGTTTCGCATAACACGCAGCAATTACCATATTAAATTAACAACATAACTAAAATACCAAATAACAATACATCCGATGTTGTCCTAGAGTTTCGCATAACACGCAGCAATTACCGTATTAAATTAACAACATAACTAAAATACCAAATAACAATACATCCGATGTTGTCCTAGAGTTTCGCATAACACGCAGCAATTACCATATTAAATTAACAACATAACTAAAATACCAAATAACAATACATCCGATGTTGTCCTAGAGTTTCGCATAACACGCAGCAATTACCGTATTAAATTAACAACATAACTAAAATACCAAACAACAATACATCCGATGTTGTCCTAGAGTTTCGCATAACACGCAGCAATTACCATATTAAAAACAGAGTTTGGATCGATGCAACATTTATAACTTTGCGTTTACATTATTAATTTAATATATAACACTGACCCGAAATGATTAATTTCGTTAAAATGTATCAAAATACGAAAATTAACCAGTCAAAATCCGACGAATTGTCATATTGGTTACATTTGACATACACATAAACAAGCTGTGTAAATATTTTATGTAAATAAATTGTGTAATTAATCCAAGTAACTGTAGAAATAATCAATGTAAACAAAATAGGTGCTAAGAAAATTGTGAGGCTTTATACTCTAGCGGTTTTTTATTATGAGGAGTTTAACGTGTTTCTTTGTGTAGCTGCTTACTTGGTAACCCTGCTTACTTGATAACCCTGCTTCGGACAAACCAAAACAGACAAAATCCCATGGACAAAACTAATACATGATAAAGTTATAAAAAAAAATATCTAGGCGAACAAAACCTATGCTACGACGTAAATACACATTGACTACATGAACAAGATTTAATTTAAATCCATGTTTATATTCAAAGGTGAATGTGTCATTTCAAACACAATACATTCCGTTTGGTTTATAGAGCAACGCGATTACTCATCTTGATCACCTTAAATAAATCAATCTGCAATATTCCCATATACACCATTTAAAAGAGAATACATCTACATTGATCTTTCGCGTAATTCACATGAAAGAGGTCTGAGAGGCTGAATGTCAACGTTGCTGTATTACAAACAGAATACGTTTCTTTTGATCTGAAGCAGCTTCGCCTAGGGGGAGGGGGAGGGGGAGGGGGAGGGGGAGGGGGAGGGGGAGGGGGAGGGGGAGGGGGAGGGAGAGGGAGAGGGAGGGAGCGGGAGAGGGATAGGGATAGGGAGAGGGATAGGGATAGGGATAGGGATAGGGAGAGGGAGAGGGAGAGGGAGAGGGAGAGGGAGAGGGAGAGGGAGAGGGAGAGGGAGAGGGAGAGAGAGAGAGAGAGAGAGAGAGAGAGAGAGAGAGCGAGAGAGCGAGAGAGCGAGAGAGCGAGAGAGCGAGAGAGCGAGAGAGAGAGATAGGGAGAGGGAGAGGGATAGGGAGTGGGATAGGGAGAGGGAGAGGGAGAGGGAGAGGGAGAGGGAGAGAGAGAGGGAGAGAGAGACAGAGAATGCGTGCGTGTGTGCGTGCTCGCGCGTATGATATACACCATCGACAAATACCTCTATTGCACTGACTATTCACAGATAAAGAATACACTAATGCGTTTATGTGGTTGTATTTCGAAGTTTGATACAACGAATTGTACATATATTAGTTTTGCCGTTTTACCATATTACCAACTATCTACAATATTACGCATTAACAATACGGGCCAATTATATATACTAATAGCTGTGATCATGGTGACATCGATTTAAACCTAACTTAAACATTCACGTTCTGAAAAAAATACATGATTTATGCACATCAACTGTACACTTTTGGACTTTTAACCTTTACGTTTAACTGGAAAAACGTTTTTTCCTGTCCTCAAACCGTCTCCGTTATTTATTATGAACGCATGGAAAGGTGCGCGCGACGCATCCGTGAGTCTTCGTCTTGGTACGGTGAACAAGTTAAATGGTGGACGTGAACGTCGATAAATGCCGCCGTTTTCTGGCGTCGATTTACGAGCAGTTTAAGAAATCGGCGTTCGCCTGGCCACCTATCACACGGTCTTGGAGAATAACAACCTGGGTTCATTATGCCTCCGCGAAGCGAGACTTCCCCGCGACGGTCAACGCCGCTAAACTCAATTAAATTTGCCTAACGACCCGCCGACAGCCTGCAGAGTTCGTCACATCTGACTGCTGGAAAAACGCGGTCACCTTTCGTGCACTTTGTGGTATATCAGTCTGCGGCTTATTGACATCCATCTCGCCAAATGATTGCTCTAGGGGCACGTCATCTCCGCACGCTGGATCCCGGTGCGGGAATCCTGGGCGGCGCTAACGAGGGAGACCTAGTTACCGGGAACCAAACAATCAAGCGGTTTTGTGTTGTGCCACATTTTGCTGCAGCCGTTAAATTATTGACTTTGCTTGATTGACTTGTTCACCTACGCTGGTGTAGAACAACACGGGTGCAGCCCGGCCCCGGCAGCGACAATGAGCGAACACATCAGCTGCTTACGTCCCATGTTCCGTCCTGCCAACATTAATGACTTATATGAAGTACTTCCATAACGTTTGGAGTCACATACGCCCCGGTTCTAGATTGCAAAACTAGTTGGGAGTCAGCACGATTGCACAAGGAAATCCAATTCGCTAAGGAGGTCCAAGTAAAAATATCACTCGTAAACATGAGATGCATACGATGGATTCTGAATAATGGTGTCGACCTAGACATTTACTGGCGTAATTTGCCCAGCAATGCCGCACGAGCAGAAGGGGTCTGAAATACGACCTGGGTTCTCGCGTCGCCACATGCGCCATTGGCTTGGACAGCTCAGTTAATATTACACCACTCTCAGGATCCGTGGCTGATACGCAAACCACATTGGCAGAGGTTGAGGGGCAGACAGTCGCTGTTGGGTTGCATATTAACAAGGGAAGGCATGGCACATTTCTGGAATCGTTCTAGCTTAAAGTAGGAAGAGCACAGACACGCTACAGAGGAGAACAACTAAACTGAGATGCCTTAGTTATGAAAGACGCCCAAAGGACACTATTATTGACCAGGGAGATCAAATTGTTTGAAAATATTTAATGGGTATATGGGTATATGGGTATATATATTCATAGAAATATTATTTTTCTCACTTACGAAAGATAGAAGAACTGTAGAGGACATGAAGTAATGTTAGTGAACGAACATTGTAGAATAGATATCAGGAGACAATAAATGATTGGAACCAATTATCTACTGACTGTATAAATGCTAGCAGCTTGAATATGTTTAAAAACAAGACTGACAAATATCTCAGAAAGGCGCGTTTCACATAGTAAAAATATGTTGGACTATTGATAAGCCAATGGCTTCTTCGTCCACATACCATCTGGTTTTTGACTTGGATGGCTTGTTCATTATTGTTAAACTGAACACCACGCAGACAACCACCCCAGTATGTATGCCAGGAGAGTTTGTTTAAAGATTTGTTGCTGGAGACGATCATAGCAAAAAGAATTCACCACCCGGAGAACGATGGCCTGTCACATCACATGGCCGTCCGGTCGGTGTACGGAGGGGGGCTTAAACACGTTTACTTTGGAAAGCACTGAGTGTATCCCTACGCGACGGAACACGTGATTCCAAACCATGGCCAGACGAAGCTCGCAAGTCTTAGTGAACAGTTGTCTACGGAAAGTCCGGAAGAAACCCCTGACACGATGTCTCGTGAGAAACACTCGAGAGGAAAGCAACCGGAAACAACCCCGTGAAAGACATCGATTTCGCAAACAAATTTGGGCAACGCCGTCCTTGACAGGAAATTCAAAACGAAGAACGCCATGTTTGTGTTTACAATGTGTTGGTACTGCTCAATAACAATTGCCGTGGAGCGATTGTTTTTGTAAACTGCGATCCACGCAATCGAGATAATTACTTAACAGGTCCAGACAACCGATAAACTGCGCTGTCGCTGTAGTTTTTCGGCTGAGACATGCGTGCGAGTAGGCGTAAACGTTACTCTTGCGGCGTTACCATGCAACAGAATATCAAAACCGGCGTGAAGCGTCCTCAGCGGGAATCCAATAACGGCGCATCTGTGTTATTGCAATCGCCGTCTCTTCCAGCTGCGCCGGCCAAACAGCCATCTCGTGCGCGCGTGCGTGCGTGTGTGTGTGTGTGCGTGCGTGCGTGTGTGTGTGTGTGTGTGTGTGTGTGTGTGTGTGTGTGCGTGCGTGCGTGCGTGCGTGCGTGTGTGTGTGCGTGCGTGCGTGCGTGCGTGTGTGTATGTGTGCAAGCTGTGCCGCCTATCGCCGTTCACACAAGCCACCAGCTGTCGGACTTGAGTCGATGTAGACTGTTCGTCTTGGCGAGCTGTGTTCGTAGATGTCTTATTTGAACGGTGATGAGGAAACTAAGAGTTCAAAGTTTGTTTGAAAAATTTACAAAATAGTTCATATTTCATTTATTTATTCATTTATTTTATTTATTTTATTTATTGTAAACACCCCTGATTCTATTTTTTTTAGAGATATGCGGTGTCTAAAAAAACTTGATTTGATTTGATTTGATTATTAGCTCAAATAATGATTAATCTGGGGCTACTTAGATGAAACACAAACATACCCGCTCGCACGCACGCACGTACGCACGCACGTACGCACGCACACACGCAATCACTGTCCACACTGTTCTAAGGTATGCTTCAGTGAGCGATTATGAAATTCCATTTTGGCATATAAATTTCGGCGGGGTTAGTTGTGAACGATGACATGGGAAGGACGGTGCCAGTCATGTTGTGCTACTGTTCAACACATTAATCGCGATAATTATATATTCTTGGCTATATACACTGAACGCCGTGCTATGCCTTATATTTAGATGATTTATTTTGTAAATTGGCCATTTTAATATTTATTGTTTCGCTAACCAGATAGAAGCATCTCGTCAATACATCCCTTTATATCACTAACGCATTCCTATGTCGTCATTCAATCTCTATAATAAATGCACAGTTTGTAGTGCAGATCGTCCATTTCTCATTTAAAACATGCATTTTCAAGGGCAGAAACATTCTTGAAATTGTGTATTATCGGAGTTCACCATGAACGTAATTGGACAATCACAACCCACGTGACATGGTTGCTTAGCTACGTAAACATCACGTCATCGCCTTACGCTGCGGCTCGCGCGGCTGTAGAGAACGGCGACAGAGAGCAGACACGTAGAAGACTTTCGCTTGCCCGCAGAATAGGGTGATACGGCAGGGAGATTTAGAGGGCTCAGCTCTTATACGCCCGAAGAAGAGGGTTATATGGTGAGGATAATTATAGGGATCTTATACGAAGAGGGTGACATGGCTGGCAGACTAGAGCGCACTGGTGACTCACCTCTCACACGCCCGCAGCATCCAACTGGCGATGATCCAGAGAGACAACATGAAGACGAGTAGCATAGTGCCAGGACAGATCGTCATGAGTGTCTTCAGGACGAATCGAGTGTTGAACGTGATACGGTTCAATGCACCGATGCTACGTGAAGTCGTGTCGCTGCAACGCGGGAAACAATGTTTCGTAATAAGTAAAAATAAATTGTAATGAGTTGTTTGAACTATATATATATATATATATATATATATATATATATATATATATATATATATATATATATATATATGGTAGTCGTGTCACTCGGCTTAACCTTTGTGAAGGTTCCACAAATCATAAAATAAAGTAAAGTTAAATATTTATTAAAGCGAGAAATAGAGCAATGAAATTATATAAAATTAATTCATTACGTCAGTAGTATTCAACATCTAAGATGGGAGTGGTGGATTGGGATGATGGTGGTGGCGGTGGTGGTGATGGTGGTTGTGGTGGTGATGGTGGTGGTGATGATGATTATGGTGGTGGTGGTGGTGATAGTGGTGGTGGTGATGGTGATGGTGGTGGTGATAGTGGTGATGGTGGTGGTGATGGTAATGATGATGGTGGTGGTGGTGATGATGATGGTGGTGGTGATGGTGATGGTGATGGTGGTGGTGAAGGTAGTGGTTATGGTGGTGGTGGTGGTGATGGTGGTGATGATGGTGATGATGATGATGTTGGTGGTGATGGTGGTGATGATGAAGATGGTGGTGGTGGTGGTGATGGTGGTGGTGGTGGTGGTGGTGATGGTGGTGGTGGTGATGTTGGTGATGGTGATGGTTGTGGTGATGGTGGCGGTGGTTATGGTGGTTGTGGTGATGACGATTGTGGTGGTGGTCGTTGTGATGGTGGTGGTGGTGATGATGATGATGGTGGTAGTGGTGATGATGATGGTGGTGGTGGTGGTGATGGTGGTGGTGATGATGATGATGGTGGTGTTGGTGGTGATGGTGGTGGTGATGGTGTTGATGGTGGTGGTGGTGATCGTGGTGATGGCGGTGGTGGTGGTGATGGTGGCGGCGGTTGTGGTGGTGATAGTGGTTGTGGTGGTGGTGGTGATGATGATGGTGGCGGTGGTTATGGTGGTTGTGGTGGTGGAGGTGGTGGTGATGGTTATGATGGTGGTTGTGGTGGTGTTGAGAGTATTAGTGGTAGTGGCACTAGTATATCGACGGACGAAGACACATTACACAGCTGGGAAGTATGAGTATGAGTGGTAGTGGCACTAGTATATCGACGGACGAAGACACATTACACAGCTGGGAAGTATGAGTATGAGTGGTAGTGGCACTAGTATATCGACGGACGAAGACACATTACACAGCTGGGAAGTATGAGTATGAGTGGTAGTGGCACTAGTATATCGACGGACGAAGACACATTACACAGCTGGGAAGTATGAGTATGAGTGGTAGTGGCACTAGTATATCGACGGACGAAGACACATTACACAGCTGGGAAGCAAAGCCCGGATTACACACCTGAATAGTTTGCTATGGAGGAGCATGACCCGACATATCTGGTAGAGTCGGAGGAACATGGGAAGAGAGAGGATGAGATCGATGGGCACTCTCTCGGACGTGACCACCTCGCCGTCGGCGTGGATCGTCGTCCACGTGAAGAAGAAGCTGCCAGGCACTGGGTGGATGGCACAGACGACCAGCTCCGTGATGATCTGCGCCACCTGCTGAGCGGACATGGCGATTCGCCAGTCCTCCACACAGTTGTCTATGGAGAAGAGCTGCAAGAAAGAAGTATTAGTAGCGTTGGTACAAATAGGCATTTTGATAATCTTGGACATAATTGGAACTGCCTAAGCTGCGATGTGCGATCCACAAGATCTCCTTTGGTAAACCCCTCGCAATACACTACTCTACACTACACTACACTACACTACACTACACTACACTACACTACACTACACTACACTACACTACACTACACTACACTACACTACACTACACTACACTATACACTATACACTACACTACACTACACTACACTACACTACACTACACTACACTACACTACACTACACTACACTACACTACACTACATTATACTACATTACACTATACACTACACTACACTACAGTACGCTACATTACACTACACTACACTACGCTACACTACACTACACTACACTACACTACACTACACTACACTACTCCTCGACAGGTTACATATTCACCCCCTCCGCGGTTGAAGTTACCCGCCGGATCAACGTTCAATAAAATAAACACAAATATTAAGATAACTGTGCCTAAATTGTGTAACAATTGTGCATATCAATAAGGATAAGCCGTTATTGCTTGGCACATCTAATGCAATACACATTCAAGTGCATTTTATTATCGTTTAATATCCGGCCGGTATCGTTTAAATCAAATGGGATGTGTGCCGTATTGACGTCACTATCGTCGGATTCACGTCATGTGGAACTACTTAAATGTCTCCTTAGGGTATGTCCCGCGATCCAGGGTATGTCCCGCGATCCAGGGCCCGCGAATATGAGGCGATCGCTCGTCGTTCGTGAACTGTCTGCCTTGCCAACAAAATCTGGACACGGTTCTGAGAGATGTGATATATGTTCTTGTAACGTCACAACGCGGGAACGAGGCGTCATTTCCTGGAATGCGGTACTAACTGGATCTCACCTGTTTGCACTATGCAAAGGCTAACTACGTATGACATGTAGTGAACTAAGCAGGTGTTGGCGGAATGTTTTGCTAGTATGTGTGCATATAAAGGTACAATTATCAGAGTCCACATTACATAAAAAAATAGTACGATCAGGTCCTGGTGAACAAAGCCAGAACGACCAGGGTCCTGGTGAACAAAGCTAGAACGACCAGGGTCCTGGTGAACAAAGCTAGAACGATCAGGTCCTGGTGAACAAAGTTAGAACGACCAGGGTCCTGGTGAACAAAGCTAGAACGACCAGGGTCCTGGTGAACAAAGCTAGAACGACCAGGGTCCTGGTGAACAAAGCTAGAACGACCAGGGTCCTGGTGAACAAAGCTAGAACGATCAGGGTTCTGGTGAACAAAGCTAGAACGACCAGCGTCCTGGTGAACAAAGCTAGAACGACCAGGGTCCTGGTGAACAAAGCTAGAACGACCAGGGTCCTGCTGAACAAAGCTAGAACGATCAGGTCCTGGTGAACAAAGCTAGAACGACCAGGGTCCTGGTGAACAAAGCTAGAACGACCAGGGTCCTGGTGAACAAAGCTAGAACGACCAGCGTCCTGGTGAACAAAGCTAGAACGACCAGGGTCCTGGTGAACAAAGCTAGAACGACCAGGGTCCTGGTGAACAAAGCTAGAACGATCAGGGTCCTGGTGAACAAAGCTAGAACGACCAGCGTCCTGGTGAACAAAGCTAGAACGACCAGGGTCCTGGTGAACAAAGCTAGAACGATCCGGGTCCTGATGAACAAAGCTAGAACGACCAGAGTCCTGGTGAACAAAGCTAGAACGATCAGGGTCCTGGTGAACAAAGCTAGAACGACTAGGGTCCTGGTGAACAAAGCTAGAACGACCAGGGTCCTGGTGATCAAAGCTAGAACGACCAGGGTCCTGGTGAACAAAGCTAGAACGACCAGGGTTCTGGTGAACAAAGCTAGAACGACCAGGGTCCTGGTGAACAAAGCTAGAACGACCAGGGTCTGGTAAGCACAAGCCTAAGTAGATATTCCTTCGACAAACATATTTTATATGATGTAGCACGTAAAGAATGCACAATAACAAGGCATATATCCTGCGACGGACCTGGTGTGGACGACACGTGTGCAACAGTTGTGTCAGTCAGTGTGATCAACTACAATAAAATATTGATTTTTCCATAATAATCTTTAAAGTAATCGTAAATAATACCTAGCAGTCGCAGTCGAATCCCCATTACACATACAATCGATGCGTAGTTTCGTTATTTAATTTATTAGTATTGACATTTGTATTTCCACGTAATTCGTCCATACACGTGGAATATCGTTACAGGAAAAACGTCTGCCCATTTATGGCCACGTATTGAAAAACTCCTGTCTACGTCGACCGCTGGCATCGATCTCTGTTGGCTCCAACCAACTGTCTCCACTCATATGTGTCCCTCACTGTAGTATATAACTCTCGTAATTCTAGCCCCATATCTTCAGTTATAAATTCAATGAAAGTATATGTCTGCAGCGGCAGACATATATCATGCACTGGTTGCCACACTATGGACCTTGATGCTATTGCGTCACTGTATCTGTAGCCAGTGCCACGCATGTATCGTCCCCACTATCCTGAATCATGCCTGTCAAGAAAAACGATAATAAGCCACTAGCAACTTATAACAAACGCAAAACAGCTATTTAATCTCGACTGATCAGGCCACTCGGCTCGTGAACGTTTACCGCAGTCGCGATGACAATCCTAATTAGCGCCTGTCGAGATCGCAATCGATCGAATGTCATTCTACGTAATCGAAATCACAGGAGGTAGAACCGCGCCCGTCTCGTTGGCCGGGATACGGACGACAATGTCGGACGACGACATAACACCCTCGGGTGTTTCCGGACGGACGGAATCGAGGCTGTCGTGTCACACTCGACGGTGGCGTCAAGTAAACTTGTCGTAAACAAACAGTCACGTGACACTGTCGTCACGTCAGGCGTGTGTCGCCGTGGTATAATGACACACGCCTGTACGCGAAAGCCTGTCACATGTCAAATAGCAACACTATCCGTGGCAACAGGAGACCGTAGACCGCTAATGGATGTCGCCCGAACACTCGCGGCGACGTCGCTCAAGCAGGCCAGTTGAAGAGTGCCTTTCTGTATCGCTGTATCGCGTAAGGTGTTCGCCTGTGTAGTGTTTATTTCAGTAGCAGTTAGATCAGTTGTTTGGTGCAAGTTTTCAGAGTCAGTTACTAGTTAGATTAGGCCTACATAATGTGTGATTAAACCCAGGTTCTTTGACGCGAGGGACTCTGTATTGACTGTTCGCGTCCATCCTGCACGTGTTGCGTGTGTATCACCGGTTAGATGCGACACACAACAGCCATTTATAGAGCTGGGCAAGCTGTGGCTAACCTAAAACAAGTTGCTTCTGATATATTATTAATTATAACGCGCACACACGCATTCACAAATACACGCATGCAAGAAAGAACGGCATTGTGTAGGTTAGATCGGGGGTAGTCCGCCCCCGGGGCAAGTTCGCCAACCGGCTTTTATTCCGTGCCTTTGCAGAATTTAGTAATTTTGGTTACACGACTAAGTCACATGATCATTAAACTGCCTGCAGCGTGAAACTGGCGTCCACTAGTTGCTGGCTGGAAAGTTGTGAGCTAGAAAAACTGATTTTGGTGACTGAAAGTAAATTTTGTCTCAATAAAATTTATGTACTTGTAAGTGGCATTGGTTAGACATTTAGAGTGCCGAGTAAAGCCTTTATACCAGAGCTATAGTTTAGATCTTACGTTGTTAACCTATCCAGTTTAAATTATATTTAGTTGCCCCCCCCCCACCAAATATGTCTTTGTGTCTCTCTGGGGCACGTCCGCCTATGTGCCACGGGGCAAGTTCGCCCCTAGGATATCTGATGTAAAATGCTCAGGATCACTTGTGAACATAAACCCACTAACATGCACTCTTATACAGACTTCCAATTGTCCATTTTAGTGTTATTTTCTAGTCAAAAAATGAAGAAACCACGTTTTGATTTCATCATTTTCTAGCCGATGCAGTGCCAAACCTTGTATTTGTGTTTGCCTGGTTTATTTTATAGATAAAACAGAATTTGTGAGGATTTTAAGTTTCTGTCACAAACATGGCGTTTTTTGACATAAAAATAAGACAAAGCTGCACTGTTCTTGTTCTTGTGTAGTTGCTGTTTGAAGTACGTGTGGGGCGAACTTGCCCCGACCCCTGGACGGACTTGCCCCGACAAGGGGCAAGTCCGCCCATACTTGGGTAGGTGTACCAAGAATCATATATTGTCTTTTAACAGTTTTACCATTTGTTGATAGCACAAATGTGGGCAAGATATTTGCGTTCAATTTAAGGCCAAAACTGATCCTCTAGCTCTACAAATACAGTCCCCAGATCTATTAGAGTGTCCAAGGGGCGGACTAGCCCCGGTTTCCCCTATGGCAGTGTATTCCGCCTGACGTTATTGCACGGTGGCTGTTTGATTGACTGCCCGCTGGCGGCGCTGCAAGGCGCGCAGCAATAATGGCTCAAAAATAATTACTTGGGACCAATACGAGGTAAACACACTTTGGTATATATAACAGGCATACAACCGGTGACAACCTTTCGCTGGTTGTTATCGCCAGTATCAGATACTACGCTAGTTCAGCGCCCAGGTACGCGCACTTTGGCATTTGTTTATCCAATCAGCTGTCGCCGAGGTTTATGCTGGAAACAAATCGGAGCGTTGCGAACTTATTTTGCCAAGCGCGCTCTGTGGCTGCGGTGGTAGGTTAGCCGATCGAGGAATGCGCAAATGGCAGAACTAAAAAACAAGGCGTGCTTCCGCCATTTCGCGCGTCCGTAACGCCCTCTCCACACAGCTGTTCTGAGTGGGAGCTCCGAGAGCAGATCACAGAGGTAATCAGTTGATGAACAGCTGTCCGCGTGTGACCGCAATCGGTTCTCAATTCGACTGCTGCAGCGTTTAACAGTGGATGTTGTGGGAGATGCGATCCGCCCTGGAAGCGTCGATGCAGGGCCGGAACATGGAGACCGACTGGCTTGGCTCGGCCGGAGCGGGGCGGCAGCTGTATTCACAATGAAGCCCTCCGGTGAGACGCGCAATCAGGCGAAATGTGCGGGTCCCGACGGCCGCTAATGTTACACGAGTGGCAAACTGTAGTCAAAGTCTCACTCTGTCTCTTGTTTCAGATTGTCAGCGCGCATGCGCGCTTCTTGATTGATCTGTTTTAAAAAGGTACTTTTTTGTAGAGGAGCATCCGTGGGGCTGCTCGGTGCGCTTTACACGTCACCCTCCGGCGTACCTGTTCATACCAACGCCATCTGGATATATCTGGGAAGCATTCAGCCATGCTGAAATTATTGCGTCAAGACTCTCCGTTCACAGGTCTACCTCTGTCTGTTTGCCAGGTACTCATTGATACATTTGAAGTGAGGCAACGTGAAGTGAACGAAATTGCCAAAGTTTTGAAACGGCAACAAGAGGATTCGAACCCGGGTTCTCTCGATGGAGTCCGCTACGTAACCGAAATCAACAGTCAATTACATGCTTCGAATAGAAGTTGCCATCTTTCTACACAACACATTAAACAATATGTAGACCTCTACGTTGATCCCAGTGACAAGTTCGACCATATCTCTTGAATAGGCGACATTCTGTAGCTTTGCCGAAACTGCACACAATAGCTGCTATAAAACGCTCATTAATGTTCAGCAGGAGACGCAAGTGGCATTATGCACCAAATCGGAGACGACGAGGATAAGGAAAGCAAGGCAAACGTAAGAATAACGCTTTCCAAATCTTAGAAAAACAATTGTTAATATTGTTGTTGATGATGTTGTTGTTGTTATTGTTGATAGTGAATATACAACAGTTTTGCCACAAGGGAAACAATCAAAGCCACTCAGGAGTGGGAAGGACAACTAACGTGCCTCGCTGATACGAGCGGAACGTGCGGCGACTAAAGTGCTACTTAGCTAGATCACGCTCCACGTGGGGAGGTCTTATCGAGAGTAGATGTTCCACCGAGTGTTAACAGGCATACCCGACACAGACACCGACGTGGCCGTAGAGGCAGCAATAGATAACCGCGTGAGACTTCTAGACCTCCGGCTGTCACGCAGAACGTTGCTATGCGTTAACGAAAAGCAAATTCTTCGGTCCCCAATGGTAGTTTGGTGCACGGAACAAGCGACGTTTTGAAGATAGCACTATATATAATTATTTAGTTCTTTTTGGCGCTGTGAAATCAGAGGAATTACGGTATTGTTTTGTGCGAAGTTATTTTATAGACTACACGTCGTTCGCTTGTGCTAAAGTCGCTAAGCTCCAATCAACACTTGTTATATACACATTGCCACTAGTAGATAAGATGTTTGTTTCCGTCTTTGGTTACGATGTTGACCCGGGAGTCGAAGCAAGTCGTCGGTCGTCTCCAAAGCACCGCGTTCTCTTGTACTGAATTATGGCGTCAAATGAATTTTACTGTTATAGTTGGCTTAACAATTGAAGAATGTGCATAACAACATACATAATTCGGCTATTATTTTGTTCTTATTTGATGCGGACATTGTAATTTCAAGACATTCGGCTTGTAGTTTTATTTCGTATTTGGACGGACTTCAAGAAAGCCGAGAAAACCGACATTCTGATAAGACGCCGTAAACTGAGTAGCTATGACTAGAGTCAGTAGATAATATCCAGTAACGTTGTACTATAGTACGATTGTTACCGACGCAATACACTGCCTCACGTAGCAGGTTGTTGTGACCTGATGAGATCGAAAGTGTCGTTCAACTCCAGCAACGTCGAATTTGATACATCTGGGGCGTTGGAGTCCTGCTGCTGACACCGATCGCGAAATGTCAAACAACGATGCAGCAATTGTCAGAGACCGACGAGTTGTGTGCGTAAACATGGCGTAAAGTGCGTCGTGGTTTGGACCTCAGACATACGGCTCAACGACCGACAGACTGATTAAACACAAATAACTAAAACAACCAGCTATCCGACCACTCAACCAGCCGTCCGACCTACCAGCCAACCAGTAGCCAACTAATCCACTAACCATTCAGCCAGATATGCAGCTGGACAAGACAAGACAAGACAACCAACCAACCAACCAACCAACCAACCAACCAACCAACCAACCAACCAACCAACCAACCAACCAACCAACCAACCAATAATCAACTATTAAGCCAAACAGCCATCCAACAAACACACAAACGGCTGGGGACCAGACCATTTCGCAAGTGAAAGATAAAGAAGTTAGATACGATTATCACTTGCACTGATGCATATTTCAGATGTGTGAAATATCTTTCCGGGCCGCCGGACCCCAAGGGGTTGCACACGTCAATGCATAATATTCCAGAAAGAAGAAATAAAAACAAATCAAATCTTGATCTGCTCGCGCGAGAAACCTTCTACTCAAACCGTCAAGATGGCGGCATCAGCCTCATCAAATTTGATTCAGTTCTCGACGTCGCCCAGTAAATATATACCACGAATACGTGATTGACATTCGGGTCTATTGTGGCGAGCTAACGCAACGCGGCAATGCAGTTAACGCTAATACGCCGGAAGCAAAGAGGTGCTTACTGTGGGAGGTCATAATTCCGTTTCCTCGCGACAATTAGTTGCATTCTCGCTAAATGACGTTTGGCAGTTTCGGGAAGCGCATTAGTCTCAGAGAATGGCGGTAAATGACGCCGTTATATTGCATAAAGTGTTGAAGGTTACGGGTTGGGAATTTAGTATGTGCGTCACTATGTCACACTGGGTGATGCCTTAAATATTCGCCGTGTCAATGTCAGATCCAAAATTACAATGAAAGTGTACAATTTCAAAGGAATAAATGATGCGATCGTACCAGAACTAACTATGAGAACACGCACGCACGCACGCACGCACGCACGCACGCACGCACGCACGCACGCAGGCACGCACGCACGCACGCACCCACATGAATGCCCTAGCGGACGGTACGGCATGCGTAAGAACTGATGGCGCTCGCCAGGGGCGTTGTGGCGGTGCGTTCCACCCGTTGTTGCCGAACGGGAACTGATCAATTGTATCCAGTTCCAGTCGTTCCTACTAAGTCAGCTGTGTGAATGAACAGATCAATTGTATCCAGTTCCAGTCGTTCCTACTAAGTCAGCTGTGTGATTGAACTGATCAATTGTATCCAGTTCCAGTCGTTCCTACTAAGTCAGCTGTGTGAATGAACTGATCAATTGTATCTAGTTCCAGTCGTTCCTACTAAGTCAGCTGTGTGAATGATACATTAATCTGGCTAAGTACATTCACCGAATTATGCGACTGAATAGTCCTAGCGCGTTCTCCACAATATGATCGAACACTTCCCATAGTAGTTGCACTGAACCGTTCAGGCGAACATCTGAACTGAATTGCGTCTCGCTTGTTGGTGAGCGCCGGAAACTGCGTTATGTAAGAACCGCGTCTTTCCTGTTGGTTCTGTGCTGAAGGCTCCGCTGAAGCGTAACGAGGTGATATACTTCGCCGTAATAAGCTGGCACAGATGCTAAATCACACGGAAGAGGAGCCGCCCTTTGTACACAAGTGGTCTGTCTGTGGGCCGAGAAAGGCTGAACTGATGGCGCTTGGGTTCTCGGAGCTCCGCACAAACCTAGAGCAGGTGTCAGCGGAAATAGACCGCATGACTTATGTACAGGGTTTGTATATAGCGACGTCCGACCGTGATTTCTTAGTTGATTGCGCGCAGCGACCTGAACGCGCGGACGAACTTTGCACGAACGTGCATATATGGTTTTATATATATATATATATATATATATATATATATATATATATATATATATATATAATATATATATATATATTTTATATAAATATATATATATATATATATATATATATATATATATATATATATATATATATATATATATATATATATATATATATATATATATATATATATATATATATAATATGGTATGGCGTGTGTGTGTGTGTGTGTGTGTGTGTGTGTGTGTGTGTGTGTGTGTGTGTGTGTGTGTGTGCGTGCGTGCGTGCGTGCGTGCGTGCGTGCGTGCGTGCGTGCGTGCGAGCGTGCGTGCGTGCGTGCGTGCGTGCGTGCGTGCGTGCGTGCGTGCGTGCGTGCGTGCGTGCGTGCGTGCGTGCGTGTGTGTGATTGTTTCTGGTTGAATATGGGTGTTAAACTGCTGCTAGTTCCATTAGTCACGTTGATGCATGAACTCGTGCAGTGTCAACGTGAAAACGTGTCTTTACACTTACTGATTCGTTGGATGATGTGTGATTGCATGGCTGAATCTATCCATCCATACATCCATAGTCCACCTGTTGGATGTATGTTTACACTACGTACACATTACATTATTTGCTGATTATTGCATGCTTAACATGTGTTCTTACTGATTGATTATTACGCTCTTTGCACGACGCGCTAATGATAACGTAGCCTTTATACGCATGACCCACTAATTACGACCACGGCACCCGCTGTCCCCTAATGCTCCGGGCGCAACGTGCCTTCCGGTCTCGTCAAAACACCGCACCCTGAGGGCGCGACTCGTTCCGGTCAGTGCCGGAAATGTATATTTACTTCCTAGTGCGAGACCCTCTCGGTTGCGCGAGTATATCGATGTGCCCGGTTTGAGCAGGTAAATACGAACATTCTGCCTGCCGGTATCAATTTCCAGGTGTCGCTGCCACTGCGAACTATTTCTGATGGTCTGAGTCAGAATAACGTGGCCGTGATGACGGTTGTTTGGCGTCTTTCGAGGCAGCCTCTGTACAGAGCCCTTGCACGTGGTCGTGTCAAGTGCTTAAGCAGCACTGCACTAGATGTATTCCGCATCAACGCACTTGCCTGATAGGATTAGTAAATTGAATAGTTCGGCTAATTGACAGTGAAATTGTTAGCTAAATACCGTTGGAGTCAGAATAATCGCGAACAGTTTAAGAAACGTACGTAGTGGTGATTACTAGCGTACGTACACAGCTAGTCGGGGAAGTGGTCTCCTGTAGATATAAACACATGTGTTAACACACGTGTTACTGTGTTAACACACGAGTTACTGTGTTTTCCCGAAGTTGTGCGCGATTTCTTCAGCTAACGGAATCAGGTCTGCGTTAAGGTGATTCGGATGATTCCAATGTCGGTGTTACGCTGCGTGAGTCACACACATCTGGTCAGTGTTTCCCGTTAAGAGCAAACGCAGAAAACGCAAAACGTGCCTAATCAGTACGTGACCTCATGTCGATTAAGAAAGGAGTAGGGCTTCACCGTGTTTACATTTAGACATGCGTCGTAGTGAACTGTTCGGTATACCTGTTCGAACAGTCATAAAACGGGCTGACATACGGGTCTCGCAGTGGATTAATGTCTGAATTGATTCTACTTCCAACAAAAATGTGCTTCGTCCAAGTGAAATGCAGTATATGGTGCAAGGATATAAAACCCAGTGGTTCTTGGTCTCGGGCGGGCAACGTACCATTAGGCCACCACGTCAGTATAACGCACGACCGCACTGCGATACAGCGATGTATACGTACCATTCGTCCAGGCACGAACACACGAACACACGAACACACGAACACTTAAGATGTGTCCACGCGTCGGATGTGTTGTTACGTAAAACAAACAAACATTGGTGCGCGATTGTAATTAGCAGCAACAGCAGAAGATGAACGTTCAGTGTACACTAGTTTTGTATATGCGCATATGGTAAGATATTTATTCCCAAGCATGAAACATGTACACCTCGTGTTGACAGACATCTTCTGTATGCTGTTAGCAGATAACCTATGCAATCGTAGGACATGTACGTGCGCTTATCGTGTTGAGTCACTGAGAGGATTACTTGTAAAAAAGCGATATTGCACAATATGATATTTCTCAATGTTCGACTGATAAATCAAGAATAAGAGAAAGGGCACAGACCAATAACTATTGAGGAGGATGACAGGTGGAGGGAGACGGCTGTCAATGTAGGAAGAAGTGGAAAGGCTGGGGAGTTCCGCCTGAGGAAGGCGTCATCCAATCACGTACGACATGGAAGCATCCATAATATAAACTTAATGCAATTTAAGCTATCTGGTCGCGACTGTGAATACATGGTTTGTCTTAGCATTGTTGCATATGCTTTTTGTTTAGATGTAA
>OY759273.1:10171565-10199065 GCA_963662155.1 Lamellibrachia columna
GTTTACGATTGACCGAAGCCCATAATTTCCACGCAGACGGCAATTCCGATCTGCGCGCATTGATTATGCGAAAAACGAAGCTGCAAAAATGGACCCAGACGTGGTTGACAAATCGATATTATCTTAAATCTGTTCTGCAAACGCTCAACAAATTTTAAACCGACGAGATCCCGTCTGGTATCGTTCACAGAGGTAGTGATGGTCGAGTCAGTGGTGCTTACGTGAGCGATATAATGTGATGTTTGCCTTAGTTTTACCATTGACGTCGACACCTGTGTGTCTTTTATACAATCACGCCTATGAACATATCGATAAAATAGCAGACACAATCTCATGTATATAATAGTTATATATACTGCAGTTTCTGTAGTGTTCATCATATTTGCTATTGACTTTATCGTTTACCGTAGTGAGTAATGAGTACCGTTATAACGGGTACTAACTGTATAGCGTTTGTTATCACATGATGCTTCGGGACTTTTAGGTGGCCTGTTTCCGGTGCGTTTTGAATAAACATGTTTCAATACAAGTGACTATGTGAGTCAGCCTGAAACATCACATTTGGCGACGAGTCGGTAACGAACTTGTGGTGGCCCAATACAGTATGTGAACCTTTATCACGTTGTACAATATCGCCCTGTTTTAACCATGTCTGAAGGTTTGCCAGCGTATCCACGGTTTGATGTCAGCTCAGATTCGGGTGACGTGGCCGTCCGGTGGACAAAGTGGGTGGCGCGTTTCAAAAACCTAATGCTAGCGAGCAATATCAACGATCCTACAAGACAAAGAGCACTTTTGCTACATTATGCAGGCGAAGAAACACATGACATCTTTGACACTTTACTTGACACAGCAGCCAGTGAAGATGAAAATGCACTCGATAAAGCAGTCGCAGCACTAACAACACACTTCGCACCTAAACGAAACAGGGAATATGACGTGTACGAGTTCAGACAGGTAAAACAGGAAAAGGGTGAAGACATCACAGCGTTCTATATACGTTTGAAGCAACTATCACGTACTTGTAAATTTGCTGACAGTGACAGGGAAATTAAAAGTCAAATCGTGCAGAGTCCAGCAGACTTCGACGTAAAGCACTGAGTGATCTTGAGATGACTTTTGAAAAACTGATTGATACTGCCAGAGTAATGGAACTGTCAGAGACTCAGGCAAAAGGCATTGATCGTGTCCGTCACACCACTAGCCAGCAGTCAATGTCTGTCAACAAGATGACACAAGGTTACTACAACCCTAAACAGTGGGTTCCCCGGTCTGATAAAACACATGACAGGCAACCTAAAAACAAATGCAGAAATTGCGCACAAGCATGGCCTCATGTTGGTGGACAAAAAGCGTGTCCTGCTGCTGGGAAAGAATGCAGAAATTGCAAAAAAAGATGAATCACTTCGCATCTTGCTGTCAGTCAAAACCAGTCACCACACGAAAAGCGAACACACATGGATGGCATCAAAAACCACACAAACAAAAGAGAGATGTGAACATGCTAGACGCTCAGGACGGCTCGAGTGATGATGCGTGTGTATACAAACTGTCATTGTGTACAGTCGGTGTAAACAAACACGATGCACGTCCACACTTCCTTGTCAGTGTAAGTGGTCAACAAGTGAATGTTATAGCTGACTCGGGAGCTGAAATCAACATCATGGATGAACGTGACTACTCCAAGATGACGCCACGACCGAAGCTGAGCCAAGACAGCACAACGATTTTCCCATATGGATCTGCAACGCCTTCATGTTAAGGGTGTCTTTAGTGCTGAGGTGAAATCTGCTACGCAACAGAGTGCTGAACTGTTCTACGTAGTAGCTGGCTCTGGCGGATCGCTTCTCGGTTGGAAGACATCAAAACGCTTTCAATTGCTACGTGTCGTGCAGCAAGTGACAACTGACAAATTGCAGACTACAAAAGGAGGACTCTCAGCTGATCCGAAGAAAGTACTGGCTGTTCGGAACATTGACACTCCTACAAATGCGACACAGGTCAGAAGTCTACTCGGATTGTCAAATTTCTGCGCAAGGTTCATACCTGGCTGTGCGTCCATAACACAACCGCTATGAGAGTTAACAAAGAAAGAACTGGTCAGAGAAGTGCAGCGCATCGCTTGCTGCAATATGTCAATCGCTATCCAACGCACCAGTACTAGCGTACTTTGATGAACAAAAGGCGACAGAGATCTATGTCGATGCTAGTCCTGTCGGTCTTGGTGCAATCTTATCACAACACGACGGAAATGGTGAGAATCGGTGCATCATCGCATACGGCAGTCGTTCGTTAACTGCAGTCGAACAGAGGTACTCTCAGACAGAAAGAGAAGCTATTGCGGTCGTATGGGCGTGTGAACATTTTCACTTATACGTCTATGGCAAATCTGTGAAGGTCTACACAGATCACAAACCGCTTGTGGCCATATACGGCAGTCCGAAGTCGAAACCTCCTGCGCGTATCGAACGTTGGACAATCAGACTGCAACCCTATGATGCCACTGTGATCTACCGTCCTGCATCCGACAATCCTGCCGACCTCTTGTCACGACAGCCATGCATACATGTGAACAGAGCCTCTTGCGAAGAGAAAGTTGCGGAGGAATTCGTTAACTACGTCACAGTAAACTCTCTACCAAAAGCCATGTCAATCGAACATGTGAGGCGAGAGACACTCATAGATCCAACTCTACAAGCCGTGATACAAGCTCTACGCACAGGCAAATGGTATCAGAATCTGCCAGATGACGTACGCAACTAGTCGTACAAGTCGTATCGACTTCTGCGAAATGAGCTAACAGCCACAGTTGATGGAGACACTCTCCTTCGTGGTCATCGATTGGTCATCCCGGCAACATTCCAGACCGAAGCCGTTGACCTTGCTCATGAAGGTCACCAGGGAATAATGAGGACGAAAGTGCTGTTGCGAGAAAAGATATGGTTCCATGGAATCGACAAGATGGTGGAGCATCGCGTGAAATCGTGCATGCCTTGTCAAGCATCTGTGCCAGAAACTAAGCGAGAACCGTTGGAGATGAGTCCATTACCGAAAGCGCCGTGGAAAGAAATCAACACAGATTTTGCTGAATTGCTCATGGGACAATATCTCTTAGTCTTAGTCGACTCTAGTCGACTACTCTAGTTTCCGATCGTCGAAATCGTATCGTCAACTTCTGCCAACGTGGTGATTCCATGTATCGAGAAAGTGTTCTCAGAGTATGGCATACCGGACACACTGCGAACAGACAACGGTCCTCCTTTTAACAGCCGCGACTTCACACAATTTTGGTTTTCGCCACAGGAAGATTACACCCTATTTGCCGAGAGCGAATGCAGAGGTCGAAAGGTTCATGCGGACAGTGAAGAAGATCATCAAAACGTCCATCTACGAGAGAAGAGACTGGAAAACAGAGATGTATCGTTTCCTTCGAAACTACCGTGCAACACCGCATAGCACTACAGGCTTTCCGCCAGCTACTATTCTGTTTGCGCGATCGATGAAAGTCAAACTGCCAGAATTACACACAGAACAGAGCAGCCAATCACCAATACCGAGAGATAAAGTACAGAGAAGAGACTACCACCAAAAGGAGAAGATGAAAAGATAAGCCGACAACAAAGCGTACGTCAAGCCATCAACACTCAAAGAAGGTGACAATGTTCTTGTCAGACCTCGATTCCGAAGAAAGACCGATCCAGTGTATGGTGAACGTCCATACCGTGTCACCGCACGCAAAGGGTCGATGGTAACAGCGCGACACTGTGACCACAACGTTACGCGAAACTCTTCGTTTTTCAAGCGTACGATTCCCGAGCTACCAACACACAACTCCGACAGTGAGGACGACTTCGACGATGACGCAGCATCGGAACAACTGGTGGTCGCACCAAACGTGGACGAGCCGCCAGACGACCGAAGATACCCCCAGAGAGAACGAAGATGACTACGGGCTAGCGCATCGATGGTCAGACTCTACGGGGCAGAATAATTCCCTGTGTTATTTTATTAGGATAGGGTTTTCTACCCCTATGCCTATTTCTTTCTTTATATTTTTGTGCTATAATAAGCCATTGTATTTTTGCTTGCTATGTCTGCTTAATCTGTTTTTCTTTTAATGAGACTATCTTTCATCCAGATTGGAGAGGGATGTAGTTTTCATCATATTTGCTATTGACTTTATCGTTTACCGTAGTGAGTAATGAGTACCGTTATAACGGGTACTAACTGTATAGCGCTTGTTATCACATGATGCTTCGGGACTTTTAGGTGGCCTGTTTCCGATGCGTTTTGAATAAACATGTTTCTATACAAGTGACTATGTGAGTCAGCCTGAAACATCACAGTTTCCTGGCTCGTTACACGTCTGTGTTGGTTCTACATCGGTGGTATTTTGGTACAGTGTAAATCAGTTTCGTCGTTCTTATGAATCTGTCCCCGCTTTTACTCAATATACTGATTCATACGCCACTCTCTATGGCAGACTTATTATTGACAACCATGAACCATCTACACGGGAAGCAAACCCGGTTCACTAACAATGTTTACTCATTCAGTAAACAGTTCTTAATCAAGCCACTTATTTGACTACTTAGTATGCACGTACAGTAAACGTACAAAGTAAACCCAATCAGAACACACCCATTAGCCTCATCCAGTAATCACAGTCACCATATAGGACGCCTACTACTCAGTGAAGATATATATCGATTGTCGATCCATGAACAGTTAACGTGTGAGCAATTTAATTAATTTCCTATTGCCTCGGTTCAAGCAGCGTAAACGAGGCAGTATTGAAGTTATATTGATGGAATTGTTTGAATAAACAGTTTCCGCGCACACGTATCAGACTGGGTGTTCGCACGAACAATTCTGCCGTGAACGAAGCACACAGTGGTCCTAAATCACACACATCAATGCATTGGGGAATCATCTTACTGGATATTTCTCCAAACACAAAACGGAGGATTGGGACGCAGTAGGACTGAGTACCGGGTTCACGAGCACCTTCTGCTGTTGCCAAGCTTAGGCGACTTCGTTCACCCCACTTTGCTTGTGTCGTTCGAAAAGCCGTTGGTCCCTTCTACCTGGTGTCTATGCCAGGGAGTGTAAGCTATCCCACACAGGGGATGAATGTGCAACGTATCGTGGACTCACAGGTGATCCCTATCTGTAAATTCTCACTGACTGTGTGATAATACACAATAATCGGATCATGTACAATAAAACTGAGCAAAAGAAAAATATACGTAGGGAGCGGTGGTCTACGTGATAGAGCACCCGGTCGAGAACGGTGGTTCGCTTCCACCTCCTGCCTTTTCCAAACTTAGGTGACTTCCGTTCACACCACTTTACCCGTGTCTTTCGGAAGAGATACTAAAAGTCGTCGGTCTCTTCTACCTATTGTCTATGAAAGGGGAGTAAAAGATCCCACGCAGGGAAATGGAAAAAAACATGTCATGGACTCACTAATTCTAGAGAAGGAAAACTCTGAAACAAAGCCGGGAGGCCTCCGTGGCGGGCACACTCACCTGGACCTCGAGGGCGTGGTAGGCGAGGATGAGGCCAAGGAGCACGAGAGTCGACACGCTGATGAGGGACTTCATCGCCATTGAGTAGAAGGACGACTGCAAGACAGAGAAACGCATGTAAAGATCAAACATGTCATCGTCATCATCATTATCATCACCATCATCATCATCGCCACCGAGAAGGACGCGATAGATAGAGAGAGAAAAAAAATATATAGAGAGAGGGAGAAAGGGAAATCGAGAGAGAGAGAGAGAGAGAGAGAGAGAGAGAGAGGGAGAGAGGGAGAGAGAGAGAGGGAGAGAGAGAGAGAGGGAGAGAGGGAGGGAGGGAGGGAGAGAGGGAGAGAGAGAGAGAGGGATAGAGAGAGAGAGAGAGGAGAGAGAGGGAGGGAGGGAGAGAGAGAGAGAGAGAGGGATAGAGAGAGAGGGAGAGAGGGAGGGAGAGAGGGTGGGAGAGAGAGAGAGAGAGAGGGAGAGAGAGAGGGAGGGAGAGAGAGAGAGAGAGGGAGAGAGAGGTAGAGGTAGAGAGAGAGAGAGGGATAGAGGGAGAGGGAGAGAGAGGGAGAGAGAGAGGGAGAGAGAGAGAGAGGGAGAGAGGGAGAGAGGGAGAGAGAGGGAGAGAGAGAGGGATAGAGAGAGAGAGGAGAGAGAGGGGTGGAGGGAGAGAGCGAGAGAGGGAAAGAGGGAGAGAGAGAGAGAGAGAGAGAGAGAGCGGGGGGGGGGAGAGACAGGGAAAGAGAGGGAGAGATAGGGGGGAGGGGGAAGGGAGAGAGAGATGGACAGAGGGAAAGAGGGAGATACGGACAGACGGACAGACAGGCAAGCAAACAAACAACCAAACAAACAGACGTATAAAGACAGACGTTCCTTGAGAAAAGATTCCTCAGATCACTGTTATATGTTATATAGTTGGTAGAACCGGACAATATCAAGATACGACGTTTTCCTCATATATGTGTAGTGCGTTCCAAGCATCATATAAACAAATAATTATAATAATAATAACGACAATAATAATAATGAAAATAAACTTCTGTAGCGCGTGGGCTTTTTCTCCGGAACATGGGTTGAGAGGCGTAACAAACCAGAGACACTATCAAAAGCCATTATCAGAACAAGGAACACCGAAGGTAAAATGACACTGATTTGACACCACTTTTATGAGTTATTTGTGACGAGCAATTTCATAATTAAACAATTTCTTTCTTTACTTAGTTAGCGATCTTATGCACCACTGTGTTTTTGAACCGTACCGTCATTTAATTTCATTTCCTTTGTAGGATACCATGTCGTGTTGCATGTTTAGCAGATAACATGATCAAAAATAACACACTCATATTTCATGTAGGAATAACGATGCGTTAAATAGCAACGACATAAAGTATGCACGCACGTTATTATCCAGATAAACATGACTCACGAACCTTCTGCAGGAAATATAAGTTATTACCGCGACATCGCTGCACTATATTATGCGCCGATTAGGATGTTGCATTATTTGTTCAGACATAGTAGTTTCTATTCTACACGCTGACTCTTGCCAGATCCATTTGGCGAGTATTGATTTCGCGGTTACTGTGTAGAGCTATAATGTGTTCTGACTTTATCGCGCGCCCGTTCTTTTTATGAGCCCAGGCTTCACCGACAAGGCCAAACAACAATATGCTTGGTTCCGATAATTCTACCTAACCTGATTGCAAGCTCCTGGTCCCTACATAAACCACAACCATATAATCTATATTTATGCATTTATATATGTATACGTGTGCGTTCGTCTCGCAAAACTTAGCTGATCCGGGGTTAAGGAGTTCCCGTTGTGGCTGAGAAGTTTTACATTGCTGGGTCACGGATCTCCTCCCCCCGCGTTCCTTCTATGCATTATTTCTTAGAAAAAATTTTCCTCATTCAAATCACCAATCACACAGAAACGCATTGGTTCACACATGGCTGTATCTCGACCGTCTCAAGACGGGTGTTGGGCCCTGCAGAGACCTGATGCAGAAGTGGGGGTTTATACAAGATGTCCGAATAGAATGTAACTGTGGAGGGATCCCCGAACGATGCAACATCTCCTGGAATGCCGTCTCCTGTCAGAGCATTGCAGTCCAGACGACTTTGCAGTGTACAACTCCGGGGCCAGAGCGGGTGTGTTGCAGTGCCGGAGACAGTGCAACGACTGGAGAGGAAGACACTGCTATCCGCGCAAACCAGTGAAATAACCTGTTTTGTTCAAATTGTTTTTAAAATATCACAATTAAAATTCTAAACCTATGGAGTCGGGATGAACTTTATGATGGCGTCCCATAATTTGACAATTGAAAATGCTCCGAAAACAAGGCTTCATTAAAACGTTTAAAAATGCAGTAATACGTCTGATACACACATTTATGAAATCACCAAACTATCATGTTCGCTCCAAAGTCATCACAACGTTTTTTATTTCTCGGAATAACCACATTGATATACGTGTTTACCGAGGGCGAAAACTGCTCGTTTCCCTGCGTGAGATGTTTGTCATGATAAATGATTTATTACCTGTTTGGTGCATCATCGACGAAGCCCAAACCGGTTCGCAGTAAAGTAATGTCTGCAGGCGATATTGCGAGGATAATTTATAGCACGATATGTCGAAATTTAAGTAAATATAATCAATAGTTGATGCAATGTAATTCACAACGTTCTCCGATAACGAAACAATGGCGTTATTCATGCAATTCACAACGTTCTCCGATAACGAAACAATGGCGTTATTCATGCAATTCACAACGTTCTCCGATAACGAAACAATGGCGTTATTCATGCAATTCACAACGTTCTCCGATAACGAAACAATGGCGTTATTCATGCAATTCACAACGTTCTCCGATAACGAAACAATGGCGTTATTCATGCAATTCACAACGTTCTCCGATAACGAAACAATGGCGTTATTCATGCAATTCACAACGTTCTCCGATAACGAAACAATGGCGTTATTCACGCAATATACCGCGTAGAGCGAGAGATTACTTTTGAATATGGGAATAGATATATATTTTTGGATTAGGAAGTTCATACTGCAAGCTACTTAGACTTACTGTGGGATAGGTGGCATGTAACACTTTGGACAATTAGCATGTGCTTGGTGGGATAGCATGTACTGTGGGATAGGTGGCATGTAACACTTTGGACAATTAGCATGTGCTTGGTGGGATAGCATGTACTGTGGGATAGGTGGCATGTAACACTTTGGACAATTAGCATGTGCTTGGTGGGATAGCATGTGCTGTGGGATAGGTGGCATGTAACACTTTGGACAATTAGCATGTGCTTGGTGGGATAGCATGTGCTGTGGGATAGGTGGCATGTAACACTTTGGACAATTAGCATGTGCTTGGTGGGATAGCATGTACTGTGGGATAGGTGGCATGTAACACTTTGGACAATTAGCATGTGCTTGGTGGGATAGCATGTGCTGTGGGATAGGTGGCATGTAACACTTTGGACAATTAACATGTGCTTGGTGGGATAGCATGTGCTGTGGGATAGGTGGCATGTAACACTTTGGACAATTAGCATGTGCTTGGTGGGATAGCATGTACTGTGGGATAGGTGGCATGTAACACTTTGGACAATTAACATGTGCTTGGTGGGATAGCATGTACTGTGGGATAGGTGGCATGTAACACTTTGGACAATTAGCATGTGCTTGGTGGGATAGCATGTGCTGTGGGATAGGTGGCATGTAACACTTTGGACAATTAACATGTGCTTGGTGGGATAGCATGTACTGTGGGATAGGTGGCATGTAACACTTTGGACAATTAGCATGTGCTTGGTGGGATAGCGTGTACTGTGGGATAGGTGGCATGTAACACTTTGGACAATTAGCATGTGCTTGGTGGGATAGCATGTACTGTGGGATAGGTGGCATGTAACACTTTGGACAATTAACATGTGCTTGGAATTTAGTTTTTTTACACCGACGGGGGCATTTTCAAAGATTCTTGAAGATCCGTCGCTCTCGTTATCCACTGCCTCTTGAATGAATAAATGACATAATTTGACCACTAGTTTGTCGTAGTCCATGGCACGTACTTCATTAGCATATCCGATGTCCATTCAATTCATCGCGTCGTTCTGCGCACTGCGCGGAATAGATTTATTTGCTTTCAGCATCGCTGCAACAAGACACATTAATCCTTGTCTTGCCTCAGCAGTTAGTGTGCTTCCCATGTTCCCTCCCTACCTACGATCTTACAAAGGGGAGGCGAAGGGGGAGGGGCAAGCTTAGTCCTATTAGTTCACCACGTTACCGTGTAGTGGCGCAACAGGTTACCTATGAAAACAATATTCAAAACATTAAGCCTAAGGTCATGACCTGATGCCATCCCCTTAAATTAAATACGCCACTGCTTGTCAGCAGGTCGTTCCATCAATGATTTGTGTTTTGCCTCCCGTGTTAGCGAGTCATTAATTAATGCAATGGCATATCGCGCCAAACATCAGAGTCAGAGTTTATAGTTTGTTCCCGCGTACTCGGTAGCAAGGTTATAGACCTATTGTTTTAGTTTCGCGAGCATCGTAAACAAACGCAGTGCTGATGCTCTCAGACGGTTAAACAATTCTGCATTTTTTTGTCTTATAATAACTGTTTTGAGCAAGAAATAAGACATGATTGAAAATGACGCTACTGGCGCTGCACTGGAGTTCGTTCAGTCGCCCCGACAAGTTCATTTGCCCCATGAAGGGTATGTAGGTGCACATAGCTGGTGTCGATGACCTCGTATATATGTTTGCAGGTGTTTACGTGTTTACAGATTATGTTTTCCAGGTGCCAAACATCTCCGGAACAGTGATGTATATATATATATATGAAAAAAAGTCTTTGCGCCGTAACTACAGCGTGGCTGAGGTCGAGTCGATGATGGAATGAACAGGTCTGCCTGGGGTGAAGTGTAAAGCTCTTTGACCCAAGGACCGGATAATGTGATGAGTAATAATAATAATAATGATAATGATGATGATGATGATGATGATGATGATGATGATGATGATAACGATAATGATAGTGATAATGATAACGATAATAATAATGATCAGTAAGTTTCTACATCCGCCTACATCCCCATGGACCTGAGCTCAGAGGCGCAACAAAACAGAATCATTAAGCATAATCGTGAACAGGGACGCGCAAAAGTCCTTATCATAACGACGGATAAACGAAGATTTATGGTCCAAAATGCAATTTGAAATAAATGTGTCTTGAGTATTTTTTGGAAGGTAGCTGTAGTTTCAGATGTTTTCAAAGTGATGGGGAGTTCATTCCAGACCCTAGGCGCAGCGACAGAGAAAGCGTGTTTGCCCGAGCTAAGTTTAGTTTTAGGGAAAATAAGTGATTGTGAAATGGATGATCTGAGCTGCCTATGGATATCTGAAAGATGCACGAGATTCTAGTAACCGGCACATTATTCACATCTCATGGAACCGGAAGTAAATAATGACCTCTCACCAATTTAGCGCACTCCACGGAATTGCGTTAACCGTTTTTTGCATTGCCCCCAATAAACAGAATACTAGCCGGACCCCAAATATTGACACCGAGAAAAGTTAAACCTGAAGTGTTCTTTTGTACACAAAAAAAGCCTTATTCAAGGCTAGCGTAGCAATCACATTAAGTCTAAATTTTGTGATGGCGCCGTGCAAACGGCAGGTAAAGGCCACCAGGCATCTAATATGCAACAGTTGTAGCAACTGGGTGGACTTCGTCAAGTCCGGGTGCGAGAAGTCCTGGGCTGAGGTTCAGGTGGATAGTTTTAGTTTTGAGTGTAGGGGATGTACGAAGATGAAGGAACATAAGGTGGAGTTAGAACAGCTGAGGCTGCTCGTTGTGGCAGTGGTGGGAAGGGAGCAGGTGGGTTGCGCCAGTAGTTCTGGTGGGGGACAGTAGATGACAAAGTGGGGGAAGACGACGGGAGAGATGCTAGGGAGAGCTCACCTCAGTCTGGGAGGAGGCTGAGGGGAGGTAAGGTGACAGGTCGTAGGGAGACAGGACATAAGGAGACGGGACGTAGGGAGACAGGACGAAAGGAGACGAGAAGGAAAGAAATGGGAGGGAAGACAAATGGATCGAAGGAAAGGGGAGTGGGGGAGACAGTAGCGAAAAAGTCGGGGGCAAGGAGATGATAGTTAAGGCGATGGGAGTGATGGAGACGGGAGGGAGGGTGTCAAAAGGGAAGGTGACGGGAGCGCAAGTTAGCCAGGCGACGGGAGGGAAAGGTGACAGGTTGATGAGTGAGAGAGAGCCTGATAACAGTATGCCGCCAAGTGACAAGGCTGCAGGCCAGAATGTGAAGGAGGTGATCCATCGGAAGAGCTATTCCGAGGCAGTGATAAAGGGGGTGAGAAAGAGAGCGAGGGTATTTGTGGGGGACTCAATAGTTAGGAAGACCGAGTCTTAAACAAGGGAGATGACGTGGTAGTTTGCTTGCCTGGGGCCAAAATAGAGGCGATAATTGAGAAGGTAGAAAACATTGTGGGTTCGGGCAAGGGTGGATCTGTTTTAGCACACGTAGGGACAAATAACGTAGGGAGAGGGGGGGGGTACAACTGCCATAGTTAGGAAATACAGGAATTTGGTCTGAACACTAAAGCAGACGCGGGTTGAGTAGGTACTGTCAGGGATTTTACCAGTAATAGGAAAGAGGGGTCATAAATATCGAAATTTCAGGGGATGGCAATTAACATGCTAGCCGAGAAGCTATATAGGGAAGAGGAAGTTGGTTTTGTGGATGTGTGGGGAAGTTTTGTTGGAAGGGCGGATAGGTACATGAAGGACGGGCTTCATCTAAGTGGGAAGGGGCAGCAGTATTTGCGGATGGACTCTCAGCAGCAGTAGACAGTGGCATGGGTAGCATATGTTTTTAGTAGTCAACACTATTTAAATTATAAGCGCAGGGGGATTACTTAGATATGTTTCAAGCAGGACAAGAGGCCACTAGTACAGATAAACCAATAACAAAATGTCCGAAAAACATGTCTGAAGCAGGTTATAGATGTGTTTAAATGCTAGGAGTATAGTAAATAAGAAAAACGAATTAAACATTATGGTACAAGATACTGTCCCTCACGTAATTGGTATAACCGAATCATGGGCTAACACAGACATCACAGATGCTGAATTAGGATTGACAGAATACGTAATGTTTACGAGAGATCGAATAGGAAGAAGGGGAGGGGGAGTTATTTTATATGTTAAAGAATATATTCAGGCTGATGAAATAAAATTAGAAAGCGAAGCGGATTACGATGAAGCTGTTTGGTGCAAAATAGTTTCAGGAAATTCAAAATTAATTAGTGGATTAGTTTATCGAAGTCCAAACATAAACAAAGAGGATAACACAAAATACAAAATGCTATAAAGGAAGTTAGTAAAGGGGAATGTATCATAATGGGAGATTTTAACCATGGACATATACAATGGAAATCTCTAGAGAGTACAGGGGGTGAGGTCCAACAATTTCTATTTTTAATTCAGGAGAGCTTCCTTACTCAGCACGTGCTAGAACCAACCAGGGGAGAAAATGTATTAGATGTAGTTTTATCATCGCACAAAGAATTAGTGGACAATGTAAAAATACATGAACCATTGGGTAACAGTGAACACAATGAAATACATTTTGACATCAATGTAAAATCAGAAAGTAAAAATAAAAAAACGTATAGGAGAAGCTTCCACAAAGGTAACTATAACGATATGAGAAAATACTTAGCTAGACTGGAGTAACATGCTGATGAATAAGACCGCAATTGAATGTTTGAATATTCTAAAATATGAAATTGTGAGTATCATCGAAAAAAATTTCCCTTGAAAAACAAGGAAAACGGTCTAGAAAGAAACTTGTCCAAAGAAGCTATTAGAAAATAGTGTTTACGCAAACTATGTGGAGGGTTTATAGGCGCACCAGAAAGGATGAAGACTATGCAAATTACAACGAGGCACTTAACCTAGCTACAACTGAAAATCTAAAAGAACCTTTGAAAAAAAATTGGCAAGTAATATAAAAAATTACAGCAAGAGTTTCTATGCTTATGTAAGGAGTAAACAGAAAGTTCGAGATAAGGTCGAACCACTGGAAAACAACAGGGGAAACATAATTTCAGACGGGTTTCAAATGGCAGAGGTCCTGAATGAGTATTTCAGCTCAGTTTTTACCACAGAAGACATCAGCTCACTTCCAGTTCCATTTATGAAATTTGAGGGCAATACATCAGAACATTTAGGGCAGTTATTTGTAACTCCTAAATTGATAGCAAAGAAAATTAAGAAGATGAAAGATACTAAATCACCTGGAGTTGATTGGATACCACCAAAACTGCTTAAGGAAATTGTTGAGCAAATTACTACACCACTTGCAAAATGCTTTAATTGTCACTAGAAGAAGGAATAGTTCCTTCAGAATGGAAAGAGGCAAACATTACGCCACTATATAAGAAAGGAACGAGGAACAAGCCAGAAAATTACAGATCAGTGAGTTTAACATCAGTTGTATGTAAATTACTCGAAACATTAAGACCACATGGTGGAATTCCTTTTAAAATATAAATTAATAAATACATCTCAACATGGGTTCCTAAAAGCAAGGTCATGTCTAACTAATCTCTTATGCTTTTTTGAAGAAATTACAAAGTGGGTAGACGACGGGTCACCAGTGGATGTTGTCTACTTAGATTTTCAGAAATCTTTAGATAAAGTGCCACATCAAAGATTGTTACTTAAACTAAAATCCCATGTATAGGTAATGATGTAATCAACTGGATAGAAAAGTGGGTTACACACAGAAAACAGAGAGTAATAGTAGGTGAGATTTCAAACTGGAAATCTGTTTTGAGTGGGGTACCACAGGGATCAGTATTAGGCCCTATACTGTTTTTAATATATATATAAATTATTTGGAAGATGACATATCTAGCAAAGTACTAAAATTTGCAGATGACACAAAAGTATTCAGAAAGGTTACTAATGATACAGATAAACAAAGTTTACAGGATGATCTAGATAAATTAGTTAAATGGTCAGATAAATGGCAAATGTTATTACATTTTTGGAAGTGTAAATGTATACACATAGGACATGGAAACATGGACGAAGAATATAAAATGGGGGTGCTGTACTAGGTAGAACCACACAAGAAAAGGACTTAGGAGTAACATTTAATGCTGAAATGAAAGTTTCACAGCAATGTGGGATTGCTGCTTCGAAAGGATATCAAATTCTAGGGCTATTTAGGAGAACTATCATGTATAAGGAGAAACAGCTAATTGTACCCCTGTACAAAGCAATAGTTAGACCACATTTGGAATATTGTATCCAAGCATGGAGGCCATATCGTAAAAAGGACATAGACAAGCTAGAAAGAATACAACGAAGAGCAACTAAAATGATTCCAGAATTGAGAGACCTTAGTTACGAAAGTCGCTTATTACAATGTGGTTTGACAACACTAGAGACCAGGAGACTAAGAGGAGACCAAATAGAAGTGTTTAAAATAGTGAATGGCTATGAGGATGTTGACAGGAATATGTTCTTTAAACTTAAAGAAGGCAGTAGAACCAGAGGACACAAAGCAGCATTAGTTAAGGAGCAGTGTAGGTTGGACATGAGAAAGTACTCTTTCTCACAGAGGGTGATAAATTAATGGAACAAACTGCCAAATGATTGTGTTAATTCTAGTAGTGTGAATATGTTTAAAAATAGAATTGACAGATATTTGATAATGGCGGGCTACACATAGATTATAAAATTGTTGGACTATCGATAAGCCAATGGCTTCCTTGTCCACTTGCCATCTGGAACTTGTTGTTTGGGATGGCAATCTTGTTAAATCTTATTAAAACTGATTACGTCAGAGTCGATACGGGCATTTACAGAGACGGATATGAAAACGTGAACATTTCGATTGTGTATACACTCGCGTGTGTAGTACAGGTACCAGGCGCAAGTCTATCTGGCCGGCTGGCAATATCGGCTGCTAACACGTGTGCCGGTATCCTACACAGCTGAAAACATATGTTTTGCGGGAAATTATGTTCTTTTGAGTGATGGTTGCTTTTGTTATCTAACACCATTAATAACAGCACACGAGCGAGCGGCAGTAGTGATGGGCCGTGCACACGAGCCACGAAGTCTTACTTGATTTATGTCGTTATGTTTATGCTTAGTAAACACATATAAATTATTATTTTATTATTATACATTTATAATGCGCCATGTTTCCGGGTTAAAAACCTGCTCAAAGGCGCTAACAAGACAATGCTAAATAAATAAAAATTTATTTAAAAGCTAAAATAAAATGTGGTTAAAATATAGGTAAACATAAGTTAAATAAAAAAGTTAAATAAGTAAATTAAATAAAGGAATTATATAAAGAAGTTAAATAACTAAATAAATTAATTCAATTCAATTAGTAAGTTAAAATAAACAACTACAATAAGTTGATACATTAGATAAACGTATAAGTTAATCAGATAAGTTAAATAATACAAATTAAATAAATAATAAGTTAAATAAGTAAATTAGCCATAATGACGTAGATATTTTATTTACAATAATGTTGTTGTTGTTGTTGTCGTTGTTGTTGTTATCCTCTTTATCCCTGAAGAAATCCAGGATGAGGCTAGCATCGAAACCGGTCGTCGATTTTGATTTCCCATTCTTCTTCGTCACTATAGTCGCGTTTAACTGCCCTCTCCACGACCCGTCTCCACGACCTGCCCCCACGACCCGTCTCCACGACCCGTCTCCCCCACCCGTCTCCACGACCCGTCTCCACCACTGGTCTCCCCCACCCGTCTCCACCACCCGTCTCCACGACCCGTCTCCACCACCCGTCACCACCACCCGTCTCCACGACCCGTCTCCACCACCCGTCTCCAACACCCGTCTCCACCACCCGTCCCCACCACCCGTCTCCACGAACCGTCTCCACCACCCGTCTCCACCACCCGTCTCCACCACCCATCTCCACGACCCGTCTCCACCACCCGTCTCCACCACCCGTCTCCACCACCCGTCTCCACCATCCGTCTCCACCACCCGTCTCCACGACCCGTCTCCTCCACCCGTCTCCACCACCCGTCTCCACCACCCATCTCCACGACCCGTCTCCACCACCCGTCTCCACCACCCGTCTCCACCACCCGTCACCACCACCCGTCTCCTCCACCCGTCTCCACCACCCGTCTCCACCACCCGTCTCCACACCCCCAGCCCTTGCCCTCATTCTCCACTCCCTCCCACTTCCGCCAAATCTTCTTCACGCAGTCCTCCCAGGCCACATTACGGCTGGGGAAATATATACGTGCAAATACCTTCGAAACGATTTGCGTGAGAAATAACGTTTCAACAACGTGGTGTAATTACTTAAATATTTATTACGGGCGTTTGTCAAATTGCAGTGTAAACACGCGTTGTTGACTAACGGCTACACACGGTGCGTGTTATTGTGAATTATAATAATACCCAGTTTACCAACCACACGAAGTCGGCGCACACGTACACACAGGGATGTTGTGCATTAAGGTTAAACAGAGACACGACAGAATAACATAAACACACATAAAACGAACATTAACCTTATTAACCACCTGGACTACGGCGATGCATTGGTGCCCATGGCGGATAAACCCGTACAAACACGAACCTGTTCACGGTGGCTGAATCATCCAATGGTTTGATTTGGTATAATTTATCTCGCTTACATCCGGGTAAGTTATGTAGCCAATTACATATGTCAGAAATATATGTCGTTTATGGCGGTTTATCAACACGATATATATATACTACTGATACCAGTATACAAAATGTGCAACTCGTAATTGACGAAACCTAGTTATTTGGCGAAAAACTAGTATATGTAGTTTGTTGATCTTATTGCGTAAGTAGGCTGCGCTGATTGATAGCGAATGTAAAAAGTTCCTGGAATATCAATTGTGGGTAGACGTTAACAGAAACCACTGTTAGTACGAAAATAATATAGCCCGGATAAAACCGGACGGCGCGTCCATGAGTTGATTAAAGACCACGATTGCGCTGTCCCGTCAAACATAACGAATGCCGCTATTTTCGTTGCCGATCTATAAGAATAGAATGACGTAATAATGTAAGTAGTTCCCGCGGGACTCGGACGTCGAGCGCAAGTGAGTAATAAGGCTTGGGCGTGCGAGGGGATGAATAATTGGTCATGATACAGCTGACACCGATAATTAAAAAAATGTAGTAGAGACATCGTGGATGTGGCTGTGGGGCACGCGAGTGGAAACATTATGGATGAACGTGGCTGCGGGACACGAAAGTGTAGATTTTGTGGATGGACGGAGTTGCAGGACATGCAAGTGGAAATGTTGTCGATGAACGTGGGTGCGGGACACGAAAGTGTAGATTTTGTAGATGGACGTGGCTGCAGGACATGCAAGAGGAGACATTGTGGATGAACGTGGCTGCGGGACACGAAAGTGTAAATTTTGTGGATGGACGTGGCTGCAGGACATGCAAGTGGAAACATTGTGGATGAACGTGGCTGCGGGACACGAAAGTGTAGGTTTTGTTGATTGACGTGGCTGCAGGACATGCAAGTGGAAACATTGTGGATGAACGTGGCTGCGGGACACGAAAGTGTAGGTTTTGTTGATTGACGTGGCTGCAGGACATGCAAGTGGAAACATTGTGGATGAACGTGGCTGCGGGAAATACAAGTGGAGACATTGTGAAAGAACGTTGCGGCGAACATGAGAGTGGCGATTTTGTGGATGAACGTAGTTGCTGGACACACTATGGACGAACGTGGCTGTGGGACATGACAGTGGTACGTTTTTGGATGAACATGGTGGGGTGGTATGGAAGTGGAGGCTTTGTGGATGAACGTAGCGACAAGTCTTGAAAGCTAAGTCATAGCACGTGGAAGTGTAACGCATGTACCGATGTAAGGTAGATAAACTTAGCGGTGCAATATATAAATATATATTGTAGATGAACGCAGTGCCATTTTGGGAACGTTGTAGTTGAACATGACTGCTCACCAGCACGCCAACTCCTGTCAACGTGGCAACAGATACACTGACGTACGGTTCTTGTATCCGTTCCTAAAACATATTTGAGGATGGTATTCTTTCCTCCAGTTTGCTCGTGATATTGTTGAGCCAACGTAAACAGGACGGTTGGAGATGCGACAAACAAGCCAATGCTGAAGCTGAGAACGGTGATCAATCACGAACGTTGTCATATTCTGAGGGCGCGTGATTGTCGCAAGTGATAATAAGTTGGGTGGAAGTGAATATGTTATGGATGAAGACAGATGTGGCATAAGAAAGCAAGCATTGAGCTTGAACGAGGAGAGTACGTGATGATACAGGAGTATATTGTGGATGGGAAGTGGTAAGTGAAAGTGGATATAGGGTTGGGGAACGTCTACGTAGTAAGTGAAAGTGAATATAGGGTGGATGAACGTCTACGTGGTAAGTGAAAGTGGATATAGGGTGGATGAACGTGTACGTGGTAAGTGAAAGTGGTCATAGGGTGGATGAACATCTCTGTGGTAAGTGAAAGTGGATATTGAGTGGATAAACATATCGCCTGTAAGTGGAAGTTGACATAGGGAGGATGAAAATTTGTGCCGTAAGTGAAAATTAATATAGGATGGTTGAACGTCTACGTGGTATGTGAAAGTGCATATAGGGTGGATGGACGTAGTGGATGTGGATATTCAGTGCATGAAGGTCAGTGTGGTAAGTAATGGTGTATATTGAGTGGATAAGTGGTAAGTGGGAGGGCACACATAGGGTGGATGGATGTCTCCCTGGTAAGTAAAAGTGGACATATGATGGATGAACGTCTCTATTGTAAGTGAAAGTAAATAAAGGGTGGATTAACGTATATGTGGTGAATGAAAGTGGATATTGAGGGGATGAACGTCTCTTTGGTAAGTGAACGTAAATAAAGGGTGGATGAACGTATATGTGGTGAATGAAAGTGGATATTGAGGGGATGAACGTCTCTTTGGTAAGTGAACGTAAATAAAGGGTGGATGAACGTATATGTGGTGAATGAAATAGGATATTGAGGGGATGAACGTCTCTTTGGTAAGTGAAAGTAAGTAAAGGATGGATGAACGTATATGTGGTGAATGAAAGAGGATATTGAGGGGATCAACGTCTCTGTGACAAGTGAGAGTAGATTTAAGGTGGATTAAAGTGGATGTTGTCAGTGAAAATGGATATAGAGTGGACGAACATGGCTATACGAGAGATATACGTAAGTGAATATATTGTAGACGAACTCGTCTGGGTAAGGCAAAAATGGAGACATTAATATGACGTGAACGCGACTGTGGTAAACGAACATGCGGATACCGTATGTTCTACGGCGGTTATAGCGATAGGGTTGCACGTATTAAGCGCTAAAAACTCCTCGCTGACTCTGTCAGCGCGTACCGCCGATGCCTCGGTAACGCGGGGTCACTCGTTAGCCGAGTCGGTATTTTTGGCCTCTTGGAAGCTACACCACTGCAGGCATTGACGCACATCACAGCTATCTGCGCTCGGCAGCTGCCGCAGGTAAAACTCGATTTTGGGGAACGTGAACGGCGTACAAACAAGGCGGGACCGCGGGGGGCAACGGGGGTGGCCAATCTTCATTTTGTTGTTGCAAAATATCATTTCCTGTATCGGAGCTGTAGTTGTGTGATTATATATTATAATTTGTGCGATTCCGATACACGATTATCGAACCTTTTATATGGTAGAAGTATTTATATAAAATAAACTGACCTTTTCGTAGACGTTGGCCATAGACAGTTCTGTTTCGATGACCATCACGACAATGCCAAACATGCCGAACACAAGCGCATAGTCCGAGATCCGTTTGCGTTTCTCGAAGAGATTTTTGCGTTTTCCGAGTCGGTATCCGAAACTAGGCTTCGAGTTTACCCGCTCGAGGGCGGGTTTCTCCTCCGTGTACTTAGGGTACTCTGAGTGCAGGCCGACGAGCGCTATGCCGCAGTCCTCCGACGATGTCCCGCTCATCTGCGACGATGCCGGCAGCGACTGCGTCGATGTCGGTTTCTGCAGCTGCTTGAACGGCTTGATGGCGCCGTTCACTTTCATGTAGTCCACCCCTATGTCGGAGATGGTGCTTCCGTCGCGGCTTTGAAGCCGAGTCGGAGTCTGCAGCAGGGTGTACTGGCCGCCATCCATGCCACCGGGCGCCGTCGCCGTCGCCGTGTCGGGCCGCCGTCGGTTGACGACCAGCACCCCGGGAGCCGCGCTCTCCAGGTTCGACAGCTCGGCCTTCCTCGACGGGGATCGTGGCAACGTCGTATCGGCTGCTGGGTCGAGCGGCTTCGTTTTGTTGGTCGCAGCGTCGCCTGCTACACGGCGCGTACGACCATTTGCCCGTCGGTCCGTGAGGAACAGATGGCGACTCGGGCTGAACCCGGGACGTGGTAGTTCCGTGTCGGGGCACGTGTATGCGCCGTTCACGCGGCCGTCGGTGGTCGTACCTGAGCCGACGTCTGCCACCGCTGGCGCAACATCATCGTTCGCCAGTTGCATGGCTTCATGTTCTGGCGCGACGCCTCGTCCGTTCTGATCGCTGCGCGTTTGCATATTAGGTGCGGCGGTCTGCTTCAGCATAATGCCCGCGCTCAGTAATTGATCAAGAGAGTTGATGCGACGGTTGCTATTGGCCGGAGCTACGCGCACCACAGACATGATTAATTTTATACAACGGCGCTCCGTCTACATCCAATCAGAGGCTCCCATTCATGCGGCGCCTGGTCGTATCACACGTCGGTGTACTCGTTCAGTGGTTATTCAAGGGAAGAAGATCGTGATCGCGTGGGTTCAGTTGCAATTAGTCGGAATCTACGCTTCTTACAATCAGTGCGAGATGCAGCACGCTGTGTTTTTTGCGCGTTCTACGCGTACGCGTCAACGAATTAATGTTGACGTGTTATTCACACGGTCTGAGTAGTTCTGAAAAAAATAAATCGCAATTGAGTCATCGTTACGCTATATTTTTCCGTCTTGTGGATAATGTATTGCAGTCAAAGCGATTGGGGGATAACGGATGTAGACCGAACTAATCCACATTGATTCAACATTGTATACAAGCACAAAAACATGATATACATTACGAGATTGAAGACGCCTTTTGTCAACGGTGACGATGTTGTTGATGACAATAACAAAGAAATCGTCAACGGCGTTTATGATAACAAAACCTACCTTCGATGTATGGAATTTAACGTAAATTAATCCATCCGATGAAATATCGAGCAACCACCAAAAACCCACGCATTAGGTAAACATTTTAAAGATATTAGTACCGACTAACCTGGGTGCTGAATTCAGTAAGGAAGAGGATATGTGATGACTGTATCATTGATTGGTAATGCAAGGACATATTTTATAAAGCTCACATAAATATGGAGCTCAAATATATGCGTGTGGAGATCTAATTCGAGGTGATACAATAAACTAAAAAAATCAGTGTCATTAAACGGATGTGAGACGTGGAATGCAAATAAAAAGGACACTGAAAATTGCTTACATTTATTTTGAAGTGTATAAGGGGGGTACTAAAAGATATAAGGCAACATATAGTATAAAATGAAGATATTCCAATTATTACCAAAGAGAAGGAGATTAGCACAGACGTGAGGTTAAGACGATGGATCTGGATTGAACCCGTCCTGATAATGGATGAAAACAGCAACTGTCTGACGGCTGTAACGTGACCCAGGAAGGCAGCGAGTCGCCAGAGGCAACCTGGTGACAAACTGTGGAAAAAGAACAAAGAATACTGTGGTGGACTGAAGCCAGGTGGTCAAAGACAGAGTGACCTGGAGAAAGTGCATTGCAGTCTCATAGGCACCAGAACCTGTAAAGGGTAAATAATGCAGGTATGGAAAAGTAACCTGAATCCAATATATATATATATATATATATATATATATATATATATATATATATATATATATATATATATATATATATATATATATATATTGTATTGAAACTATTGGCACCATTCGATAAGTGCCGTACTGTTTATATATTATCAACTGACAAATGATTTAAATATCAACCTCCTGCTTCAAAATATGAAAATGCTTAATCGCGTACAACTAATTGCCCATCCATTCTCTGTACAACCACGTTATGTAATTCTCTTGTAGATCATATTTGCCCGTAGCCCATTTATTGGCTCTCCAATGAGAGTTATTCCAATGCGCTTCGCCATCACGGAACTGTGCATGACGAAACATAATCATTACGATGCCCTGAATCTGCCCGGTGGCATCAGGACATCCATCATCCGAAGGGCATGTATACTTTTTCGAACAAAAAGTACGAGTTATCTGCCGTTTTACGTGACCATCTTCGTTAAACGGCAAATAGGCCTACAAGCCGTTTTCCCGAACTTATAGCTCTTTCGGGTGTGATTCTTTATTCGCGACATCGGCAAACTGAAGCGTGGGGTCTTGTAAACGAAAGCACGTTTGACTATTAGTTAGTAAACAACATATTTATGTTACTCCATCTCAGACACAGCCCTCATTCTAAGGGCCTAAAGTAAAACGTTCGTAATGTTTATAGGCCTATCTTACCTCGTGAACTGTGCAGCGAGATTCTTGTTTTATCTACGTGCTGATTCGCTACAAAAACACTGGTGATCGCCGTGCGGCAACTGTAAGTGAGCACTTTCACAGTTCTGGGTCTGGAGTCGAAACCGCGGGTCCCAATAAGTAACGCGGGTCCCAATAGGTACCGCTGTCCCAATAGGCACCGCGGGTCCCAATATTAATAGCGGGTCCCAGTATGAACCTTGGGTCCCAATAGGAATCGTTGGTCCCAACAGGAATCGCTGTTCTACACCCTTCGGAACCGTCACAACACTAAATATGAGCAACATTCTTTGTAAACCCAACTGCGTCTGATGTCCACTGTCCACTCGTGTGTAAACCCAACTGCGTCTGATGTCCACTGTCCACTCGTGTGTAAACCCAACTACGTCTGATGTCCACTGTCCACTCGTGTGTAAACCCAACTACGTCTGATGTCCACTGTCCATTCGTGTGTAAACCCAACTACGTCTGATGTCCACTGTCCACTCGTGTGTAAACCCAACTGCGTCTGATGTCCACTGTCCATTCGTGTGTAAACCCAACTACGTCTGATGTCCACTGTCCACTCGTGTGTAAACCCAACTGCGTCTGATGTCCACTGTCCACTCGTGTGTAAACCCAACTGCGTCTGATGTCCACTGTCCACTCGTGTGTAAACCCAACTGCGTCTGATGTCCACTGTCCACTCGTGTGTAAACCCAACTGCGTCTGATGTCCACTGTCCATTCGTGTGTAAACCCAACTACGTCTGATGTCCACTGTCCACTCGTGTGTAAACCCAACTGCGTCTGATGTCCACTGTCCACTCGTGTGTAAACCCAACTGCGTCTGATGTCCACTGTCCACTCGTGTGTAAACCCAACTGCGTCTGATGTCCACTGTCCATTCGTGTGTAAACCCAACTGCGTCTGATGTCCACTGTCCACTCGTGTGTAAACCCAACTGCGTCTGATGTCCACTGTCCACTCGTGTGTAAACCCAACTGCGTCTGATGTCCACTGTCCACTCGTGTGTTTTGACTATAGCGCGACGAGATCGACTCGAACAGTAACATTTTTATCTGTAAGTAAAACGTGTTCACACAAGTAGTTTCTTGTGATTGCCAAACTTTAGCTCTCCGTTGGTGCATCTAACACTATTTGGAGTGTTATGATGCATGTTAAATATATGTTAGCTAAAGTCTAGTGAAGGAAATATTACGTACGTCTAACCAGCATGGCATATCTAGGATCTCGCAAAGCGGTAGGCGCGGGGGGGGGGGGGGTTGAAAGTATCGGTGTAACGGTGCAACAGGTTATATACGAAAACATATTAAACGTTAAGCCAAAGGGGCTATGACCCAAAGCCCCCCCCAAATAAGCCAGTGATATCCAGGAAATTGAATGGTACACAGGCCAGTAGGATACACAGGGTTTTGAAAAGGGGGGTCGGGCGAACACAATCAGCCGGGATTTCTGGGATGATTTCGAAAAAAGCGTTACAGTTAAGCAAATTCTCTTAAAACGGGGTTTCGTTTGAACCCCCATTAAGGACTGGCATGGTACACAACGCTATAATATTATCAGTTCATTTCTTGCATTGCGCGCAACTATGTACTTTCATTCGCCAGGGGGCGCGCCGGAGCACGGCATGGTTAATCTAAGTGCTGTCACCTTGCGGCTATTGCTGTACTCCCTACTGAATGCGTTGCTGGGGCCGCATCTCTAATTAACTTCCTCGTACGACGTACGAATGAAGCACAGGAGATTTTGAGACGGTACGCCCTTTTTATTCAGTTTGATGCTGCCTGGAAACTTATTTTTGAACAGGGATAAGGCCATATTTAAAACTGCTTCCTCAACTGATTTAGCTTATCGCAAATCCGGCTCAATAGTGTCCAAATATGTAGTGTACGAATAGTTTATATAACATCCACAGTCGATTTAATAAAAAATGCATATTTTTGTTCAAATCATCGAAATAATTGACTTTAGTCGATAGATTTGGTAAGGATTAAAATAGTGGATATCCAAAGTGGTAAACACTGTGTGTGTCAATGCTGATCATGGGCTTGACTTCCATCCTCTGGCTGATTGCATGATAATGTTATAACATTTCACAAGGAAGAAGATCGTGATTTTTCAGCAATTCCAATTTCACTCCAGTTAATGCTTGGTCAAGCATGAACTAATTTAATAGTTTGTCTGATGATTTCACAAAAAAACTACATGCAAAAGTTGCACAGATGAGCTAGTATGTTGCAGTGGATACTAGGTAGGTTTGATTTTGTGCAAAATTTATTTGAAATGAGACTAGCACAAAAATCGAATTGATTAAGCACCTTTAAGGACTACGCCACTAGTGGCTCGGAACATATCTACTTGTCAGTGATTGTTAGATCAGTGGCGCATCTTGTATATTGATTTTCTGGAGAATTTGATGAATGTTTTCAGCCGGTTGAAGAAATAGCAAATATTAACACAGTTGATTTTCATAATATTCAAAATGTACATTTACGAACAACATTCAATAACGTTAACACTGTGGTAAATATGAAAATAAAAAGTGATCCGTCCCATACTAATATTCGCTAGTGAGATGTCGCTAATTAATTAATTACTACTTAACTAACTACATACCACCAGCTAGTTAATCTCTATTCCTAGGCGTATATATATATATATATATATATATATATATATATATATATATATACATATATATACATACATATATATACATATATATATATATATATATATATATATATATATATATATATATATATATATATATATATATATATATATATATATATATATATATATATATATATATATATATATATATATATATATATGTATATATATATATATATATATATGTATATATATATATATATATATATATATATATATATATATATATATATATATATATATATATATATATATATATATACGTGTTTTCTCAAATGTAAATTTAATATAAACGACAGTGCAGGACAAGTCTCCTTTCCGTTTGTCTAGCTAGTGTGCACTATGCTCCAAACAGCCTTATTCACAGCACATTCAAATGCGGATAACCTTACATACATGTTGATTATGCATGTATATTGAAATATTGTGCTACTGGGCATCACATTTGTTGTAAAAAATACGATCACATTAAAATGTAATATCAGTAAAATTATTATCATTGAGATATATGAACATAATAAAACATGCATTACCTTTATATTATATATTATTTTCCGTATGTAACCTGTTGCGCCGCTACACGGCAGTATGATGAACTAATGGGTGACTTAGCTTGACTTCTCTTTGTGAGGTCCTGGATACGCCACTGCGTATAGGCTTCCATTTCTCACAGTTCCACAGAAGCGTAAATTTGTTATTGAACTGTCACCAACAGATCAACAGATCATCGCCAAATGACTGAATTTCATAAATATTTTAATTCGTAATGAGCGTTAACGACTATGTGACGCACACAACTGATTGCTTATTGAGTGTTAATGCAACGCGTTCATATCTCTGCACAATTAGTTACTCCGAGACTTCACAACTGAACATACATATTATCGAATGTTGCATCAGTTGTCAAGTTGACGCCGTATCGGCAACAAAAACACACGTAATTGTTATTTTACTCGACTGATATATGACTATTTAAATATGCCGTCGTTATTAGTCCGACACAAATCAATGCCCAGTTACACAAGGAGATTAGTGGAAATATAGCCTAATAGCACGATTTAAGGACACAGGGAAGGTCACCTGTTGTAATGCTCTGTGAACACGCACCAGTTCACACAACATACGTTAAATATTCAACACCTTGTTGAATAGCTGGTCAGGCCCGTTACGGATGAGTCCACGTTATGTCAATGGGTATAATCAGGTTGTCTGAAGTCAAGTCCGCAGCAGCAGCTGTCCGCGGCACAACGACACATTACAAATTAATATCATTCCCTCGTTGCTCAGTCGGTCAGTTTGCTTGGTTTTACTTTGTCACCCTGTTGCCTTTGTCACCCAATCGGTCCGTTACACTTGTCGTTCAACCGTTATTCTTTTAACTCAACCAGTCGGTTTCCTTCGTCGCTCAATCAGTCCGCTACCATTGTCTCTAAGTCAGTTCGCTACCATTGACCTCAGTAAATTTCCCTTGTGTCCAAGTCAGTCCGCTACATTTAGCGCCCATTCTGCTAACTTGTCGCTCAATCTGCTTCATTATCTCTTTGTTGTCCGTTACCCTTGTCGCTCAGTATGCTACATTGTCTCTTGGTCGTCCGTTACCCTTGTCGCTTAGTATGCTACATTGTCTC
>OY759273.1:10204065-10214065 GCA_963662155.1 Lamellibrachia columna
CAACAAAAATTAATAATCGAAATATGTTGTTATACATGTATACATGTATATATATATATATATATATATATATATATATATATATATATATATATATATATAATGTATACATGTATATATATATATATATATATATATATATATGTATATATATATATATATATATATATATATATATATATATATATATATGTATATATATATGTATATATATATGTATATATATACATATATATATATATATATATATATATATATATATATATATATATATGTATATATATATATATATATGTATATATATATATATATATATATATATATATATATGTATATATGTATATATATATATATGTATATATATATATATATATATATATATATATATATATATATATATATATGTATATATATATATATATATATATAAATATGTATATATAAATATATATATAAATGTCCAAGAAGCCAAGCGTTCTGGTATCTGTCAGTAATATAATAAGCGTTGTAACTTTGTAATAGGCGGATGTTGAGTTCTAGTTATTTATCGTCCTTTGTGAGAATCAGATGATCTAGTTTTTCGTCCTTCTTCTAGCTTTACAAAAATATGTACCTTCACAATTCATACTCGATGTATATAACATAAAACGTCAGTTTGCTCATCTACTGTCGCCAATTTCTTGATTTGACACGTACGTTACTATATAAGGGCAACGAAAACACATGAACGCAATACGCACGAACACACGAACTGGTGCACGTACAGACTGCTTCCCTTTGTTTCCGGCGTGTTCGTTACAGCATGGCTACCCGAAAAATCATGATACAAAACATCAACGTAATTAGGTCTCCAGACGCTTTTGTTGAAAGTTTACCATGTTAACGAGAAACAACCGCTTAATTAATTATACAAGATTTAGGTTTGTTGTTCCGTGGTGACAGGTCAATTAGTGTAACTAGTACACAAAGATGCCAGTGTACTGGGAGTGTCGCTTCTGTAAACATGCCTGCTAAGCCGCGTGCACACTGGGGAGATTGAATGCTGCGTTACGCCCATGGTTACCGGCACAATCAATTCTGATTATTATGGCCGCACGCCAATTGGCTCTGGTGATGTAAACGAACCAGGTCTTCTAAAGATAGATGAACACAAAAGAAAACATAATTGTGGTTTGAAGGAACGGTGTAGAGAACAGACGATGTGCGTTAGTTGTGGTGACGTTGAGGCAACTTTGTAATGATAACTGATAAAAAAAAATATGTTTACTGATCACCACATTTCATCAGTGCTTCACAGGAACAAGTAACTATATTGTTGCGTAGCTACATTTTCTCAAACTGTCGTCGTTTCCTTGTTACATTAAAGACTCGCTGCGTATTTTCGCCGTCCTTTCTTGTATGGGGCGGGTCAATAATTTAGCTGTTAGGGCTCGCGTGGATTCTGTAGCGGGCGAAAGAAGTCGGTTGCTTTCTCTTAAATCGGGCTCTATGCCAATTCTATTTCTGAGAGTCAAATGCACGCCGCTTAATTCAAGGTCGGTTAATTCGAAAAGCTGGATAATTCCAAGTCGTCGTCAGGCCCCGGCACGAGGCCTTCATCCAGAGCTTCTGATAAATCTAACTCGTGATAACTCGAAGGGTTTTTGATAGTCCCGAGCAACTTGAGTTATTCAGCTTGTTCTGTATAACATTCTGCATCCTGACTGGCTTTGTGTCGTTATTGAGCAGAAAACGCATGGCGCCCAGAACGCCGTTGTTATACGATCAACACTTGCCTTAGCCCAGCCTTTGTATTCGTAACATAATGTAACTAGAATACAGTTGCCTCAAATCATACCTTTGTATTCGTAACATAATGTAGCTAGAATACACTTGTCTCAGCTCATACCTTTGTAGTAATTACATAACGTAACTAGAATACACTTGTCTCAGCTCATACCTTTGTAGTAATTACATAACGTAAATAGAATACAATTGTCTCAGCTCATATCTTTGTATTAATTACATAATGTAACTAAAATACAATTGCCTCAATTCATACCTTTGTATTAGTAATATAATGTTACTAGAATACAATTACCTCAGCTCATACCTTTGTATTAGTAATAAAATGTAACTAGAATACAATTGCCTCAGCTCATACCTTTGTATTAGTAATATAATGTAACTAGAATACAATTGCCTCAGCTCATACATTTGTATTAGTAACGTAATGTAACTAGAATACACTTGTCTCAGCTCATACCTTTGTATTAATTACATAATGTAACTAGAATACAATTGCCTCAGCTCATACATTTGTATTAGTAACGTAATGTAACTAGAATACACTTGTCTCAGCTCACACCTTTGTATTAATTACATAACGTAATTATAATACACTTGTCTCAGCTCATACCTTTGTATTAGTAATATAATGTAACTAGAGTACAATTGCCTCAGCTCATACATTTGTATTACTAAGGTAATGTAACTAGAATACACTTTTCTCAGCACATAACTTTGTATTAATAACATAATGTAACTAGAAAACAATTGCCTCAGCTCATACCTTTGTATGTATTAATAACAGAATGTAACCAGAATACAATTGCCTCAGCTAATAAGGTATTGCCAGGCTGGATATATTCACACCATTGGTAGACTAGAGATAGAGACCACCATTCTCTGAAACCACGACAGGTTGTACATTGTCTGGGATATGTGTTCTTATTTCTGGCACAGAGACCACGTAAAAAGGACCTGCAGCGCCTCCGAGATGCCCGTGGGCGGAGAGAGTATCAACTATCACCACGGTGAATGCGGTTCGGCAGATAACCATCATTGAGGTCATGCCTCATATAACGTAATTGTTGTCATGTAAATCACCACCAGTTGCTTTCATCACATACGCCGCCAATTGTCATGTGCAACGGACGATACATTTTGCAGACGTGTTTTTGTAAATGTTGTGTCGCCGGCGGCTGGCTCAGGTGAGGATGTGATGATGTGACGAAAAATCGTATGATTCAGATATAATTAAATAAACGTTCAGTTCGAAGAGGGTCATTTTTTAAGTATTAAATTATTTTCGACCAAGTCCGCTACTACTACTACTACTACTACCTCTACTACTACTACTACTACTACTACTACTACTACCACTACTACTACTACTACTACTAATAATAATAATATTATTATTATTATTATTACTATTACTACTACTACTACTACTACTACTACTACTACTACTACTACTACTACTACTACTACTACTACTACTACTACTACTACTACTACTACAACTAATACTACTACTACTCTACTACTACTACTACTACTACTACTACTACTACTACTACTACTACTACTACTACTACTACTACTACTACTACTACTTCTACTACTACTACTACTACTATTACTACTACTACTACTACTACTAATAATAATATTATTATTATTATTATTATTATTACTATTACTTATTACTATTACTACTACTACTACTACTGTGACCACAATTACTACTACTACTATAATAATAATAATAATAATAATAACAACAGCAACAGTAATAACAATAACAATAACAGTAAAAATAAAATTAATAATATTAATAATAACATAATAGTAATAACAATAATAATTGATATTGCACCTATATCGTCGAGACCGTGTAAGCGGCGCAGCAAACCAGAGTAGTTAAGCATCATGTGAAGAGGGACGCGCGGCCTCCTGTACTAGAGGCCGTCGTGAAGAGGAACGCGCGGGCTTCTGTACTAGAGGCCGTCGTGAAGAGGGAAGCGCGGGCTCCTGTACTAGAGGCCGTCGTGAAGAGGAACGCGCGGGCTTCTGTACTAGAGGCCGTCGTGAAGAGGGACGCGCGGGTTCCTGTACTAGAGGCCGTCGTGAAGAGGAACGCGCGGGCTTCTGTACTAGAGGCCGTCGTGAAGAGGAACGCGCGGGCTCCTGTACTAGAGGCCGTCGTGAAGAGGGACGCGCGGCCTCCTGTACTAAAGGCCGTCGTGAAGAGGGACGCGCGGCCTCCTGTACTAAAGGCCGTCGTGAAGAGGGACGCGCGGCCTCCTGTACTAGAGGCCGTCGTGAAGAGGGACGCGCGGGCTCCTGTACTAGAGGCCGTCGTGAAGAGGGACGCGCGGCCTCCTGTACTAGAGGCCGTCGTGAAGAGGGACGCGCGGGCTCCTGTACTAGAGGCGGTCGTGAAGAGGGACGCGCGGGCTCCTGTACTAGAGGCCGTCGTGAAGAGGGACGCGCGGGCTCCTGTACTAGAGGCCGTTGACGATTGCATTTCTTGGTTTTGTTTTCTGTGTTGAACGAAGACTTGCCGCCAGGCGCCGCTCGTACCAACAAATATTACGTGTACAACCCTCAGCTATATGTTGATAACGGAAGTGAAACAGAAGCACTACGTATAGCGAAGCGTAAAGAGAAACCTCACAACAATAGTGTTTACACGTCGACGGTATGTATCCATAAGCAAACCCGAAGTCAATAATACACAGATAACGAAAGGACAAGGTAAATGATCCGGCAACTACTGCGTACAATTGTCATACGCTCTGCTGTCGTAAACGAACGGTTGCGTTGACGCACTGATGAGTTGACTTTTTTTACCAGTTCATCAATTGGCTAACGCTGTGTTTAATTTTTGTGTTTACACCATCAAGACATAATGCTTAGTTAACTGTTAAACGCGTATAAAATGCAGTGCATATTTGTTCATACTATTTTACATTGTACGCGTACGGACGATCTAACTGTTGTTTGTAATAATGCTTAGTTTGTGGCATTGCTTTATCAATTGTTTCTTAACATATGCATGGGCAGTTACATACGAATATGAATTTATATACATAAAAAAGGAAATTAGTAAATTTGCTTCTGCACACATTACGGTATGGCATACATATATTTTCTTCTTTTTATAATAGTTAAACATATATGCTGAAGAAATGAAGGTGACCTTATCAGACTTGTCTCAAAGAAATCATGCAGCACTGGAAGGCTCCACACCACGGCTAGAATGTTTGTAAAGATTGTAAGAACATACTGACGAGAACTGCAAGTTAGAAGTCTATTGGTTCACATATCCACCACCGTCTATGATCAGGTACTCCTTTATACGGCTATGATCAGGTACTCTTTTATACAGCTATGACCAGGTACTCCTTTATACGGCTATGAGTAGGTACTCTTCTATACAGCTATGACCAGGTACTCTTTTATACGGCTATGAGTAGGTACTCTTCTATACAGCTATGACCAGGTACTCCTTTATACGGCTATGAGTAGGTACTCTTTTATACAGCTATGACCAGGTACTCCTTTATACGGCTATGAGTAGGTACTCTTTTAAACGGCTATGATCAGGTACTCCTTTATACGGCTATGATCAGGTACTCTTTTATACAGCTATGACCAGGTACTCCTGTATACGGCTATGACCAGGTACTCCTTTATACGGCTATGAGTAGGTACTCTTTTATACAGCTATGACCAAGTACTCTTTTATACAGCTATGAGCAGGTACTCTTTTATACAGCTATGACCAGGTACTCTTTTATACGGCTATGAGCAGGTAATCTTTTATACGGCTATGACCAGGTACTCTTTTATACGGCTATGACCAGGTACTCTTTTATACGGCTATGACCAAGTACTCTTTTTTACAGCTATGACCAGGTACTCCTTTATACGGCTATGACCAGGTACTCTTTTATACAGCTATGAGTAGGTACTCTTTTATACAGCTATGACCAAGTACTCTTTTATACAGCTATGAGCAGGTACTCTTTTATACGGCTATGACCAGGTACTCTTTTATACGGCTATGAGCAGGTACTCTTTTATACAGCTATGAGCAGGTACTCTTTTATACGGCTATGACCAGGTACTCTTTTATACGGCTATGAGCAGGTAATCTTTTATACGGCTGTGACCAGGTACTCTTTTATACGGCTATGACCAGGTACTCTTTTATACGGCTATGACCAAGTACTCTTTTATACAGCTATGACCAGGTACTCTTTTATACAGCTATGACCAGGTACTCATGTATACGGCTATGACCAGGTACTCCTTTATACGGCTATGAGTAGGTACTCTTTTATACAGCTATGACCAAGTACTCTTTTATACAGCTATGAGCAGGTACTCTTTTATACGGCTATGACCAGGTACTCTTTTATACGGCTATGAGCAGGTACTCTTTTATACAGCTATGAGCAGGTACTCTTTTATACAGCTATGACCAGGTACTCTTTTATACAGCTATGAGCAGGTACTCTTTTATACGGCTATGACCAGGTACTCTTTTATACGGCTATGAGCAGGTACTCTTTTATACAGCTATGAGCAGGTACTCTTTTATACAGCTATGACCAGGTACTCTTTTATACAGCTATGAGCAGGTAATCTTTTATACGGTTATGACCAGGTACTCTTTTATACAGCTATGAGCAGGTACGCTTTTATACAGCTATGACCGGGTACTCTTTTATACGGCTATGAGCAGGTACTCTTTTATACGGCTATGACCAGGTACTCTTTTATACGGCTATGAGCAGGTACTCTTTTATACAGCTATGACCAGGTACTCTTTTATACGGCTATGAGCAGGTAATCTTTTATACGGCTATGACCAGGTATTCTTTTATACAGCTATGAGCAGGTACTCTTTTATACGGCTATGACCAGGTACTCTTTTATACGGCTATGACCAGGTACTCTTTTATACGGCTATGACCAGGTACTCTTTCATACGGCTATGAGCAGATACTCTTTTATACAGCTATGACCAGGTACTCTTTTATACGGCTATGACCAGGTACTCTTTTATACAGCTATGAGCAGGTAATCTTCTATACGGCTATGACCAGGTACTCTTTTATACAGCTATGAGCAGGTACTCTTTTATACGGCTATGACCAGGTACTCTTTTATACAGCTATGACCAGGTACTCTTTTATACGGCTATGAGCAGATACTCTTTTATACAGCTATGACCAGGTACTCTTTTATACGGCTATGACCAGGTACTCTTTTATACAGCTATGACCAGGTACTCTTTTATACGGCTATGAGCAGGTAATCTTCTATACGGCTATGACCAGGTACTCTTTTATACAGCTATGACCAGGTACTCTTTTATACAGCTATGAGCAGGTACTCATTTATACAGCTATGAGCAGGTACTCATTTACACGGCTATGACCAAATGCTCTTTTATACGGCTATGACCAGGTACTCTTTTATACAGCTATGACCAGGTACTCTTTTATACAGCTATGAGCAGGTATTCTTTTATACGGCTATGAGTAGGTACTCTTTTATACGGCCATGACCAGGTACTCTTTTATACGGCTATGAGTAGGTACTCTTTTATACGGCTATGAGCAGGTACTCTTTTATACAGCTATGACCAGGTACTCTTTTATACAGCTATGAGCAGGTACTCTTTTATACGGCTATGACCAGGTACTCTTTTATACAGCTATGAGCAGGTACTCTTTTATACGGCTATGACCAGGTACTCTTTTATACGGCTATGAGTAGGTACTCCTTTATACGGCTATGACCAGGTACTCTTTTATACGGCTATGACCAGGTGCTCTTTTATACGGCTATGACCAGGTACTCTTTTATACAGCTATAACCAGGTACTCTTTTATACGGCTATGAGTAGGTACTCCTTTATACGGCTATGACCAGGTATTTCTTTATACGGTTATGACCAGGTACTACTTTCTAAGGTTATGACCAGGTACTCCTTTATACGGTTATGACCAGGTACTACTTTCTACGGCTTTGATCAGGTACTCCTTTATACGGCCATGACCAGGTACTCCTTTATACAGCTATGAGCAGGTACTCTTTTATACGGCTATGACCAGGTGCTCTTTTATACAGCTATAACCAGGTACTCTTTTATACGGCCATGACCAGGTACTCCTTTATACAGTTATGACCACGTACTCCTTTATACGGTTATGACAAGGTACTACTTTCTACGGCTTTGATCAGGTACTCCTTTATACGGCCATGACCAGGTACTCTTTTATACGGCCATGACCAGGTACTCCTTTATACAGTTATGACCACGTACTCCTTTATACGGTTATGACAAGGTACTACTTTCTACGGCTTTGATCAGGTACTCCTTTATACGGCTTTGATCAGGTACTCCTTTATACGGCCATGACCAGGTACTACTTTATACGGCCATGACCAGGTACTCCTTTATACGGCTATGATCAGGTACGCATTGATACGGCTATGATCAGGTACTACTTTGTACAGCCATGACCAGATATTCCTTTATACGGCTATGATCAGGTATTCCCCTTTATACGGCTATGATCAGGTACTACTTTATACGGTTATGCGAACTGAAGCAACGTGGGGTGAGCGAAATATTCGAAGTTTCGAAAAAGAGGATTCGAAACCGGGTTTTCTCGATTGAGAGTCCGAGGTTCTGATCACAAAGTCACCGTGCCGAATTTTTGCTGCAGGGTTTGGTTCATTTTGGCTCTGCATAAAGCATAGTTTTTACTTCGAATTTCGACATTAAATCTCCTATCTTGCAATTAGAATATATAGCTAATAAAATCGTTAAAACAAATGACATTTAAAAAAACAGCTAACAAAAAATATCAATTTGTTTTACGGTAAATCATTACAATAAATATTTCAATTTACAATATCTACATTAGTATGAAGGCACCTATTCTTCTTCTTGTGCATCGCATTTGGACGCACACGACACTTTACACAATGAGGTGATGATGTTAAGAACACAGGTGAACTTTGCAAAATAATGCGACATTAGATACAACATATGGTGAAGCTGAGAGATTTGTAAGCCTGGAGCAAAAAACGATGTTGATCAAGTAGGCAAGACACGAATCGGTCCCGCGGGCAGCAGTCTGCTGGCAGGGATCATGACAGGTCGGCGGGTAGCAAGCTGCTGGCAGAGGCGCGTGCGTAGGAGACTTAAGCGCCTGACAGGTCGGCGGATACACCAGACAGATGACTGCTTGCAGGGATCATGACAAGTCGGTGGATACACCAGACAGATGACTGCTGGCAGGGATCATGACAAGTCGGCGGATACACCAGACAGATGACTCCTGGCAGGGATCATGACAAGTCGGTGGATACACCAGACAGATGACTCCTGGCAGGGATCATGACAAGTCGGTGGATACACCAGACAGATGACTCCTGGCAGGGATCATGACAAGTCGGTGGATACACCAGACAGATGACTCCTGGCAGGGATCATGACAAGTCGACGCATACACCAGAGAGATGACTGTTGGCAGGGATCATGACTAGTCGACGCATACACCAGACAGATGACTGCTGGCAGGGATCATGACAAGTCGGTGGATACACCAGACAGATGACTGCTGGCAGGGATCATGACAAGTCGGCGGATACACCAGACAGATGACTGCTGGCAGGGATCATGACAAGTCGGTGGATACACCAGACAGATGACTCCTGGCAGGGATCATGACAAGTCGACGCATACACCAGACAGATGACTGTTGGCAGGGATCATGACTAGTCGACGCATACACCAGACAGATGACTGTTGGCAGGGATCATGACAAGTCGACGCATACAACAGACAGATGACTGCTGGCAGGGATCATGACAAGTCGGTGGATACACCAGACAGATGACTCCTGGCAGGGATCATGACAAGTCGACGCATACACCAGACAGATGACTGTTGGCAGGGATCATGACAAGTCGACGCATACATCAGACAGATGACTCCTGGCAGGGATCATGACAAGTCGACGCATACACCAGACAGATGACTGCTGGCAGGGATCATGATTAGTCGACGCATACACCAGACAGATGACTGTTGGCAGGGATCATGACAAGTCGACGCATACATCAGACAGATGACTGTTGGCAGGGATCATGACAGGTCGGCGGATACACCAGACATATGACTGCTGGCAGGGATCATGACAAG
>OY759273.1:10216565-10579065 GCA_963662155.1 Lamellibrachia columna
ATTGAAACAAAAACTAAAGAATAAACGAAAATAATTGTGGTGGCTGGTGCAGCTATTCTATGCTAGTTTTGAGTTGAATATTTTCAGTAGAAATAAGATTAACTAATAATTTCTTAAAATTATAGTTGAAATACAATGTTTTCCCTAATAAATTAATTCAACCACTTACTAAAATGTATGATATCGTTACAAATCACATCTCGGCTAGTACTGAAATTCATTTAAAACACATTACCAAAAGCTCTAATGACAAATTCTTCCAATAGTCCTATCCTAAATGCGATATCGCGAAAACGGCAGAATAAAACTCAACACTTTATTTATCTTTATATGTAGGGGTGACCGGCGCTAGTTGTAACAACAAAGAGTATATTTTGGAATTGCAGTTGAAATTGCAACCCGATTTAAATTTCTTTAATACTAACGAAACCGTAAATATATCCCACGGAGAGCCGCATAAATTCATGCTTAATGCAACGATACGTTTGATGAGATTTCCTAAACTACTGCAATTTACCCTGATGCGAGGCTAGTTTTGGCCGTTTCGTTTTGATCAAGGCACATCACCAAAACTCTAAGTTTGATTAATATGGAATATTATTTAGTATTTCACCTATAATTTGTGAAGAAATCACTCAAGTTATTCAACTCAAAACAAGCATAGAAAAGCCGCATCAGCCACCACAAAAAACTTTAGCGTTTCCTTTCAAATGGCTTCGTTGTTTACCTTGTCAACGGATCTACATGATATCACGTGACATACTTAAAACCCTTTATGAACATGCCGCCACCTTGCGAAATAATTTTTATTAATAGTTTGGTTTATAGTATGTATGTTGCAACCTACCGTGTTTCCACTAGCTCCGGGACCCCCTATTTATTTATATAAATATTTATTTCGGTTCGATTATGATCTCAGGTTGTAGAATAATATAAATATATTTTCAAATAATATTGTCAATTATTTTTGTTTTGTTTAGACGTCGTACATACCATGAATCTGCTATCAATGTGTTGTGTTGCTTTCACGTCTTAGTGATGAACTGTATTATACTAAACTAACGCCTTTCATGTAAACCTAGGAGAAAAAGACGTACCGTATACGGTACATTTCAATAACTACTCCATGTCATTGCATGTGCCAATTCATCAATAAAGGTTGAAAATAGCGTGTGTGAAAAATTAGAACGCATCGTTTTACGAAATCAACTTAAATGAACCACTGAAGACTGTAACCTTGTATATGGCTGTACACGGAAATACCGTAAACAATGAATTTAGTAGGGGATATTAAAATAAATCCAGCACAGTATTGTAATTCGTAGTTGCACGAAAGCAGAAGAGAACCATGCGCACAGGTTATGTACTAACCATGCGCACAAACCATGCGCACAGGTTATGTACTAAACATGCGCACAGGTTATGTACTAAACGCGTGAAACGGGTATACAAATGATAAAATATTGGCAATTTTACATGTCATAGAAAACGCAACGGTTGAAAGGAGCACAGAGGAATGGACATAAAAGTATGTACTGACAGCAGTCAATCATAACCTAATTATGTTATCATTAACCGTAGTACATTTTAGTAAGGTTTTGTGCTTAAGAGATACAAAAGAATGGTGCCATCGACAGACCTAATGAATGAATAACGACGACACAATTAGTATTACAGAGGAAGAAATAGACGTGGTGTATTCGGATGCATTACAAACAGGGACGTGCCTTCCATAAAGACGGATATATTTCAACACGTACTGAAATTTGTTGTGTATACATTTGTAGTCGTCAGTACAACGAATTGGACAATGACACCAAAAGGCAATATCGTATGCACATCACCCGCTTCTCACCAAACAAGTTACACCCAGATCACTATCCTGAGCTAGATCACGCAACACCACTGAGATGAGATAACATCGGTGTTAACTCTCCCGGTGTTCTCGCACAACCACTACTCTCTAGAGAGACCGCGCAACGATTCTACTCACCTCCGCGAACGTGTTCCTCGTATGTATCGACTGATCAACTATCCTTCCCGCTAGGCACAGCCGACACGTCCCTGTGACACCTCGTGTCGTATTGCGTCAACTTAATTACGAAGCTGTCGAGCTCTGTCAGTTTACGGTTGTCTCACATAAACCGACCCTGGTAACGGTAACTAGAGCGCTCGCGATTCTGCGTCTGCTGTCAACAGCAGCGACTATTAATTGCGTGTCGGAGCAAGCAGGCCTGAAAAGCGTTTAAAAACGCCCCTGCGCCGCCTTCAGTATGTATACGGAAATGTATCGCGGAAAGGCTGACAGCGCGCTCGTCAGACCGTACACTGATAAATTTTTTAACGAGACTAGTACTGCAGGGCTGGCCCTGCGTGATAGGCTCTGATTGGGTATGTGCTGGCCTCTTGCAGTGGCGGTGAGCGCACTTGTTATACACATTAATCTATCCACGAGATCGATACGTTACGGAGATGTATACAGCATTGCATTTGAAGACAAACAAGTCCTTTTTGTTATAATGTCATTCTTGTGCGTCTACCCACGAGGCAAGTATAGCTAATTCATGCTGCGTGCTTTCTGGCGACATGATTTTACATCGCGTGAGTTTCAATCAACTGGTGTCCGATGATGCGTCTGATTTAACCGGAATGACAGTCTCAGTGGCGCCGCATGACGCTAAGCCTTTGCTTCAGAAGACGCGAATGCCTAACAAGTCTTTTTCTGCAAACGGGAGCGAACGTAATGTAGAAAGAACTGCGTGATTGTCTTCACTTGTGTTGGCTTTAAGAGGGTTGCATGTAGCAACTAGACGCCATCTGTCGATCAAGAACACAATGTCATTACCGCCAGAGAGCATATATTGACGCAGCATTGACTGCATTGTTAAGTGAGATTCTGTTAATATCTTTATATTGTGTTATATAGAAATCGTGGTATGTATTTTCACGTATTGCGCAAAAGTTTAATTCCATGAAATGTTGCAACGACAAACCGAGAGTAGTTTGTTTGTGGAACCATTTACAGCACACCTCGTTTATTGTTTGTATTCCAGCTGTAATATTCGTGATGTTTTCCCCACACCACAATTTACAAATGCATTTTGATAAGTTATGTACTGGTGTAAAGAGTTATGACTGTAAACCAACCGCATGTAATAGTTACGACACTACCTATTGAACATGATTTGTCTGGAAGAACAGGTATGTCACTCAAGATACACTAACTGTGAAGACAAGTTATTTATCACTGAAATGGTAGGTTATTAAAGAAAACACGTACACAGTGGTACGTTCCCAGGAATTTATTCGAGAAATGTCTATTTTTATGGAGGTATAATCATACACGCAAATCCACATTAAGATTTCCTGCCGAAACCAGACGTCAACACATTTTATTCGACTAAACCGAGATTCAACTCAGACCAAGCAAACATTGTGGGTTTCTCGTGCTATGCTGAAAATAGTTAGAGTAGGTAGGCGATAATATTTTATTTTCATTTCCCACGTCCATATAGTTCTCATAAAGTTGCATAATTATAGTTTTGCCTGTATTCCACAAGTTTCATGTTGGTACAATATAATTTCTTTATTCCATTAAGTTCATGTTATGTATTATATTACTTACTATAGTATCACTGCGTTCTGCTTCATTTATTTTATTAAACGCCATGTGTAGAATTAGGGCATGTGCTCCTAATAAAAAGGAGACCCGGTTAACAGAACTAAGCTGTTTTTCATAAGTTATAGGGCTAATTTGCGCAGGTTAGATTGGGTCGCCTGAAACCTGTATGTTTCGCTTGACCTCTACTCCTCTGAAATAAAGAATTTCAGATTAAATACTTACAAGAATGTGTATGAATACTTAATTAGAAAAGAACTTCCACTTATTTGCCTAACTCATTCCAATTCATATACGTCATTAAATTTAATACTCAAATACACATGTGCAATTGTCGGCAGATATAAAAAAATAGCCAAGCAACTCGCAGTACCGAAAAGAGAATGAATTGTACGTTCAAAGCGCTGCAGTGAGCCACTGGTTTACGTGGGGCGCAGTTTGAGAACATCCTGAACATTATATGGGGATCTGTTGTTGTTTCTCACAAAATGTATGGGTATACATGTTGACAATATATGGGTATACATGTTGACAATGTATGGGTATACATGTTGACAATGCATGGGTATACATGTTGACAATGTATGGATATACATGTTGACAATGTATGGGTATACATGTTGACAATGTATAGGTATACACGTTGACAATGTATAGGTATACATGTTGACAATGTATGGATATACATGTTGACAATGTATGGATCTACATGTTGACAATGCATGGGTATACATGTTGACAATGTATGGATATACATGTTGACAATGTATAGGTATACATGTTGACAATGTATAGGTATACATGTCGACAATGTATGGGTATACATGTTGACAATGTATGGGTATACATGTTGACAATGTATGGGTATACATGTTGACAATGTATGGGTATACATGTTGACAATGTATGGGTATACATGTTGACAATGTATAGGTATACATGTTGACAATGTATGGGTATACATGTTGACAATGTATGGGTATACATGTTGACAATGTATGGGTATACATGTTGACAATGTATAGGTATACATGTTGACAATGTATGGGTATACATGTTGACAATGTATAGGTATACATGTTGACAATGTATGGGTATACATGTTGACAATGTATAGGTATACATGTTGACAATGTATAGGTATACATGTTGACAATGTATGGGTATACATGTTGACAATGTATGGGTATACATGTTGACAATGTATAGGTATACATGTTGACAATATATGGGTATACATGTTGACAATGTATGGGTATACATGTTGACAATGTATGGGTATACATGTTGACAATACAGCTTCTGGTGGCAGATGACGACATTCCTCGGCCATTAAGTCGAGAATGTACCCTGCTAATCATTTATGTGTGACGTGTCAATTTGAGAACATGACACAGTTACTGGGTCATTCCAATAGTGACGTCACCAATAACATACCAGACCAGTTGGGTAGTAAAAATAGCAGGATTCACAATGTCAAAATAGTCCAGCCAATCAAGAACGCAAGTTGACATCACGTGGGTGACACCTCACTCAGTCCGAATGAGTGATTAAGCAACAACTAAGCTACACGATGACTGGAAAGATAACAACAACTGGTCTCTCCCAACTTCTCCGGCTGTTCTTGAGTCAGCCTTTTCGGGCAGCACAGTGCGACGAGCGAGCCGCCGGCTTCTCTGACTGACAGTTGTCAATCAACTACAAAAGTCTATGACGCGTCGTTCAGTTCTCCATTCCAGGAGGGATGGCTTCTGCAAGAGAAATACACGAATCCTTGAAGTACTGTTTGTAGTGGCCTGTCGCGGTTGCACAAAGCGACAAACGATGTACATTTGTCAAGCACTTACATTTATTTTATCAATATTCAATAACTCAATAAGGGCAGATGTTCCTAAACTTTCTTATCAAGACCCCCGAAAATGTTAAAATGTTTGCCCTGATCACCATTGGCCCCTCTTTGTAAATGTGATATCGTAAATGAAAATAACATCGCACACTAATAAATAACCATGTTATTAAAAATAACAATTTACCAGTAATTAATATATTTAATAGACGCCGACATGAGGGTTTTTATTTATTTGCGTGACATAATGTAATTGTAATAAGACAGCGCATGATCATGTATTAATATTGCTTGAATTCGTGTAGCTATGCATGTCGATCGGATCAAACAGATGTATTGAAATGCTACAATGTTTATGCTAACCATTGCATCTGTAGACGAGGTCAGACCAGATAACGCCTTCTTGCGAGAAGCAGAACACACCCATCCGACCTCCACGCAGCGTCTTGTCGTAGATGGTGCCCGAGTCAACGACCAGATGTGTGTCTTCAAAGAACAACACCCTGCAGAACAAACGAGTTAATTGTTAATGCAATGTTGCTGAAAGTGAAATGATCGGTAACAGGTTCGTTCAGACAAGCCGAAGCCTATCCAATAGGCGACGGCAAAACATGACGTCAGTTGTCTTTGCGTCGGGTCGGGTCTGTTGACGTTGACGAATTAGTCAACAATTTATTTAAGCTGGGTTTACACGAGGCAAAATAGTCGCCGCGACTACCCGATTTCGTCGCATGCGACCTGATTGTGTATTGATCGTCCCGTGTAAACTGCACGTCGCTGCGATATAACATTGCAGACAAGGCGTCACTGCGACGTCGCTTGCCAAAGAACTGGTCACACAATTGGAAACATGGCTTCTTCAAAACATGGTACAGTCGCGCCTCGTTATAACGCGCCCCGTTATTACGCGGATTCGGATGTAACGCGGTCGGTCGTGGACCCCGATTTTCTGCCGCCAGGGGTGAAATGGTTGGGCTGCCATCAATCGTGTTTCGCCGGCGTTGGCTTCGGCCGGGCGACTTGTTAATTGCAGTGGTGATTCACACAAATGCGTTGCGTGTGAATAAAACATTCACACATTCAGTGCTAATTTAGACATCAGAAATACACCAGACAATTCGCTCCTGCACCTTTCAACTGATTAAAAACATAACCCGTTTATTCTACGTAAAAGGCAGCAAGAGCGAGTTGATTTCAGGCGGCAAAATTAAACCATTCTTACTGAATGCCAATACATGAAAACAACTCACAGTACATTTAAATAAAAGTTGAGTAAAATAGTGTTAAACGCAATTGAGCAGGCAACAGCAATATAAATATAGTCTGTTACATCACAAATATCGTTCTCGAATCTTCGCTATGCTAAAACGCAAGGCGTACACGGTACGCGAAAAGTTAGATTTGGTCATCCGAATACGAAAGGGTGAATCGCAATGCAAAGTGTCTCGGGAGATGCGCGTTCCCGAATCGACGCTTCAGGCTAAAGGATGAAGTGAAGCTACGAGAATGTTTAATCAACGTTTGTGCTGCAAGCGTAAACTCATACGCACATGTTCCGCTGCTCGTCTCCAGGTTATTGTTTTCGATGAGCATTACTCATAGTGACGCGTCATACAGTCAGCCCCTCGTAACAGATTATTGTCGATTTGTATTCCACAATTCCACACACGTGTAATATATTCTGTTCAACTTTTTGACATTTTTAACTCGATACAACGCACATTGACGTTAATATTCTTCTTTAAATAAACGTGATATACCGTGCGGCACAACATGGCTTCCTCGCAGTGCCGACGATCAGTCAGTCCATCGTAATAGATTATTTGTATTCTATAATTCCACACACATGTATTTTATTCAGTTCAATATTCGATAAAGTGGCAGATACGGGAACACCTAACGCGCCTCGCTTACAACGCGGTCCGATATCGTGGACCCCGACCACCGCGTTATAACGAGGCGCGACTTTAATTTGATTTATTACGCTTCGCGCAACCATATCGTTTCGCGTAAATTGCCTTGTTGCAGTGATGGATATCGCGCGCAGCATCAAACTCCCACGACCGTTGCTAATTACGTAAAAGTTACCTCGTCGCGATGGCGACGACATAACCTCGTACAAACCAAGTTTAAATCTTCCACGACGACTTCAGACGTCGGCAGTAATTGCTGTTATATTCAAATAGGTGCATCATAATCTTGCACTACAACATAATGTCTTACTAGTTTATTTAAGGCGTACTTTTCGCAACATTCAATAGATGTCTGCTCCCATGCAAACACCTCATCACTGAAAATCACACTGACAAGTTAACTCATTCAAACAAGACAGAAGCCGTAAATGCAACACTAAAAATGATCAAATATCTCAGTCGACCTGCTCGCTTGTTCTCCTCGAGGTTCGGTCTCACTCACCTAATCAGACCAGACTCTGGTCGGTGGATGAGCTCCCAGCGATACGCTTTCCTCTCCTTCCACCCAACGTTCCTTTTATCCTTCCACAGCAGGCGCGCCTGCCGGACAAACGGTGCACAATGTCAACAGAGCGCCCCTAGTGACAATGCAATGTCAATATCTATACATATATGCCCACGAAGGAACTTACAATTAATTTACTCCCACTTTGTCTATGAACTGCTCGACAACTTATGTAATTCTGTATGTTTCTGTATAGAAACCTGGTATTATGTATGAAAGTCTAAATCGGCTGGTGAAATCGCGAATTGAGACATTAATGAAAGCCGCCATGTTTGACCCAGTTATCCAACCCACGTGGGGTATTCATTGGTTTGTGACTGTTCAAGAGATAACAGTGCATCTCAGTAGATGATAATGTTTTTATTGTCCCAAACGACATAATTCATATGCATAAAAAGTAACGCATATATCTGAATAGTCATAACAACTGCATTACAGCGACATAATCACTTTTTCAAAGCTTACATCAAGACAAATGAAATAAGGAGATATGATTATAGTTGCTGTTTCACTTCACTCGGATGATGCATATTCACGATGCAATTATATACATATTTGTATTACGATTCAGTGGCCTATCAGTATACGGAATCACCGGTGTAGGAAATGTCCTTTCTTCCATGCACTGTCTGTCACCCTCCCTCGTACCCAAGGACATAAGGAACATCGCAACATTTGGGTAAACAGGTGTCATATAGCGAGAGGCCATTGTAGTTGTTGAAAATGTAACGCACTATGGAAATACAACTTGATTGTACGAATGTGTACTTCCACCAAACTGGACAACAGAACGCTGACAACGGATGTCCCTGTAGCTAACACAATTACAGAACCATAGCAGCCACAGCCAGTAACATTTTGAATTGATTGTTTTATGAGATGATTTAATCCAATAGAAAATATTTCAACATTTAACAAAATGTCCTCATGTTGCCCTGTATTGTGGAGGTGTGTCTGTGCTTCTTCGTGCAACACAGTTATGTGTCCATCTGAGCGAACCTACGCCTACCTGGTTTGGCGTATCGCCCGTGTGCCACAGGGCGTTTCTGAGGAACTCCCCCGGGCCGGTACTCGACTTGACGACCTTCAGCTGTATGCTAGGCTCAGCGGCCGCCCTGAAGGGAGTCGACTGCCAGTAGGTCTGAGCCGACTTCTTCCACATAACGACGTAGAAGCTGCCGCTGTTCTGGTAGCTGAACACGAAGCCGGCGTAGTCGTCGTCCGTGTCGGAGTTGACGAAGAACGTGCCGCTGAAATCGACGCCACTGAACTGAGTGTAACCTGCGGGAAAAAACCACGGCAGTGCAGTAGTTCGCAGGTCATGACAAAAGTCAAGGGTGACCACAACATCCATCTACTCAACAGTCTCTCCGTTAGGATGAACTGCGCATTAGGGTCTCCGTTACATCACTCCTATTGACTGACAGAGATATACCATCACACAATGACAATTATGGAAGACAAAGGCAATGGTGACAGCGACGTTTATGACACTGGTTTCGGATGGGAACATGTTCAAATCGTGGTGCAAATGAAACGACACAAGATGCTGATTTCAGTAACACGAAATAAGGCAGTGTGACGACTTTTGTAAATGTGATGACATTGACATGACGTACATTACAGTTATATGACAAGATCGTTGTGATGATGACATGATGAATAGGTGACAGGATGAAGATGGGTTAATGCGTACCAATAGCAAGACCAGGGTCGCTGTTTATCGTCTGCACAATCTCTGCACCCTGCATCAGAAATCAGAAAGTTAATATTGGAAGCTACATTAAGGTTACTACAGAGAGACAATTAATTAATTAGATTTGCAAACAAATAATATAAACATTTAATATTAAAATAATAGATCGACGTAGTTAATAAATACTAGTTTGTCTCTCCTCCTTTTCCTTCTTTCTCAGTTGTGGGTGAAACATATCACGTACGCCCTGACCTATTTCATGTGCCCTTCGCCCGCTCAGAACCCATTGTTTCCCAACACATTTTACCCAAACGTGTCGTTCCCACGAGGACATTGGTCAACATTGCTCCTTTCCATGTTTCTCTCCGAATTCTCAATTCATTTTTCTCCCATTCTCCCTTCTACTCACGCCCCTTTCCAAGTTCACTTCTCTGTCCCAATCCAATGTGTGCATGGGACTTGTCCACCACGAATTGTTCCCAACTATTGTTATGAAGTGCATGCCTTACCACATCGTCCTAGTGTCAGGTTTTGTTTCTCGATAGTAAAACCATGTCATATTTATAGCGTGATTTTCAATGGGCCATCGCAACCAAATACACATTTATCTACTCCATCACGATCACGTCCACAATTATGACTAAAGTGAGGTGAGTCCACAATTATGACTAAAGTGAGGTGAGTCCACAATTATGACTAAAGTGAGGTGAGTCCACAATTATGACTAAAGTGAGGTGAGTCCACAATTATGACTAAAGTGAGGTGAGTCCACAATTATGACTAAAGTGAGGTGAGTCAACAATTATGACTAAAGTGAGGTGAGTCCACAATTATGACTAAAGTGAGGTGAGTCAACAGTTGGTTACATATTTACCCCCTGTGCGGTGTCTGTTGCCTGGTAGACCTGCTACGTGTAGTGCCTCACCCGAAAGACATAACATCGTGCAATCTTACCTCATTGAAAATGACCCAGTTAGGGTCAATTTGGGACTCTCCCTCGGGATCAAGGATGACGGTCTGGTAGGCAGTGAAGTCCGTCCTCTGGATAGCTCCGTTGTCTGGACACACGTCGATGGTGTCCGGCTGTCCATCGCCGTCGAAGTCCGTCTCACAGACGTCACCCCGGCCATTGCCTGCAGTGAAACCAGACACGGTTGAGATGGTCACCGCGATATCATTTATAGTATCATCGGTTCTTATACAGCGCGGTAACCAGTCCTCGTGTCTGCTCCAAGGGCTGTAACCTCGCTAGGAAGTACTCATCTACTCTGCTATTACTACGCAAGTATATAATTGTTCACATATACCCACCACTCATTTTTTATTCATATCATTATAACACTTGCAAATAAGCTACGCAGATACACACTTTAAAAAAAACCTTCATTTAAACAGAAACATGAGCATAACCTACTCAGTTTCCTTTGTCATACCACCGCATTTTGATACATTCATGTACATACCATTTCAATGCGAATACACACATACACACATACATGAACACACACGCGCATACACTTAAATACACATGCACATATATATTTGCACACAAGCCACTCCGACGGAGCGATACAGTTACAAACCGTTCGAGTCCTTTTGATCTGGATTCGGAATCAGTGCACAGTTGTCATCATCGTCGGGAATGCCATCGTTGTCGTCATCATCGTCGCACACATCGCCTGCAGTGGTTGCATGCATGTGTTAACTGTCATGATAACGCAGACAAGCTGGGTACGATAGGTCATGTGACAGCAGGTCATGTGACTGAACGCAGCTCGTTGACTGGCCAATATCAATAGTTGGTAGCTTGCTAACATACGTTTGTCCTGGAGAGTGTTCAACGTTCAGCATCAAATGCGAAGGGACAAGAATCGATGGTAAAACGTAGAATGCAGAGTTTACGATACAAGACGGAGACTGTCCGGCCGGGCTTAGCTTCGGCATTGGTGGTTCATTTCTGTAGATTCTCAGATTCGATCGCATTCAAGAGGAGGATGTCGTATGTGAGGATGTGTAGTTTTATTCTGAATAAAGTCTGATTAAATTAAGCATACAGCACTTGCCACTTACCCAAGCCGTCTTTATCAGTGTCGAGCTGGTTTGCGTTAGGCACGTCTCGGCAGTTATCTAAGTTGTCTTGGATTCCGTCACCATCCCTAGTACGATACATAGAACTACATAACAAGACACGACAGAAGAAACAAACTGCACACGTACGTACGTACGTACGCCCGCACGCCCGCACGCACGCACGCACGCACGCACGCACGCGTCACCGTCTCTCTATATATATATATAGCGAAACATTGTGCATCATATTAATTAATCTATCTAATGAACTATTTTGATTTACATTAACAGTTTACCTACATCAATATTATTATTTTCAAGGACAGCCACGGATACAGATTTAGGCGGAGCTGAATTGGTGATTCTGGAATTTGGTAGTGTAGTGATTAGAACATAGTGTAGGGTTAGAACACTGGATTCCCACTCGAGAGAACCCGGGTTCGAATCCTCTTGCTGCCGTTTCGAAACGTAGGCAATTCCAGTGATGGAATTATAAGAACGATTAACTTTCGCGTAGTTATTTCGTTTGTGGTCGACTGTTTGTGCTGCCGTCCGTACGACAGATGACTACGTCCAACCGCTGTCGTTACCTGTCTCTGTTTGTGTCACAGGCGTCCCCGATCAAGTCTTGGTCCGTGTCGTTCTGATACCGGTTGACATGATTTGGACAGTTGTCACACGCGTCACCGACACCGTCACCGTCAGTGTCAACCTGGTCGACATTGGGAACAAGAGGACAGTTGTCGTTCTCGTTCAGAATACCTGCAGCGCAAAGGACATCGTTGATAACAGATGAACATTACTGAACTCAACAATCACATGCGCTATTACTAGATCAAAAGTCTTCTTGCTTGCGAAATAGTCATGCAAATGTTGTATTTCATAACACCAAAGAGTTATATATGGCTGCATATATAATTGCATGTTTACATTCAATATCAACCGCAGGGGTTCTCGGCTCAAGATCCCCTGGATGAAACCCCACCTTTGCTGCACGCTTTGCCGAGGATTCTCTGGACGTACACAGCCCCCGATCTACCGAACAATGCGACACAGCGGCGAAACCTACCGTCGTTGTCGGCGTCAGGGTCGCACACGTCGCCCCTGCCGTCCTTGTCGGTGTCTGTCTGGTCGGGGTTGGCGTTCGTCGGACAGTTGTCGCAGGCGTCGCCGTGGTTATCCGCAGCCGTCGACTGCCAACCGATCGAGTCCGTGTCCAGCTGGTCCGGGTTCGCCACCAGGGGGCAGTTATCCTGTGACATCACGATATAACCCTGATTTTGAGAATAACGTGTGAATAACATGGTCGCGATAATTCGCGCGTGCATAGACACGCACGCACGCACGCACGCACGCACGCACGCACGCACGCACGCACGCACGCACGCACGCACGCACGCACGCACGCACGCACGCACGCACGCACGCACGCACGCACGCACGCACGCACGCACGCACGCACGCACGCACGCACGCACGCACGCACGCACGCACGCACGCACATTCCCATACACACTCGCACGGCGTACGCCTACCGTCATTAGACATTTCTTTTGAAGACTTTTTACTAGACAAGAGATTAGGCTGGTGTCTGGACATACGTCCATTAAAGCCAATGCTACTATATGTAGCTAAAATTAAAAGCGTTACGTAAATTGTTTGGATTGACGGCAGTTAAATTTCCATGTATTTCTGATTCGAAAGATGACCTGATTAACTGATAACTTGAAGCAGAGTACGAGACGTCACGCGGGTGAATTAACTGATAACTTGAAGCAGAGTACGAGACGTCACGCGGGTGAATTAACTGATAACTTGAAGCAGAGTACGAGACGTCACGCGGGTGAATTAACTGATAACTTGAAGCAGAGTACGAGACGTCACGCGGGTGAATTAACTGATAACTTGAAGCAGAGTACGAGACGTCACGCGGGTGAATTAACTGATAACTTGAAGCAGAGTACGAGACGTCACGCGGGTGAATTAACTGATAACTTGAAGCAGAGTACGAGACGTCACGCGGGTGAATTCCTCAACTTAATGACAAGAATACGTTTAAACCAACAACGTGAGACTGGGTAATTTTGTTCTGACAGATTCATCATTTCCATACTGGAAGTACTGAAGTAATCGTTTGAATCGCACCGTTGTTGTTTCTGCAGCCCTTATTCACGCACGCCACAGGTGTATCCGGTAGCGGGAACATGACGCAGCTGCCACACATCCCCCATTTTCAAAAACATGCACGCTTATGCGCATCGTTGCACATGAAAACACGCGGTCGCGTGCTGTGTACTATTACTAATTGCGTGACACACATTCGCCAAAAACCGTCAGCTCTGGGTAATCCCGGCTCAGCTCAGAGCCCTCTCTCTACAGGCAACAGGGGTAATCTACTTGTTTCAGGAATGATCCGGCAGGGGTTTCAATTCGTCTCGCTTATCCGACTCTCGCTCGCCTTCGTGAACTCGCCGAGAAGTCTGACCGCGACCCCGTATTTTGACTTGACGGTCAGGTTGCATCGCTGATCTGATTTAAAAAGATTTAGATTTAACAAGATTTGCCATCCAAGCCAAAGGCCCAGATGGCAAGTGGACAAGGAAGCCATTGGCTTATCGAGAGTCCAACAATGTTCATCTACTTATAACCCGCCCTCCTGAGATATGTGTCAACCTTGTTTTTAAACATATTCACGCTGCTAGCAGTTACACAATCTGTAGACAATTTGTTCCATTCATTTATTGTCCTCTGTGAGAACGAGTGCTTCCTGATGTCCAATCTACATTGATCCTTTACTAATTTTACCTCATGTCCTCTAGTTCTGCTATCCTTCTTGAGTGAGAAAAACATATTTCTATCAATATTTTCATACCCATTCAATATCTTAAAAACTTCAATTTGATGTACTCTTAACCTCCTTGTCTCTAGAGTTGTTTAAACCACATTCTTTCAGGCGTTCTTCATAACTAAGGTCTCTAAGTTCTGGAATCATTTTAGTTGTTCTCCTTTGTATGCGTTCAAGCGTATCTATATCCTTCTTACGATATGGTCTCCATGCTTGTATACAGTATTCTAAATGAGGTCTAACTATTGCTTTATAAAGATGTATAATTAACTTTTTTCCCTTGTATGTTATGTTTCTTCTAATCAATCCAAGAATTTGATTACCCTTTGAAGCTGCAATACCACACTGCTCTGAAACTTTCATATCAGCGCTTATTGTAACTCCTAAGTCCTTTTCTTTTACAGTAGTACCCAGAACAGTATCTCCCATTTTATCGTTTACATTCAAGTTCCCATGTCCTGTATGTAGGCATTTACATTTCCCAAAATTGAACAGCATCTGCCATTTCTCAGACCATTTCACTAATCTGTCTAGATCATTTTGTAAATGTTGTTTATCACCATCAGTATTAACCTTTCTAAACAGTTTTGTGTCATCCGCAAATTTCAGTACGTTACTTGTTATACTGTCGTCCAAGTCATTGATATATATTAAGAATAATATAGGTCCTAATACTGATCCTTGAGGTACCCCACTCAAAACCGATTTCCAATTTGAAACTTCTCCATCTACTACTTGAGTTTGAATCCGGGAAAAAATACTACCTCTGTTAACAAAAACGGTTTCTTAATATATGTCTACAATAAGTTTGTGAACAATATATGTATAATAGTAATACTTATTCTAACCAATATTCCAATGTTACTGACTATTCACTATGCTATCTCAATTTCCGAATGGTAAACAACCCTATTAACGCTCGCTGACTTCCCTGACAGAGTCCGAAACTAACTTACTCTTAAACACTCCCTCTGACTAATAATTAACAAAACCTGTTTCCTAATATATGTCTACAATACGTTTGTGTATAATATTTATGCAATAGTAATATTTATTCTATTTGATATACCGCGTTTTTCTGTAAATGATCTACACCAAATTCAAGTCGCTGCACCAAGTCCAAGTAGCCGGAAGTCGATTGATCCACGTAGGCGCTATATTACAGTTCAATTGGTTTAGTTCTTTTATTTAGTTGTGCTGTGTGCTGGATAGTCAGTTGACTGACAGTCAGTGGATGCCGCCGGGCGCTGGCCCGTTGATTTAGACGAGTGTCCACTCCTCGATAGTGGCGCAGACACGCGAACACCGGTGGCAGTGTTACACGGATCGTACACAGTTTTATATATTATTTCCGCATTATTATATTGTGTGAATTGTTTCAACGTAAGTCAAGTTCAAATAAATGTATGCATTTCGTACGTTTATAAAATGTGACTCATAACTGATGCGTTAAAATGAAAGTCTCAGATTCTGGGCAACCATCCGGGTTCCGTAACAATGGAAAGCACTTTATGGAACGGGACAGTTGTGAGAGCGACAAATGGTGTCACCACCTCACGGAGATTCGCTAACCGAGGCTAGTCGATTACTCACCGGTGTGTTGACGATGCCGTCGTTATCAGCATCAGGGTCGCAAGCGTCGCCGATTCCGTCGCCGTCGGCGTCTTCCTGGCCACTGTTAGGCACCAGGGGGCAGTTGTCCTACAATGGCGACGATGTCAGTCTAGCGTAAGGGCTGTTGTCGGTAACTAGGTCAACACAAACTCCCACCAGACCACGCTTGATTTAATATTATACAACATGAATTGCATTGTTCTCTAGAATAAACAGCACAACGAGACAATGTTTAAGAAGACCGCAGTTCTAATCCTCTTGATCTCATTTCAGATCTTAGGCAGTTTCGTTCACGCCACATTGCATCAGTTCACTAAACTGTATAAACTGAGTACCTGCCTATAGGCAACAGCGTACGTGAAGATAGCTTTCGCGCATTAACTATTGTATTGCTAAGTGCTTCCAGCGAGCGATTAATAAATAACTGATGCTGGAATGAACAAGTGTGCCAGGAGAGGTGCTATGTAAGAACACACCTTACATCTAAATATACCTTTGTAATTTTTGGGGCTAACAGTGTTACAATGTGAAACACGACAATAAATATGACTAATACCATATCGCCACGAAAGAAAACAGTTAAACAGTACTATAACTTACCTTGAAACACCTTTCATCTGTGCAGAGGAAGCGAGCTAACTCTTCATCGGTAAACTCAAGGTCTTCTTCCTCACCATCCACTTCATTCTCATCTCCATCGTTCTCATCTCCATCGTTCTCATCGCCCTCGTTCTCCTCTCCATCAAAGGTATCCGCCGGCCGCCTCCATGGCTGCTTCCCCGGCTTCCTCCCTGGTTCTCCTCCTGGCTCCCTTCCTGGTTCCCTTCCTGGCTCCCATACTGGTTCCCTTCCTGGTTCTCTTCCTGGCTCCCTTACTGGTACCCTACCTGGTTTCCATCCTGGTTCCCTTCCTGGCTGACTTCCTGGCTTCCTCCCTGGCCTCCTCCCTGGCCTCCTCCCTGGCCTCCTTCCACCTTCGCCTGTCTTCCCAGATTTCGGACGCAGACGTCGTCCGATAGGTGGCCCCTCTGGAGAAGTTACATTTCCAACTTTTTCTGGAACATACACTGGGCGATTAAATACAGCACGCTTGCTACACGACACGACATAGATCCAGAGTTGTCGTTGAATTATCAGATAACGTCAGTTGGTTTAGTTTCGTTCCCGGTCACGTAAAGACCTTTATTGACGTAACTGTCAAATAAGATAGCGTATTCTTGACCCGGGGGTGGGGCACTCAATACGTTCCCAATATACAATCCTTGAGGCAATTTCATTTTATGGCTATATTTTATTCACCGCGCATCGCGTTTGAGGAATTAGCTGTGATTTTATTTCAGGACAACTTTACGTAAACTTAATTAACATTACTAGCGAACATGCCCGTCCCCAGGACGGGATATACACACCAAGCCTAGTCGATGTTATGTACCATTGCTACGTGTATTTTCTACTATAATTAATATAAACCCCCCAGATGGCGCTACGTACTCTCAAACGGTTTACGTACCGAAGTATTCGCCGCGCCGCGCGTTGTTTTTGCGATTGTTGGAACTTAATGTTTTACGTACCGAACATTTGATTTATCATAAAAACCACTAAGAACCCTTGATATACGGGGTATTTCGAAAAAAATAAAGGCGTTACGTTTCATTCTGGGGTCGTTGATTAATCCCTGAAAGTTTGGCGCCCGAGGTGCAAGCCGTCTAGGAGGAAAACGTTAACATAACTACATACAACAATGCAAACATACATACGCTAGCTCGATTATAGTCAGACTCTATGAATAAATTATGTGTTTAGGAATGAATCAGTTAGATACATTCTCAAGGATGGTATACTGGATTCTTGACGAACAAGAAGGAAAGGTGGAATCCCAGCAGGCTGCGCATCATCGCATGTAGAAACATCGCAGCACAGCTTTCAACGTGCATTGAAACCCACGATGTAATACTGTCAATACCTCTCATTATGAGTAATTCTTGTATGCATGACATTTACCAATTACCCACGATGTAATACTGTCAATACCTCTCATTATGAGTAATTCTTGTATGCATGACATTTACCAATTACCCACGATGTAATACTGTCAATACCTCTCATTATGAGTAATTCTTGTATGCATGACATTTACCAATTGTTGCCTGTGATGACATCAAATAACAATCCATCTTCCTTGTGGCATTCATTCCCATGGATCCACAAGTTACGTCTAGCCTACTTTTTTTCGACAGGCTACAGATTTACCATCTGTTTCACTCCCTCTGACGTGGGCAAAAGGTAAAACGCTTTTAGCGTCTCATCCGATAGACACAGCAATGTGGGGTGAATGAAATTGCCCAAAGTTCGAAAGGTGGACCCGCGTCCTGGTCCCCTCGATGGGCGGTGGGTGTGATACCGCCAACCCACCGCGCATACGTAGAAAAAAAAACACGGGTAACACGAAGATGGCCTCACCTGGCCTTCCGTCTTTGGTAGGTCGCGTCGTCTTGAACTTACCGCGCGAGTCGGTCGGCCTTTTGCGATGTTTCTTCGTTAGGTATCCTGCGTAGCCCCCCGTAATGTCATCGTCCGGGTAACCATCCAAGTCCGTGTCTCGTCCGCACACGCGCCCGTTTCCGGCCCAGCCAATTTTGCACTGTCGCAGATGAAGTGTAGGATAATATAATCAGTGGTCGAAGTATAGTTGCACGTGTGACACCAGTTTTTGTGTGTGTGTGTGTGTGTGTGTGTGTGTGTGTGTGTGTGTGTGTGTGTGTGTGTGTGTGTGTGTGTGTGGGGGGGGGGGGGGGTTAGGAACACTTGCATTGACAGAACGTGAGGATGAGAAGCAGGTGCAGCAGAGAACAGTTGGGTCCGGAAGATGCGGGTGAAGCGAGAAGAAAGAAGGAGGATGGAGGAATTGCGACAAAGAATTGAAGAAACACCTAAAAAGAAGGTTATGAGGAGCAGAAGTTAAGATGAAGGGATGTTAAGGTGGAGGGACAATGTTAAGATGGAGGGACAGTGTTAGTATGGAGGGCCAGTGTTAAGATGGAGGGACAATGTTAAGATGAATGGACAGTTTTAAGATGGAGGGACAGTGTTAAGATGGAGGGACAGTATTAAGATAGAGGGAGGGTTTTAAGATGGAGGGACAGTGTTTAGATGGAGGGAGAGTGTTAAGATAGAAGGACACTGTTAAGATGGAGGGAGAGTGTTAAGATGGAGGGACAGTATTAAGATAGAGGGAGAGTGTTAAGATAAAAGGACAGTGTTAAGATTGAGGACAGTGTTAAGATGGAGGGACAGTGGTTAATTGGATGGACAGTGTTACGATAGATGGAGAGTGTTAAGATGGAGGGAGAATGTTGAGATGGAGGGACAGTGTTAAGATGGAGGGACAGTGTTAAGATGTAGGGACATTGTTAAGATGGAGGGAGACTGTTGAGATGGAGGGACAGTGTTTAATTGGATGGACAATGTTAAGATAGAGGGAGAGTGTTAAGATGGAGGTAGAATGTTGAGATGGAGGGACAGTGTTAAGAGAGAACACTTGTGAAAAAAGGAGCATGTGAGAAAATGGCAGAAGGTCGAGATGGGTGAAAGACGGAGACAAGTCGTCGTGGCGGCGACAAAGTGATGTGGCACCCACCCTGAAAGGGGAAATGCATAGTTTGGTAGTGGAGCCGTTCACACGGATTCGACAAACAACATACAACGCCACCATGCGGCGAACAGCGGACTAAAGAAACAACCAATAGTAAACAAAATAATGTGTTTAATTTAAATGATTATAATCGGTGACTTAAATAAAAAAGTCCCGCGTCTTACCACACAGATGTATCCGTCGTAACCGCGTCTGTTGATACACTTGGCATTGCCGTCACACACCGTCTTGCCGTCGTCACAACGGGTTTGGGGGCGCTCACAGCCCACCGTCTGGTTGCCAAAGTAACCAGGTAGACATTTTCCACATCGTGCCGTCCCGTCCTGTCAAACGGACGGAAGCAGGACTTTAAAGGAATGCACTGTGATTTGCAATGGCTAACTCGTAGGTAGGAATGTACGGTGCTTTTCATTGGTTAGCTCGTAGGGAGGTATGTACGATGATTTTCATTGGCTAAATCGTGGGGAGGAATGTACGGTGATTTTCATTGGCTAGCTAGTAGGGAGGTATGTATGGTAATTTTCATTGTCTAGCTAGTAGGGGGGATATGTATGGTGATTTTCATTGGCTAGCTCGTAGGGAGGTATGGACGGTGATTTTCATTGGCTAACTCGTAGGGAGGAATGTACGGTGATTTTCATTGGCTAACTCGTTGGGAGGTAAGTACGGTGATTTTGATTGGCTAGCTAGTAGGGAGATATGTACGGTGATTTTCATTGGCTAGCTAGTAGGGAGGTATGTACAGTGATTTTCATTGGCTAACTCGTAGGGAGGTATGTGCGATGACTTTCATTGGCTAACTCGCAGGGAGTGATCTAGTGTATAACTATAGTATATTTACTGTTAAAAGTTGCATAAACTGGTTTTCCAAGATGCAGGAACGAAACAGAACCAGACACCAGGCTCGCCGAATATATATATATATATATATTAGCATTTATAATGTCAATAATATATATGCAAAACGCGTTGCTATTATGACCTTTCTTGTTATTTTCCCACTAAAGGGCAGCGGCCTTGTTATGTTTGTTGTTGGGAATGTAAATGTAAATGTTTATTCATTTCTATAGCACCATATATATACAATGGTATCCTACGGTGCTGTTCAGTAAACGAAATGGTATAGTAAACATTTCAAAACAGTAAAAACAAATGCAATAATACAAATAATTGTAAAAAGTAAAGATATTTAAATAACTAAAATTAATAAGTTATAATTGGGAAATTATTCACACGCAACACGTACCCTGTTCGTGGAACACATGGAATTGGGAACGCAGCCCCCGTTGTTCCCGTCGTCACACACGTTCACCTTGCGGCACACCTATCGGGACATTATATCAGTAAGGGATGATCTCAATATATTCAGAGGTGCTGACCACCGAGCCGCAACTTAAAGATGAAAAACATATTTTATCGGGTTTAATTCCAAATATACCGCTGAACCACTATTTAATGTTTATAAAATAAAAGTTGACATGTTTATTCGCTAGTTGTATATCTTAAGTTTGATGATTCCAACATTGACCGCAGAGATGGTAGCGAGGGAGAACGCATCAGTGAAGGTGGCAGCGAAAAGGACGATTATCTAGTCGAAATGACGAGATTTCGACTGGTGTGCCTGAGGAACCGCCAGCGTTCATTGACAATTTTAAGTGACGGTTATCTCGGCAATACAATTATCCGAATTATCCGATTGTGACATACAGCCTCAAGGAAAATGTGATTGTGATTGACACATTTATCGCACAATGATAACTGCACATGCACCTGATAAAATAAAAATAGTCAAATGCGACGTATCGTCGAATAGAACCGAGGGGGACATGTGCCAGATTGTATTGTAAGTATTCCCCTCTTAGATCGGCCAGTTACTTGGCGGTTATCTTCCCTACCTGTTTGTTGGTGGCCGCCTGCTCGAGACCGATGCCACGGACAGGCGGACTCTTGTAGCCGGCGGGACAGTCCGTGCACTCGTAGCCCGGGGACAAGTTGTTGCACTTGGTCAGAGGGTCGCATGGCTGGGCCTCGATACACTGGCCAAGGAGAATGCTCATGAGAGGTGTAACGCGCGATTTTAACAGGTGCGAGATTTGCGAATAACGCAGCCTGGTTTGACACTTTTTTGCAAATGATGATGTGCGATTTTGTTTATTATAAATAGTAGCAAAAATGTACATTAATAATTATATATTATATTTGTGGTAAACCAAAATTTAAGTGGAGGGATCGAGATCGAGAGATGCGAAATGAAGACAGGACGTCGAGTGGGCGGAAAAGAAGATGAAGAATGTGTAATATCCAGGTTTTTAATTTGATGATATCTAGGTTTTCATTAATTTTGTTATTCAGAAATTCAGAAAACTGTGTTAATGTTAAAAATTTCAATCGTGTGCTGGAACCGGCAGTGTTGTCTTTCAAATGAAAAATAAAGGCTAATGCGCGTATATGAAAAAAATCCTCATAAAGATCGCCATTGTAATCAACCGACCTCGTTGATATCCACGCATGAGATGCCGTCTCCAGTGTATCCGACGGGACACGGGCCACACTCGAAGCCTCGCTCGGTGTCCTCGCACTCGACGTCCCTGAAGCAAGGCTTCGTCGAGCAGTCTCTGCTGACGCGGCGACATCCTTTCTTGGTGCCGTCGCCTACGTACCCTGGCGGACAAGCCCCGCAACGGAAGCCGTTCGGCCTATCCTGGCAGGCGACGCCACTGAAGCATGGCTCGTCCGAGCAGCGGATTGGACGACAGCCGGCACCTGTTCCATCACCTGGCGACCAAGGGATCGAGCACTGTTTCACTTCCGGGTTCGTGGCATACAAATAAAGTGCCGGTGAGCACATTTGTAGATTGCGACACTTCTGTTGCGCACAAGATTAAAAGTTTAATTGGTGTTTAGCAAATAATAACTTTCTGATAACACACACGCGCGCACACGCACACACGCACACGCACACGCACACACACGCACACACACCCACACCCACCCACACACACCCACACACACACACTCCCACCACACACACCCACACACACACACCCCCACCACACACACCCACACACACAAACGCACGCACGCACGCACGCACGCACGCACGCACGCACACACATAAATGCGATTATCACTATTATTACTATTATTGTTGTTATTAATGTGTCAATAAATGTAATTTTCACTATTATTACAATAAATACAGTAAATTTAATTTACTCGCTGCGCATACAGACTACGGTGGCCCCATTTTATTACTCTTGTGTGATTCTCAGCAGATGGCGTTACCCTAAATTAAATATATTAATATATACTTACTCGTGTATCCCTGCGGACACGGTCCACAGCGGAAACCAGTCGGCGTGTCCTCGCACTGGGAACCCTTGAAGCATGGGGAATCCCTGCACTTTATGACGTGGCATCCCCGCCGGGTGCCGTCCCCCGTCATCCCGGGGGGACACGCCCCACACACGGGCCCGGTCGTCGTGTCCATGCAGGGCACCGTGCGGAAACAAGGCACGTCTCGACATCCCGTCCGCCGACAACCTCTCCGTGTGCCGTCACCAGAGAAACCTTTTCGATAGACCGGTTAATCAAAATACGAAATTCTAAACGTGTCAGTGTTCGCCAATACGGTGACGCGATACACCAGGAACATGAAAACTGTATTTTTTTTCAGAGATGTTGTGTATCGCATATTTACATATCGCGAATTTGAATAAAGCAGCATTACTCCGTTAAAATAATTAATTAACTATGATATTCGTTAGTGTTATCGGTTATTGACAGCATACTTCGTTTAATCTGCATGCGTATTAAAACAGTCAAAACGTCGCATGCAATGCAGAGGCTGGTATTCTAAAATCATTAATTGTATTTAGTTACCGCTTTGAATTGTCTGAAAAACGAACGTGTTAGCATTTACAACAACGCACATGCGTTTTGCGTCCAAAAGTCAAACAAAGAGCATAGTACAACACACATTTGACATGCAAGTGACATACTAATTGTTAAAGGCAACATGCATGCAAGAACGAACCCAAGACAGACCTGTAACGCACGTCCTGGGGTATATGAAACATGTGGCACAGTTCTACGACACGTAGACGGAAACGCGGCGCCACCTGGTGTTTATCGAGTGCAGGAAAACGACGTACGTCGGGAAAATACGCCAAACAAACGGTCATTTATCTCGAAGACAACAGTGCTCTCCACATAAAGGTGGTTGTAGGCGATGGAAAAGCAGCAACAGAACAACAGAAACATCAAACACGACCACATAATTACAACGGGGTTACACCACGCCACCTGGCGAATATGTACGTAACTACTTCCTGATATGACGCGGCTAAACAGTGGCAGCTGTACAATAATTTACAACTACAGATAAAAGTGATATTTTCTATGAAACCGCGTCTACCACAAGAACAAATCACAGAGTCGAATCACAAAGAGCACGCAGTCGAATCACAATAACTACAACGGGATTACGTAACGGCAACGGATAAACGCCAACATTTCAACAAAGGGAAACAGGACATAGTACGCGAGACGGCATCAACGACGGCTTCTAGTAACGCTCCAACCGTACATCAAACCCCACCTTTTGGACAAGGCCCGCACTTAAAACCAGTCCTTGTGTTGCTGCAACGCACGCCTCTGTAGCACGGCTTGTCTCTACAGGAGCGGGGCAGGGCCAGACGCTTGACGGCGTCCGTAGAGCGGGGTACGAGCACCCGACGACATCCCCTCGCTGTGCCGTCCCCGGAGTATCCGTCCGGGCACGGTCCGCACGCGAAGCCGTCCGCGGTGTCCCGACACGTGACTTCCGTGAAGCAGGGACCGTCAGAACATCGCAGCCGACGCGCGCGGGACACAACCGTCTGACAACCAGACCGGGTCCCGTTTCCAGTTAGACCCGTAGGACAGGGTCCGCACACGGCACCGTTCGTCGTCTCGAAGCAGGGCACGCCGGCGTAGCAAGGTCTGTCCCGGCATCGAACCCGACGACAGCCGGCGATCGTGCCGTTACCGGTGTAACCTTTAAAAGGAAAACAGTAATTAAAATCATTGCTTGAACGTGAAACTCTATTCAGGAATAGCTGATGTAATGCACTAAACATCAGAAAACAACATTTAGCTAAACAAAAATGTTTTTCATAAACTGCACTTGGTGGAAATAAAAACACCGCCGAATTATTGGAAAAACAAGTCGCATTACACTGAACGGTATTTATGCTACAACAATTGCATTTATTAGCCACACAATACAGGCATTGAAGCATAAAAGGTATTTATGCTACAACAATTGCATTTATTAGCCACACAATACAGGCATTGAAGCATAAAAGGTATTTATGCTACAACAATTGCATTTATTAGCCACACAATACAGGCATTGAAGCATAAAAGGTATTTATGCTACAACAATTGCATTTATTAGCCACACAATACAGGCATTGAAGCATAAAAGCAAGACACGTGTATGTAGTATGTACATGCAAACTTGTGTTTTATTATATTTACTCTTGGAGGTAGTATGATATGTTATGCAACTTTTGGCTGTAAATCGCATGCCCAAACATGATTAATAATAATGTTCTCCGAAATCTGGTTGGTTTACCAAAGCACAACACACAGTGGAACCTCAAATTATGGCCACCCTCACGACTGGGTCAAAGTGACCTGAGTAGGCGAGGTGACCGTGGCTGTATTACTGAGGTGACCATAATGGCGAGGTGGATGTATTACTGAGGTGACCATAATAGCGAGGTGGCCATAATGGATGTATTACTGAGGTGATCATAATGGCGAGGTGGCTGTATTACTGAGGTGACCATAATGGCGAGGTGACTGTATTACTGAGGTGACACAATGGCGAGGTGGCTGTATTACTGAGGTGACCATAATGGCGAGGTGGCTGTATTACTGAGGTAACCACAATGGCGAGGTGGATGTATTACTGAGGTGACCATAATGGCGAGGTGGATGTATTACTGAGGTGACCATAATGGCGTGGTGGACGTATTACTGAGGTGACCATAATGGCGAGGTGGATGTATTACTGAGGTGACCATAATGGTGAGGTGGCTGTATTATTGAGGTGACCATAATGGCGAGGTGGCTGTATTACTGAGGTGACCATAATGGCGAGGTGGATGTATTACTGAGGTGACCATAATGGCGTGGTGGATGTATTACTGAGGTGACCATAATGGCGAGGTGGCTGTATTACTGAGGTGACCACAATGGCGAGGTGGATGTATTACTGAGGTGACCATAATGGCGAGGTGGATGTATTACCGAGGTGACCATAATGGCGAGATGAATGAATACATACACTGAGGTGACCATAATGGCGAGGTGGATGTATTATCGAGGTGATCATAATGGCGAGGTGGATGTATTACTGAGGTGACCATAATGGCGAGGTGGATGTATTACTGAGGTGACCATAATGTCGAGGTGGCTGTATTACTGAGGTGACCACAATGGCGAGGTGGATGTATTACTGAGGTGACCATAATGGCGAGGTGGATGTATTACCGAGGTGACCATAATGGCGAGGTGGATGTATTACTGAGGTGACCATAATGGCGAGGTGTATGCATTACCGAGGTGACCATAATGGCGAGGTGGATGTATTACTGAGGTGACCAAAATGGCGAGGTGGATGTACTACTGAGGTGACCATAATGACGAGGTGGCTGTATTACTGAGGTGACCACAATGGCGAGGTGGATGTATTACTGAGGTGACCACAATGGCGAGGTGGCTGTATTACTGAGGTGACCACAATAACGAGGTGGCTGTATTACTGAGGTGACCGCAAAGCGAGGTTCAACTGTACTTGGGTTAGACGTGGATGCAGTATTGTGTAATACCTGGCGGACAGGGGCCACACTGGAAGCTGGTGGCCGTGTCCACGCAGTACACGCCAGGGTAACAGGGTTTGTCGTTGCAATACACCCGCTTGGGCATGACGTCATTCGCCCCACCACCCCACCTAGAGGGAAGCTGGTTGTCGTCTGGTCGGAGTCGGCTCCCCGGGAACATCCGCTTGCACCCGCCCCTCATCCCATCTCCCGTGTATCCCACCGGGCACGGACCACAACGGGCGCCCAGGTCTGAGTCGACGCAAGTCACGCCAGGGTAACACGGTCTATCGGCACATGTGACCAGCTTCACGACCACCCGGCAGTCGCCTCTGTATCCGCTTCCCGTCATGCCTTGCGGGCAAGGTCCACACTGTGCGCCAGATGGTGTGTCAATGCAATTGACGCCCTTGTGGCATGGATGCTCGGCACACGTCATGCGGTGGCAACCGTTGCGAGATCCGTCCCCGTTTAAACCTGCGGAAAAGACGAAATTTGTATTCCACATTAATTGCGCAACAATCATATAGCAGTGATTTGAGCCCCAATATTAAGTAAAACGTGTCTTCTTAAAAAATGAAGCCTTTGCGTGTTTAAGAACAACGATGTACATATTGTAAATATAACTGTATGGTCACAGTTCTAGTAGTTGGTAGCACATTACGCGAAACATGTTTGTCTTAGGCGACAATTAACGAAAATCATGTCCACTGATATTCTTGAAATAGAAACGTGATTTTAGGACAATTCTCTACAGGAGCGAAATACGACGAAAACGAAAATATTTCATAAAGCGCTGGTTAAAAAACATTAACACCATAAAGGCAACATAAAGTAACTTGCCCAGCGACAAGCAGCATGTCGGTGGCAAATTCGTGTTGTTTGCCACAAGGCTGTTGTGAGAGCGACAGACGGTGGCGCCACCCCACAGAGCCTTGTTAGTCCAGGCTACCTAAACAGCACTGCCCATTATGACGGAACCCGGATGTTTGCCAAGAATCTGGGCAACCATCCGGGGTCTGTCTTTCTAACTAATTAGTTATTAATAACATTTCATAGGCGTACACAATGCATTCGAAACAATTCTTTTCGACCGACTGTTTGGCCAATGTTTATAGCCAAACTATTAATTTACGAACCATATAATAAAAATTCAAATGCACACGTGGACACACCTGGCGGACATGGACCGCAGTCGACGCCGGTGTTGGTGTCCGTACAGTAGACGCCGGGGAAACAAGGCTTGTCGTTGCAGTACAGGCGAGGTGGGAGCTTGTTGCAGTCTCCCCGTCGGCCACTCCCCGTGTACCCAGGGGGACAGGGACCACAGCGAACCCCGAGGTCAGTGTCGGCACACTTGACCCCGGGGAAACACGGCATATCGTCACACACCAGGCGGCTACACCCATGCGCGGTTCCGTCCCCCGTCATGCCTTGCGGACATGGTCCACACTTGGGTCCGCTAGATGAGTGTTCGCACTGCACGCCGGGATAGCAGGTGATGTCAGAGCAGGTGAGGCGGCGACATCCATTGCGGGAGGCGTCCCCCGTCATCCCGGGAAGACACGGCTCACACGTGTAGCCTGTCGGCGTGTCCGTGCAGGCAACGCCCGGGAAACACGGCGCGTCTTGGCACTGGCTGCGGCGACACCCCTGTCTCGTGCCGTCACCGGTGAGACCTTTCCAAAAGATAAATGCAGTACACCTTCGTTAACTTGAACTTCAATAACTGGAATACCCCTCGTCATCCATACCGTGAGCCCGGTCCCTCAAGGCTGTATCGCCTTTAGGGTGGGAGCCCAGAGTTCTTATTTTTTTAAACGACGCCAACAGGTTTGACCCCCTGGATTGAAGGGAACACCCCACGACATTTCAAAAACGCGTTGCTGTCGGGTCTGGGGAGGGGGGGTTGCCAACAATGTCAAAAATTTTAAGTGGGGCGTTCCCTCTGCCAGCAACCCCTAACGCGATAGAAAAGGGGCACTTATTTAATGGAATGATGCGAAGGATAAAAAGGTGTCAAATGTTCCTTGAGTATGGAATCTTCTCTTCAGTCTTCAGTTTGTTTACTTCAAACAACCCATTCTGAGGCTAACATAAGAGTGGGCTTACCCCTGCCAGCAACCCCCAAAGGGTGAAAAGGGGCATTCATTTAATGGAATGACGCGATGGATAACAAATGACTGATGGCGGTATCCTCGTACATGAAAGCGTGCTGCAGCAGAGCAAGTCAACATGTGCAGTCATGGCCAGGGATCGTTTGGTGAAGGTGTGTTCCAGTCGCGGTGAACAAATCCACTTGGTACTTGATAAGTACCTCTCACCACTGATCAGATTCGGAGAAACATTATTGGACCTGACCAGGCCAAGTGGTAGAGTGGGACGTAGCTCCTCAAACAAGGAGCATTCATGGAAGAGTTTACCCGTTTCCTCGCGTAGAAATGAAATAAGCCGCACTACTGGCCAATCATATGAAAGTGTACATATCATATGGTTGTAAATGCGACGAAGACCAACACGCAACACATGCAAGCAGTGTATCCTCCGGAATCATTCTAGTGAGTTCCACTTATACTGACGTCCTCGCCATTCTTCTTAGGCTTGTCGACGTTCCAACAGTCACCTCCTTGTGTCTGCTTGTTGTACGGTTTCAAAACCTCTGACATCAAGGTACAAGGCCTTCATGCGCATGCGTGAGGGCAATGAGAAGGAGTCCCCGGCCAGAATAAAGATTAACTTTGCCTGTCTTCCCGTGCACCAAGATGCTTGCAAATCACATAAAAAGGGCCCACTTTGTTCAAGGATCTGGAAGAGGCCCGACCAGACTGATCCGACTGGTGAGGCGAGTTCCACCGAGTCCCTCGCAGCCACTGCTGCGGACCAACTGAACACCGTTTTTATCCATCGCATTATTCCAGTAAATAAGCGTCATTCCATTAAATAAGTGCCCATTTTCTCATCCTTTTGAGGTTGCTGGCTGCGAGAAGGTCCCACTTAAAATTGTTGGCATTGGTCATTCCGTACTCAGGTAACCCCGAGGAAAGATTTGACACTGTTTTTAGCGTTGACTTCATTCCTACAAATAAATGCCCCCCTTTGCACCATTTGGGAGTTGCTAGCAGGGGGAATCCCCCACCTAAAAGTGTTTGCATTGGTGATTCCATGCTCTGGGAACCCCAATGGAGCATTCGGCACTGTTTTTAATCTTGGCGTCATTCCCATAAATAAATACACTTTTTGGTCCCCTTCGATGGGTGATTTCGGCGGCAATCCCCACCCCTGACCCGCAGCAACGCATGTTTGAGGACTGGGGATTTGAAGTCAGTTTAAAAACAACTTACGAATCCACGTTCTTTGTCACAGTAAACGAAAACGTGTAACAAGTCCGATTTCCAAATACTCTAAGAACCGAACATGCGAAACCACTTCCAAAATATACCGTAGTATGCTGAAATCTATCAAACAACCACAGTGGTCCAGTGTTGTATTCGCAGTATGATAAATGCCTTTAACAAAATAATGATAATGATAATGATAATGATAATGATAATAATAATGATAATGATAATGATAATAAATGTCGACTGTGCCTAACTCGCGCGCTCCTTCTAACACACATCAGTCATAATTTTTATACAGTTTGACGTGTTAACTTAATTAGCCATGCCAACATTTCCTTGTACTGTCTAGGAAGATAAGTGGTTCGAAAATAGTTTATTTTACGTAGTTGAAAAATATTTAACAAGTAAACCCAAGTATTGAATTGTTGAGCTATCGACATTCGAACACCCAGAATGCAACGGGACCAGCAAGGGATGCTTCTTGTGCTTGTGCATTGCTATGTGTTTACACTATCTAGGTACCTGTACATGCAAGGCGTTGTCGCGTCTCAACTTGCTTACCTGGCGGACAAGGCCCGCAGCGAATTCCCTCCACGGTATCCCGGCATTCCACTCCCGGATAGCAAGGTTTGTCGTCACACCCCCTGTGTTGTGACCCAACGTCCGGCCGATGTTTACCGTTTGGTTGATTACCATCATTACCGTTCCCTGGTTGGTCTTGTTTGTTGTCAGAGGGCAAGCAGTCGTCCTGGGAGGAGTTTGCGCCAAAGCCCGGGGGACACGGACCGCACTGAACCCCTGCGGAGGTGTCAGCGCATTTCTCTCCAGGCAAACAAGGATTGTCCGCGCAACTTAACAGCCGACACCCTATCTGTCTACTGTCGTCACTGATACCTTCAACAAAGGACGACTTTATTAAAGACGGTTGTATTAACATATATAAATCAATGTTGTTTCGGTCAATATGCTGCAATAAGGCCCTTCGTGACACAATCTTATGTTTCAGTCTGTGTGATAAATATACGAAAATATTAAATTTATTACAAATAAGTTAAATTATGAAAATGTAAGTATCATGAAATTAAATGTTTCATATACATTGACTATATCTAGTACATTTACACATTATTGCACTTACCATAATCAATATTAGTCAAATTATAAACATCTATATTTGTTTAGCGGTAAAACGAGAACATTACTAGTGACAGAAGCAACCTTACTGTTCATTGGCCAGCATCCATCACGTGACCCGTCTCCCGTGTATCCGGGAGGACAGGGACCGCATTGGTAGGCCCTGGTCATGTCTAAGCATTCCACTCCCGGGAAACACGGTTTGTCGACACATTTGATGGGGTGACACCCTTCGCGGGTTCCATCTCCGGTGAGACCCGGGGGGCAGGGACCGCATTGGGGTCCTGTCCCCGTGTCAACGCACGAGGCGGCACAGAGTCCGTCATGACAGCGCAGGACAGACTGACAGCCGTCCCGAGTCCCGTCGCCAGTGTAGCCTTTTGCCAACGCATAGATTAGTAACAACAAACCACACTAGATGGGGACACTAGCGGCAGCGCCATTTTGACTCATATTTGGATGCGTAATCGTGATAAATTTCTGTAGGTTTGTGTACGTGCGTACATGCGTGTAGGGGAAACCGGGAAAAGTTTTCAGTTAAAATCACTTTTTGTAATAAGCATGTTAGATGCATTATTTCTGTCCACGTATATATTAAACTTTTTATTTGTGTTAATACAATGTACCATACCATTGATATATCGTTTGTAGTTAGATAGATATATGAAGTTTCCCAGGCACGGTCGATTGTAGCAACTAGCCCCGCAAGAAGGACAAGTTGTTACATTATATGGGGCACGTTGTTACAGCAAAGAACGTGCGGATCGCAAAGCAAGTGTTACTCGTACATGTCACTGTTATTACATTAATTTGATTACACACACGCGTACATCTTAAACACATTGTGCATAACAATGTAGGTGTTCACAGCTTCATATATTAAGTTTGTTTTTGTTTAGTTACCAAAGGGCACTCATTCCCCGGATTCTTACATAACAATCCATTGTGAGTGGAATAAAATTATAGAATAGAGTATGAAATAGTGAATGACAATATATATATATATATATATATATATGTGTGTGTGTGTGTGTGTGTGTGTGTGTGTGTGTGTGTGTGTGTGTGTACGCACTCACGCGTACGCGCATATATATATATATATATATATATATATATATATATATATATATATATATATATATATATATATATATATATATATATATATATATGTATATTTGTATATATATATATGTATATATACGTGTGTGTGTACGCACTCACGCACACGCACACGCGCACTCACATCCACATTTCAATGTATCGTGCAATATTTGTTAATTGCACAAATAGGGCTGTGTCATGACAAATTAGCAAGATTTAACATAAAATTGCCATCCAAGGCAAAACACCAAGATGGACAAGGAAGCCACTGGCTTATCAAGAGTCCAACAATGTTTCATTCATGTGTGAGCAGCTCTTCTGAGATATCTGCCAATTTTACAGTATTGTTAATAAACCAGTACTGTAGGCTTCACAAGTGAAATAAAGCGTTCACACATCGTGGTTAAATAAACTGTGTTCTTTCAGTCAATGTCAGCACACAAGTCGGTGGCTGAGCCATCGGTACGAGCCGCCCGAGCGTTGTTACAGTTTTAACAACTTGCCCCAATAAAATTGTAACAACTTGCCCCAAACACACTCTTTGTAGTTGAACGCACGTGGACGATAACAAATCTTGATATTTATGTTTAACTTCTACTTGGCATAAACCCCTTATACTATATAGTAGACATGTTTCAAGTTTCATTCACGAAACATAAAAAAATGGCTGCGTGAGATGATATTATGTGGACATACCCAAAAGGTGGGTAAAAAGTAATTTTTGTCCACACCTCATTAATTTCGTGTTTTTAGCTCCTGATTTTCGGACAGTATGTCTGCTGGTGGACTTCCAACCAACTATCGATAGTATTTCCATATGTCTGCAATGTTTTCTTTCGTAAAACGACTCTGTAAAAAATTGCCCCTGTATTGTATACAAATAGCCCCGGTCTCTTCTATTAGTACGATTGCATGCTTTAATTTTGTGTCAGTCATTGAACTGAAATTAGTGCTAGGATTGAACATCGTAATCTTGTTGAATGTCTGTATGAAGCAAGTCGTTCAGTAAAGTGTTGCTTAAAGACGCTTATGGATGAGATGACTAATTTGTTAACTACGTGATGCTTTAGGTTATTTTTAAGTAATAAGCAAACGTATTATCATTATTCACGAGAGGTTAGTAATATACTTCGCACTCAAGATGTTAAGTCGTGAAACTGTAAAATGCACCTGACATCATGCTGTGAACCATGCTTAAAGTATTAGTTAAATGGTTAGAGTGATTAACATATCAGAACGTATTTCTAACCTAGCGCGCTCAACACATACGCAACAAATACTACTTTCAAATAATGCTAGTATTTGCTATGTAATCAACAGTATTATTCATTACACAATACCTGTGAAAATAGTTATGCAAAAACCACCGGCAACTGAGTGAAACCACCGGCAGGTGAATACCAAACTGGAATGATTGTTGCTACTAGAACAACGACTCTTACACAGAGACAACTCTCACACAAGAATCCACCCAAAAGCCTTACCTGACGGGCATGCCCCACACATAAATCCAGACGGCGTGTCCTGGCAGTATGCTCCAGGGAAACAAGGACGGTCGCTACATGTCATCCTGTCCGGTAGACGGCGACACCCGTTACTCGTTCCGTCTCCGGTGAATCCGGCTGGGCATGCGCCGCAGCGATATCCGGCCACCGTGTCCACGCAGCGCACGCCGGGATAGCAAGGACGCGTGCTGCAGTCAGGTCGGATGCGGTGACACCCCCGCCGTGTGCCGTCGCCTGTGTAGCGTGGTGGGCAGGGCCCGCATCGGTATCCCGTGGCTATGTCCTGGCACTGGACACCTGATCAAGTCGCAGGATACCAGATCGTAGTACTGAGTAAACACAATTCAAACCTTAGGCTAACCTATGGGCTGACCAGTACAGAACTCCATGGGGACATGGTGTAACTTTCGAATAAGACACCGAATGAGACACCGCCAACTAGCTGGTCATTGCTATCGTCACAAGGCAGAATCAGTGCCCACATGGCACGAAGAACAAATGGAGGCAAAGATAAACACACACCAAACCAACATGCGAAACCCTTGACTTTGTACCGGGTGACAGTCCATACGTAATGAACGGTCAACCTTTACGGAAATGGCTCGTCAATGCTCAGACTCCGGCCGACAAATAGTGACAAATGATGATAATGATGATGATACATATTCGCGGTGTTGTAAGACGGTGTGAAATGGGTCTCAACCTCCCATCGCCACCTGTTTGTTGTCAAATCTCCCATCTCTCACTATTTAAGAGAGTTCACCTCCTATCTCCCACCAGTCCCATCTATTTTATATATTTCACGTCCAATCTCCCACTTCCTGCCACACTCCCACTACTGTTACCTTCGAAGCAGGGTCGCTCGTCACACGTAACTCTTCTTGTGCAGCGCGCGCCATCTCCCGTATAACCTGGGGGACACGGGCCGCACTTGTATCCGGCAGATGGCGTAACGGTGCACACAACGCCACGGAAACACGGGTTCGGCTGGCACGGCAATCTGGTTTGGGTGCGCTGAATTCCTGAGATTGAAAGGTAGCATATCATTCGGGCAACGTGCACACGAAACAACTTGGAAATGTATCATCATGAAGGCCTCCAAGCGGGGTTAGCGTTATGGGATAAAAGTAGACCATTTTGTACGGAGTAGACAGGCCACCATACTTATTTTTGATAATTCGCTCAACGACTTCTCGACTCACTTACAGGCATGTCAAGCTGTCATGTCGTGTGTTTCTGTGTAAACATGTTATGTTTGGCACAGTGCGAGTCCATGGATGTTGCATGTTTCTACTACACGACATTTACAATGGTCTATTTCAACCAATTTATGCGAATACTTACCTGACGGCCGACACATCTCGCATTCTTTCAGGGCCCGTGTTAAGGCTTGCGTTTCTCTCGTCTACAACAATGGTCGTACGTTACACGACCATGCAAGGAAGACACTCTCAAATTGAGATAAATTTGCATAGGCTATGTTTACAAATTGAGACATACATTTGCGTCTTTTCGGCCCCCGCGGTTCACGCGGCATTATGTCCATATTCTAATTATTGTGAATTTCGAATTGGCTGATGTTCTGTTAGTTGTTATCATTATAACAGGAACACACACTTGAACACCATGATGTATAGATAGCATGAAACGCGATTCATAAAAGCAGCGAGAACAAAAGTAGCGTACACATGGTGAGCAATGTTACGGTTTTCGACCTAAGCGCGTTCATAAATTTGACTAACGTAGAATAAATACTGCACACAGTGACCACACAAAGTAAATACATAACCCGAAAAAAACCGATATACGAGCATTTTCATCTTGTCCCTCAATCCTGTGTTCGCCATGATACTGACATGATTATGCGAAATTGGTGGAAATCTGCGGACACATGTAGTTGCTAATTATACGGTAGATGATACTCGATATACATAACTTACTAAACTACAGTATGCAGCAAAGGCTCATCTCCCGCCCGCGTAAGTTATTTTTATTTACGAAGGTAATAATTATGTGATGACCATGATGAAGGTGTCTACATTGTTGCTAGCACAACGTATCGGACAATTAGTTTTAAACTAGCATGTATTATACATGTGTAAAGCTGGGCAAAATTCTCCCTTTGGTTTTTAACTAGAGCACTAATTAGCACTGTCAACCGTGTTACCTCCCGTCGTTTTATCGCCCGTCGTGTTACCGCCCGTCGTGTTACCGCCCGTCGTGTTACCGCCCGTCGTGTTACTGCCCGTCGTGTTACCGGCCGTCGTGTTACCGCCCGTCGTGTTACCGCCCGTCGTGTTACTGCCCGTCGTGTTACCGGCCGTCATGTTACCGCCCGTCGTGTTACCGCCCGTCTTGTTACCGCCCGTCGTTTTACCGCCCGTCGTGTTACCGCCCGTCGTGTTACCGCCCGTCGTGTTACCGCCGATGTGGCCACACGGCGGACACACTGGTAACGTGGTGTACGAATGAGAATACACGCGTGTAGTTAATACCTATATTATCATTACGCACAATTACCTTAATTGTACCTACACATATTATATTATGTAGAGGGTGGTGTAGTTCCTGTGTTATGCGAACTGCTCATCTAGGTAGGCGTAAAACGGTCGGTTTACAACATGTTTAGTAAGTATCTACATTTTCTCCATATGTGTATACATTGAAACCAACTATTTTACTGTGCACTTGTCTTAGGTTTTATAGCGTATCAACATTTATCAGGGCATTCAGCTGAAAAGTAAAGAAGTTATCGCCCGAGACGCGATGCTGATCCCAATCGACGAAAAACGTATCTCAAGAAACAGTACGACTGTTGGATGAAACAGAAAGGATTGGGGCAACTTAGGCCGATCTGCGAATTGAGTGAGCGAGCCCAACGAAGGTTACACAAGGCATGGCGACTGGAAAGTTGTAAGAACAGACAAAAAGAGAGAGCATTTGCAGCTTAATCGTCTAATTGCCACTCCTCCGAGGTTGGTTGTCGATTTCCAGGTGCCCGTGCCCACCTGAAAGCGCCGAGAGAGACAAGCAGAGGAAAAAGAGGAACATCATCAGTGGAACTGCTTCAGGCAGAGTTTAAAGCACATGATCGGCGGACGACGAGCCATAAGAAATGGTTAATCATCGCAAGCCGTACAAAACCGGGAAACCAGTACGAAACAGCATTCTCAAACGGCCCAGTTGCTACGGGGATCATCTTCGGCTGGAAGGAAATACCTTATTTTCCACAACGTCATTTCGGACCAGGTGCACACCAACTATGTGGCTATGAGCCAGGAGCGACGCAAATGACAGTACATGAAACGTGCAGTCGGGTCAGTGGTAAGAAAGTACCAACTGAAATATCGAATGCAAGCCAATTTGGCTTATCCGCTAAATGTATGCAATTGACAACGACAGGTGGGCCGGATGGAGCTGCAACGTGTTTGTCAGACAATAAAACGACAACAGCCGTAATATCAGAAAGAGACGACAACCAGGAACGAGAAAAATAAGCGACATGATTCTAAATGACCCGATGGTGAACCTGTGTGTGTGTGTATGTGTGTGTGTGTGTGTGTGTGTGTGTGTGTGTGTGTGTGTGTGTGTGTGTGTGTGTGTGTGTGTGTGTGTGTGTGTGTGTGTGTGTGTGTGTGTGTGTGTGTGTGTGTGTGTGTGTGTGTGTGTGTGTGGGGGGGGGGTACATCACTAAATCTGTTCCACCCTCACGAGAAGAATCGTCAGAATTCATCGCGATGTTCTGCGATTATCTCGGCTGTTCACTTCGGCTCTTTCGAGGACACAGGAGAACATAATATGTTTCTTCAATCCGATCTCTTCCAATACTTTCCCTTTCTTCCAACAGTTTCCCTTTAGTTGTTTCTTCAAATTTGTGTCCCACATAATACCGTCCACCATCATCCATGCTGCCGCCCCTTCTTGCAACATCTTCAGTATCTCTGTGTTACTTACTCAATCACCATCACCTGTCCACGTGCTTACTGGTCTTTCCATCGACTACTGCATGCAGGTCCACCTCCTGTTATCAAGATACACTTGGAGGCCACGTTTTCTGAAGATGTTACTCCGTTCTTGCAACGTCTACTGCATTGTCTTCTAGCTATCGGCCACCACTGTTAGGACATCAGTATACATTTTAATTTCTTCTTGTTCCGACACGTCGCAGTCCTGCATCAGTTACTCCCTGTGTTGCTGTTTTGTTACGCCAGCGTCGCGAGAGAGACAAACGTGTCTGTGCAAGCTCTTCACAAAACTGGCATCGCTATGAATGCTGAATAGCAGCGATACGGCAAATATCCCCAAGGGCACGTCACACAACGACACGGAAAAACATGCACGTACGGCAGCAAAACTTATTAATCAATCACTGGTTGTCTTTGGTGACACGATGTTTTACACGTTACCACGTGCTCGCGTGCATGCGTTCGCGTCATTGCGTGTCTCAGACTCATTCTTACCTGACCACCCATGTCTTTCTGCAAGTCTTTGATGACTTTGACGAAGTCTTTCATCACTGACACCATCTCACGCGAGATCGTCGAGGCATCTGAAGTGACCACGTCCGCAATCATAGACCGGGCAAATCAAAGATTTTGTCACTGATCTTATTACTACCAAAACAACTAGTAATATATACGTATATCAAGGTTAGTCTGTATGAACCTGGGTTATACTGAAATTAACAAGCGTTTACATTATAATAAAACAATATAATTATATGTGTACAAATGCATGTACAATTTCTAAGTGTTGGATTTTATGTTGGAAATTGAGTGGTGCGCTTTGTAATTTGCATAAAAGCCTAATACTACGCAAAAGTGCGATAAAAATGTATAAAATACTAGTTTATTATTTAGTACAAACAACTCTTTTTATCAACGTAAACAAATACATTAGTGTAAATACGAAAAAAAAAAAACAATATTATAAACATATTATATATTTAAAAACTTTCAGGTTTGTTTTGTAGGTTTCGATATTAGAATTGAAAGAAAAAAAGAGCTTGTGTTGCAGGTTTTAATCAATTAAGAGTGATTTTGTTTGTGGCTGTTATAGTGACATGTTCTGCAGTTCTGCAGTTGTAACGACAGAGCAGGACACTAAGCAATTAACGAAACCGTGCACATTTGACCTTTTGACCTTTTTTCAGACGCCTCACCGCTGTTGCTGGAGCCGGCCATCTTGGTTTTGTAGTTCGAGGCTTCTCGTTGTTGCTCTCGCTGAATCCCGTGAGAGAGTCGGAGTTGTTCAAGCTTGTCGGGCGACAGACCTCTGCAAGAACTTTCGTTGGCCTTCGTAGCGACTTCAGTGAAACCGTTATCGAATAGTTCCAAGCTTTTGTGGAGTATCTGGAATTAACATCATGGCTCGTACGAAAAAACAAATGCGACAATCGGGAATATTCTCACTTATTTCACGAAGGATTTATTTATTTTATCACAATTTAGGAATATTGCTAAACGATTTTACAATATTTCCTAAGCAAAAAAACCCAGATGGCAACTGGACAAGGACAAGGACAAGGACGCCACTGGCTCATCAAGAGTCCAACGATTACTCATCTATGTATAACCCGCCCTTATGATATACGTTTTATGATATATTTGTGAATATTTTTGTGTGTTATTTTATGTCGGCGTCAATTAAAAGTTAAGTCGTCTAATGCGAATAATAACTGGAATTGATAACATGGTTTTGCACGTGCCGTAGCTCCATGGGGAGTAAATTGTATGACGTAGCTCCATGGGGAGTAAATTGTATGACGTAGCTCCATGGGGAGTAAATTGTATGACGTAGCTCCATGGGGAGTAAATTGTATGACGTAGCTCCATGGGGAGTAAATTGTATGACGTAGCTCCATGGGGAGTAAATTGTATGACATAGCTCCATGGGGAGTAAATTGTATGACGTAGCTCCATGGGGAGTAAATTGTATGACGTAGCTCCATGGGGAGTAAATTGTATGACGTAGCTCCATGGGGAGTAAATTGTATGACGTAGCTCCATGGGGAGTAAATTGTATGACATAGCTCCATGGGGAGTAAATTGTATGGCGTAGCTCCATGGGGAGTAAATTGTATGACGTAGCTCCATGGGGAGTAAATTGTATGACATAGCTCCATGGGGAGTAAATTGTATGACGTAGCTCCATGGGGAGTAAATTGTATGACGTAGCTCCATGGGGAGTAAATTGTATGACATAGCTCCATGGGGAGTAAATTGTATGGCGTAGCTCCATGGGGAGTAAATTGTATGACGTAGCTCCATGGGGAGTAAATTGTATGACGTAGCTCCATGGGGAGTAAATGGTATGGCGTTTTAAATTATCAAGGAGAGGAATTGTACTATGTTACACTCGTTGTGTGTGTGTGTGTGTGTGTGTGTGTGTGTGTGTGTGTGTGTGTGTGTGTGTGTGTGTGTGTGTGTGTGTGTGTGTGTGTGTGTGTGTGTGTGTGCGTGTGCGTGCGTTCTACGTGCGGGCGTATAACTGCGAAACTATCGATACTCTGTCCCTTACCAACACTGACTCGGATGTCAGTAACTCTTTCAGTGATGTCGACGTCGTCATAGTCTGGGTGTTCGAAGCGCTATCTCTGTCTTGCTGGTTGCCTTGGCAATTAATAATCATGATATCAGTCCAATGCGCTGTGCCGCTGATTACAAGGAACGCTTCACTCGATGGAGACATCGGCAGTCGAGACGAGTGCTGTTCCACATCACCGCCTCCACGATTGATGCGCAGTGATACTAAACAACAAGACCCGTTATCAGTGTAGTGGTTGTGGTCGATTGGCAATGTCACCACCGCATTATCAGCAGTTCACGTCTCAACTGACATATGTTGGACACACCTGTGTATATATTTGCATTTCAAATATCGCCTGTCAAAATATTCGCAACGATGAATCCTTGGGCGATGTCATGGCATATTTGACATTAATAATAATTTATTATTATTATTATTATTATTAAATTAATAGTTAGTGTGGCTAAATGCTTCCCACAGAAGTACCGGCACAGTAGTCGACAGGCCCGCAAGAACAAGACGAACTTCATAATATAATAGAACATTCGATGTTAAGGCTACTTTTTTGTACAAAAATACCGGCATTACTAGGTTGCTTGGACAACATGCTCTTTAGATGCCATGCCAGGTTCTTGGCAACTGTCATTCCAGTGGCGTATTCATTCTGGGAGGTATTATGATTTGAATCCTAAAGGTGATTTTTAAACTTTGTTCCCAACGTTACTATTTTTATATTCTCACAATTATTCACCATTGACCATGGTTTTGGTTTAAGCAAACACCGATTGTAACATTAAAGCAAATTGCGCGTCGCTGCGTTTGCTTTGTTATGGTTACATTATATAACTACTGAGTTGGTCTGGTACTTCGTCATGATGTGTCACAACCGCCAAATGCTGTTCTTGGAACCAGACCCACGTGGACTACACAATGAAGTTATGTCTAATAACGGAAACAGTGTTTTCTTGGTTATCGCTGTACTTAAGGGAAAGTCAGTCGTTGTGAACGTTCTGGGTCGCTGGAACACCAGGCAGCATCCTAGGGTTCTTCACGTACGTAAGGAATTGCGCAGTTGTGGCACTGTAAGTGTTTAAGTGACTTTTTACAAGGAAACAGTTACGTTAAAAGTATTGACGTTACAGAAACACGGGGTGGACAGAAGTAATGAGAGTGCCCTGGACGGGAGATGAGTAGTATCACGCCTTGTTGTCAGTAAATGTAATGTGCCTTACTCTGTACAATACACAACTATGCGATATATAAGAACCGTGTATATTAACAATATTAATAATTAATATTATTAATATTGCATTGCCTTTATTATTATTGTATTAGTATTATCAATAGTATTATTATATTGTCATAACATTAATATTATTATTACAACTAATAGTAAAATTAATATTCACATCGACAATTACATTGATATTGGCATTGACATTATTAGTATTTTATTATTATTATTATTATAGAAATGGCTGGCCACTTATACATTTGTTAGTTTATTTAATTGTTTACCTTTGTCGTGCTTCGGCTCCAGGGCCAGTTTGACGATGATCTTTCGGTTCCCATCGACGATGCGTAGCAGCGTGACTGTCCTGGCGCTGGACACCGTCACTGTGCCGCCAATTGTCATCGAGTCGTCTTGACTTCGCCATCTTTCTAGAACCTTCGCCCCCGACACTGAAACATACATGACTATATGTGTAGAATTAAACGAATGTATAGGCTTATGTATAGTTATTTATTTAGTTAAAACAATAATTTAAACAATTTGCACAATTCATTACACATTTCAATAATGGAATGGAGGCGACTGAAGATAAAACATGCACATTTTTTACTAGTACACTGTACTTGGAGGGGACAAACATCACAAAAGGAACCATTTTTAGCCGACCGAAGTCGTTTTTGCCTTTAACACGTGTCACAAAGAAATGTTCGTCCACATAAAAGTATTACTTCCGGTTGCGAGAGCAACATAATTAGTACCAAATCGCTGTGTATCTGTTCAGCTGATTCCATTCTCGTCAATCTCCTGACAACAGCCGTTATTGTCCAGGTCCGTTAGCCAGGCGAAAGACGAAGACAGCGTTGGAGAATAAAACACACCGTTACAAACTGAACATACTCGAGCTGCCTAACTTCGTGCAACTATTGGTGGGCGTATACATGGTTAGCATAACTATCCAACTATTATTTTAATAAATAGATTCCTTTTGATGTGATTCTGTGTAGATAAATGTGGAGCGCGGTGCCGCAGCGGGTAAAATGCCGGACTCTCAGTCGAGAGAACCCGGGTTATCTCAGTCGGGAGAACCCGGGTTCTCTCAGTCGAGAGAACCCGGGTTCCATTCGTCTCGTTGGCGTTTTGAAAATTTTGCAATTTCGTTCACCTCACTCTCCAGAGAAGTCGAGATGGCTTTGGAATGAACAGGTCTGCCAGGGGGTGAAGTGTAAAGCGCCTTGAGCAGTCTCAAGAACTGGACACCGCGCTATATAAGAACGCAACTTTATCTTTTACAACTGCAGCTGTCGGTTCAGCGTAGACACTGCCACCCGGTGATCAATCTCAAGTTGCAAAACGATAAAATACCGCGTTGCCCCGGAATTGTACGACGCACGAAGTTGGGACACACAACTATACACGTATATGCATAGGTAACAGATGCACCATCGGCAGACTCTGACAGCTTTTGATAACGACTGTCACACGACGTTGTATTCTATTATCAAGACGAATATAGTTACACGACTTCGGCGCCACAGAATGACGATATATCGTTCAAAGCCCAAGGGTCTGTGCACACAACGACGTTGTCGGTTCAATAAAAACGGCAACGTCGTTAATCGTACAAAGTACAAGAACAACCGCCCCACTGTAGACCCCCCCAGGGTGAGCCCATGTGTAGGCCCTACGTAATATCGAGCGGTCCCCGAATGACGTACTTCCGGTTACGTGTATGCATTTATGGGTTAGTAGGTCATCAACACTGACACACACACACACACACACACACACACACACACACACACACACACACACACACACACACACACACACACACACACACACACACACACACACACACACACACACACACACACACACACACACACACACACACACACACGCACACACACACACACGCACACACACACGCACACACGCACACACGCACGCACGCACGTACGCACGCACGCACGTACGCACGCACGCACATACACACGCACACACACTGCGGTTATTAATATTTTTGTTGGCTGAAATTGTCTGTAGGTGGTGGGTGTTATCGTTTGTTATTGTAGTTATCGTTTGTTATTGTAGTTATCGTTTGTTATTGTTGTTATCGTTTGTTATTGTTGTTATCGTTTGTTATTGTTGTTATCGTTAAGCCAAGACGGTGACGGAACGTGTCCGCTGCACCGAACGAGACGCCTCGAAGAAGCACATGCGCGGCATTCCAGTACCGTTTTGTTTATTGTGTTTATGAGTTCTCCCGTCGTGAATAGCATTCTTATGACTCAGAACTGGGGAAGAAATCGAGAATGTTGATCGTGCGACCACGAGAACTCAGCTCGAAATATTTGGATGGAAGCACCTAAATATTACTGTATCCACAGTTTCCATAATGTCTTTTGCTTGAACGAAGACAAGATAAGTTCTGTTATCTAATACCACACAATGGTGTAGGAGATAAATATACAATTCCCACAGTACTTGCAAGTACGCATAACGTTTCAAAGTAATAATAACAGTTAATCTTAGTTAAACTTACAAATTATGATTTTGATAATGTTAATAAATTTACAAATGTTTATAGTTTAAATAGTATCTTGAAGTTCATCTTTTTTTGTAAAATGTTTGTAAAATGTATAAGAATATTGAAAATATTAACTGTAATATTGAAATAATATCGAGCTTATTCGTAGTGGAACGCTTTACACGGTAAATATTACGTCATTGGAATGCATTACTAATCTCTGCCTCTCACGCTCTGTAACCCGTCACCAGAACATTATCTTTATGGCATCTCGCAAACTCAGGCGAAATATCATACCGCAGTTGAAATCAAGAAAAGTGAGGCGTCTTTATACTGATCAAATTCGCGAATTTGTGGGAGAGTATCATCTTGGTTCAAAAAAGGCATCTAACGCCTTGAAAAAAAGACCGATGCTTGGATAGCATTCCGGTTCCAATGTTTACACTGACTACACATGTTTGACAACTATGTGTGCGGTAATTAAAGACCCCATCTCGTGTTACACGCTTTCACGTTTTTACAAATGAATAGCTATCAGCACCGGAAAGACGTAGTTTTCTGAGAAATTAGGGGCATTTTTACCTAAGGATGCCGTAAAAAATCTTTTGCATAGGTGTTTTACTTAAAAATCATTAGACGTGGGCTTAGTGTTTATTTAATATCGACCAAACACCGTCCTGGTCTAGTTTTAAGTAGTTTCAACATCGTGGTGATAATGCAACGTTATAGCCCAGTTATTTGTTTGTTTTGTTTTGGAGATTTTAAACATTTATTGACTATTAGCTGTTTTCTTTTTATTATAAGATTTCATGAAGAACGTGTGATGCTCTTCATTGTATTCGTAATATTCAAACATAAACATGTAGGTAAGTATCTGGTCGAAATACGACAGGGTATGGTCAAAAGTCAACTGTCAATCTGTCGACTAATACCTAGATATTGAATCTATCCTTACAATGATGTCAACGTTTGTCCAACCAAGGTCAGGTCAGATATGCCCGGACAGCATTCACCCGTTGTCAACACATTGTAGACATCGTGCACACAAAACCAACATTTAAAAATCTGCACTCACAACGACCTTACATTGACACCCAGGCACACAAAATCAACATTAAAGAAACCTGCACTCACAACGACCTTACATTGACACCCAGGCACACAAAACCAACATTTAAAAATCTGCACTCACAACGACCTTACATTGACACCCAGGCACACAAAACCAACATTTAAAAATCTGCACTCACAACGACCTTACATTGACACCCAGGCACACAAAACCAACATTTAAAAATCTGCACTCACAATAACCTTACATTGACACCCAGGCACACAAAATCAACATTAAAGAAACCTGCACTCATAACGACCTTACGTCGGCACCCAGGCACACAAAATCAACATTAAAGAAACCTGCACTCACAACGACCTTACGTCGACACCCAGGCACACAAAATCAACATTAAAGAAACCTGCACTCATAACGACTTTACGTCGGCACCCAGGCACACAAAATCAACATTAAAGAAACCTGCACTCACAACGACCTTACGTCGACACCCAGGCACACAAAATCAACATTAAAGAAACCTGCACTCATAACGACCTTACGTCGACACCCAGGCACACAAAATCAACATTAAAGAAACCTGCACTCATACATAGGTCGACACCCAGGCACACAAAATCAACATTAAAGAAACCTGCACTCATAACGACCTTACGTCGGCACCCAGGCACACAAAATCAACAAGTGAAAGACCTGTACACACATACCTATACAAAAATAGTTACTTGCAACGAACTTATGTTAACCTTGATGACCTGTAGTTTTGGCAAACTCTCCCATCGAGCCTAATCCGCGCACCACGATTCCATGTGGAACACTTTATCTAACGTTATTAAAACCTGTGACACTCTCGCCAGCTTCAAATGTCGACTAAAGATACGTTTCTTTCGTATCGCATATTAGCGTATATGAACATTGTCCTCTACTTACAGCAATTTAATTATGACTATGCCACTAATCTTATTCATGATATTTATCACTATTTTACCAACAAATTTTATCACTTAAAATATTATTATAAAAATGTTTTATTAAATTATTTATTATTATTAATCATATATATATATATATATATATATATATATATATATATATATATATATATATATATAAACACACACACACACACACACACACACACACACACACACACACACACACACACACACACACACACACACATTTATATACACATTTATTTAATAGTGTTATTGCTATATCATTATTGTGCTATTTTAACTTTATAATAATTCTTATTACTAGCAGCTATTATATTTATTTATTTACTTTCTTATTTACCGATTCTACGCTATTTTATTGCTGTATTTATTTTAAATAATTCTTATTACTAGTAGTATTTTAAATACATTTATTTATTGATTTTGCAATTCTACACTATTTTATGTATTTTAATATGCTGTGAAACGCCAAGAACAACTTTTGATCTGGTGCTAAATAAAATATATCATTATCATTATTACTCTGCCCCACACAGGTCTTGAGATCAGCGCAGGTTGTTCTTCAACTTTATGATTACTGCGTTCTTTGTGTCAGTCTTTAAATTCATTATAAAACTTATGGACGACGTGTGGTGGCTTTTTCGTCAAACTACAATATATGTCATAAGCGATATTCTTCCAATTTATCAAGATAACACCTTCCCTCATGTCGCGTACTTTCACCGTAGCGTAGGGGCAAAACAACGCCTATACAACGTAATCTTTATTTCGTAGATTTTGATGCATATTTCCATACCAAAGTGTTCACCCAGCTGTTACTTGATCTCCCAATATGTCCTTTGAAGATTCCACTCTTGTGCCTGCCAAGAAATGTTGTCTGATGTTCCTCTGCGGATGGCATGCCCTATCCACATACCTTTATTTTTTTTATATCGTGTCTGTTGATGCGTTGATTTGCCTCCAAGTTCTGCATTTGTTGCGTAATCTCGGGGTTTTGTTTAGACGGTATCTATGACACACGTCTGTCGGAATCAGATTGGTAGCTGTCTTGGCCACTCGCCATGTCTCAGACCTATGGTGCAGCACACGTTTCACATTGGTGTTGGAAGTTTCGGATTTCGTTTCTTGTAGCAATACATGTTTGATTCAACGGTGCCTTCTAAGCTGACAAATGAAATGTGTCCTCAGAGTTTCCAGTTTTTTTATTTGACATCTTCATATGGTCCTCATCTGTCTGCCACTGATATGTCCATTTGAATTTGTTATCACCTTCCATAGATTCGCCTATGCCAGTGTTTTGACTTATCGTTTGTTATTAATTTTCATGTTTGTTGCCGTCAAATACCTTAATTATCTGGTGTTTTCGCACCGTATCCTATTTTAGTCAGTTGGTATTTTCCTTCACTTATCAGTCGGTGTGATAATATATTAATATCGGCAAATATTGGGTTGTCCGCATTTACTGCAAACGCGCATTCAGTCGCTGTCACCATGTTCATGTTTAACAGTTTGTTTTAAATGTATTGATAGTTCACAACGTATACGTTAATTTACTATGCGATTAGGATAAATTAGTATGGAATAATAAACTGGATAAATGCTGGTTAAAAACATCGCGACAAGGTTTTTTTCAAAAAGATTTTGTCATTTTTGCTACTCTTTGTATAGATATATCTGCTACCGTTGATTTCGTGCCTGGAGCAGAGAGGCACATAGACACGGCAACGGTATTCTTGTCATCCGAGTTCGATACAATAAAGTTATCTGCAAACAAGTATAGTCAGTGTCGGTGTTGCTGGATGTCTGGCGGCAGTGATCGTGTCACCTTGAGGTCACCCTGGGGTCGTCATGGCGCACATGATATCAGTCTGCGGTTTTACTGAAAAGGCTAGGCGCGCGTGGGTGCGACGTTAACATCCTGTTGATTCTGTCTAATTCGATTAGTCGTGCAGGGGCCCATGCCCGGAGCGGATGGGATTAATTTTTGCCGGCAAGCATGACTGTTTTATCGGCACTTGTAGTGGAACGCAAAAGCTGGGGAGACCCACAGACCATATCGCGCTATGCGTGGATGCTTTTGAGACCCTGTAATGTTTTATAACTCTGGCCAAAAACACACTAAGTTCGTCCGGAGTCGCTACAGCCCACGCCCGAACTCGCGTCTACATTCTATATTCGTGCGTGTCAGTGTTGATTTGTAGTTCATATGTTGAATATAGGTATGTATAGTTAATAGCAAACAACACACATTTGAATAATTCAGACCTAGACGTGTTAAAACGGTTCGGTACATAACGACCACCAACACACCGCCTCACATCATGTAACGCTCCGTAACCCTAACCAAGACACCCATACAGTTGTCCTCAAGGCAACACCGACCTTGTCGTGCAAATTGGTTTCTCGTGTCGTCTCCCAAGGTCAAGGAGTTGTGGTCACCCAGTGGCATTGATATGTTCCCCATTTGAATTAGCACGTCAATCTCGGTGTCTACATTTTGAGAAACTCTAATTGCATGACTAAAATATGGTGTTCAGTATGTTTATAACATCTCAATATATCTTACTTAAAACATCGTTGATTATTCATATTGTCTTTGTTTTATAGCAATGTTGAACACGTAATATATTCCACAGGTGGAACTTTCATGCAACTTTAATCCCTATAATGAAGAATTGAGCCTTCTGAGGTTTCAGTTTTGACCGTTGAAACTGTTGTTTCGCGACTTTCGCATAGGAAATTCGCCACAAAAAAAATAACACGAAGAACAATAACAACGTTGTGATACTTGTACAATGAAGCCACGATGTGATACTTGTAAAATGAAGCCACGCTGTGAAACTTGTACAATGAAGCCACTCTGTGATACTTATACAATGAAGCCACTCTGTGATATTTGCACAATGAAGCCACTCTGCGATACTTGTACAACGAAGCCACTCATTGATACTTGTGCAACGAAGCCACTCTGTGATACTTGTACAATGAAGCCATTCGGTGATATTTGTACAATGACGCCACTCTGTGATACTTGTACAATGAAGCCACTCTGTGCTACTTGTACAATGAAGCCGCGATGTGATACTTGTACAATGAAGCCACGCTGTGATACTTGTACAATGAAGCCACTCTGTGATACTTATACAATGAAGCCACTCTGTGATACTTTTACAATGAAGCCACTCATTGATACTCGTACAATGAAGCCACAATGTGATAATTGTACAATGAGGCAACTTTGTGATACTTGTACAATGAAACCATTCATTGATACTTGTACAATGAAGCCACTCTATGATATTTGTACAATGAAACCACTCTGTGATACTTGAACAATGAAGCCACGATGTGATACTTGTACAATGAAGCCACGCTGTGATACTTGTACAATGAAGCCACTCCCTGATACTTGTACAATGAAGCCACTCTGTGATATTTGAACAATGAAGCCACTCTGTGATACTTGTACAACGAAGTCACTCATTGATACTTGTGCAGTGAATCCACTCTGTGATACTTGTATAATGAAGCCATTCTGTGATACTTGTACAATGACGCCACTCTGTGATACTTCTACAGTGAAGCCACTCTGTGCTACTTGTAATATGAAGCCATTCTGTGATACTTATACAATGAAGCCACTCTGTGATACTTTCACAATGAAGCCACTCATTGATACTCGTACAACGAAGCCACTCATTGATACTTGTACAATGACGCCACTCTGTGATACTTGTACAGTGAAGCCACTCTGTGCTACTTGTACAATGAAGCCATTCTGTGATATTTGTACAATGAAGCCACGCTGTGCTACTTGTACAATGAAGCCATTATGTGATAATTGTACAATGAAGCCACTATGTGATACTTGTACAATAAAGCCATTCTGTGATACTTATACAATGAAGCCACTCTGTGATACTTTTACAATGAAACCACTCATTGATACTCGTACAATGAAGCCACTATGTGATAATTGTACAATGAGGCAACTTTGTGATACTTGTACAATGAAACAATTCGTTGATACTTGTACAATGAAGCCACTTATTGATACTTGTGCAATGAAGCCACTCTGTAATACTTGTACAATGAAGCCATTATGTGATACTTGTACAATGACGCCACTCTGTGATACTTGTACAGTGAAGCCAATCTGTGCTAGTGATACAATGAAGCCATTCTGTGATATTTGTACAATGAAGCCACTCTGTGCTACTTGTACAATAAAGCCATTCTGTGATACTTATACAATGAAGCCACTATGTGATACTTTTACAATGAAGCCACTCATTGATACTCGTACAATGAAGCCACTATGTGATAATTGTACAATTAGGCAACTTTGTGATACTTGTACAATTAAACCATTCATTGATACTTGTACAGTGAAGCCACTCTATGATATTTGTACAATGAAGCCACCCTGTGATACTTGTACAATGAAGCCACTCTGTGATATTTGCACAATGAAGCCACTTTGTGATACTTGTATAACGAACCCACTCATTGATACTTGTACAATGAAGCCACTTTGTGATACTTGTGCAATGAAGCCACTCTGTGATACTTGTACAATGAAGCCACTCTGTGATACTTGTACAATGAAGCCAATTTGTGATACTTGTACAATGAAGCCACTCGTTATGATTGAATGGCGAGTGTACACTAATATTGCTCTACGAGCTCCTGTGGGAAGCTATATGATAGGTGAACCTGCCAATCCGGGAAATACTGAGATATTCAAGACCATAACTTTAGGCTGACTTAACGTTTACATAAAGGTGAAGTGATTAAGTACTAAATTATAGCTTTATATAATATTATTATGTTTGTTAAAAACACGAGTGTAAACGCACGAACGCACGCACGCACGCACGCACGCACGCACGCACGCACACACACACACACACACTTACACACACACTCTCTCTCTCTGACAAGCACGCACGCACGCACGCACGCACGCACGCACGCACGCACAAACAAACAAACAAACAAACAAACAAACAAACAAACAAACAAGCAAACAAACAAATAAGCACACACAAAGCCTCACCGTGATGTCCACTGGGATGGACGCAATAGCTATAGCGGGAGGAGGGAATGTAGTATTTGGCACATCCGCGTTACATGCATGCAACGTTTTGTATTCAACACCCGTCTAGGCACGGTATCACCCCCTGTGCCAGCACGGTATCACTCCCTGTGCCAGCACAGCATAGGAAAGTAGGTTTGGTGTAATGTACTAAAAAGGCTGACTAGTTAAACGAGGCTTCATTGTTTTTCACATATGGATTGTTAATTTAGAGTATCCGAAATGTGTATTTGTTGGAATTCCCTGTTTTCGTACAATAATGCATTTAATCCAGTGTATGTTCTGTCAGGACGATCAATGTGGACAACAACCCAAACGGGAAGCCATCTCAACTGTTAAGCATAGTAATAAAACAAATTGATATTAAGTTAACAATATTTTTATACTGAAGTTCAGAGCCTGGTGATCAAAAGATGAAAAGTGGCCCAAAGCATACGCTTAGCAACATTGCACTAAAAAGTGAGATAAAAAACATGGATGGATCAATAAAAATATACACAACAAAAGAAAGAAAAAAACAACAACATGATTTATCTGGTGGTCATGGTAACCAGGAAATACCGCTAAGCCCTATCAGATACATCACCTGACTAGGCGTGCCGTTCACCCACACTTTATGGGCTCGGGCCCCGTGGGCTGTTACTTTTCGCAGGTAACCATCTCCCAGTCAGGCATTAACCTACGCTCAACACCACGACCACCAGAATATGAAAACAGTCACATTTGATCTGATTAAGACCGATATGATTTAAAAACATCTGATCCATAAGAAAAGCATTCACACTTGTCTTTAATACGGTCTTGTTTGGAGAGGCAGAGAAAGCGGATGCTGGGAGGGAGTTCCACAGTCGACTCGTTCTAGGTATATATGAGTTGAGATGTAACTTTGTTTTTGACCTAGGAATACGTACACAATATGAATGTCCACTCACTGGAGATCTGGTAGCTCTCATGGTAGGTGTACCCAGTACAAAAAAAAATCAATACTATTATATTAATTAGATGACTTTCCATACAGTTGCCGTCTGTGGACCGACAACATTTGGCGACCATGTTAAAAAAGCCTGTTGATTCGTTCTTATATCCTAGCCAACATTCCAGGAATTCTATTTGTCAGAAACTGGCAAGTAGCTTGTGAGCACGCAGGAAGAAACCTTTCATCATATAGTCTGCAGAATCAGGTAAAAACGAGCATTTAACAGAAATAAATACATACATGGAATGTTATCGATGCGTTATCAAGTTCTGTGGGTGACAACTGGTAGTAAAACTATCAGCCAAGGTCATGTGGCATAACATGATGATCTATGAACGACGTTGGAAAGAGACGGACTTGTAATAAACAGACGGACTTGTAATAAACAAACGGACTTGTGATAAACAGACGAACTTGTAATAAACAGACTGACTTGTAATAAACAGAAGGACTTGCTACAGACAGGCGGACTTGCAATAAACAGACGGACTTGTAATAAACAGACGGACTTGTAACAAATAGACGGACTTGCGATAAACAGACGGACTTGTAATAAACAGACGGACTTGCAATAAACAGACGGACTTGTAATAAGTAGACGGACTTGCGATAAACAGACGGACTTGTAATAAACGGACGGACTTGTAATAAACAAACCGACTTGCAATAAACAGACGGACTAGTATTAAACAGACGGACTTGCAAGAAACACTACACAAACGAAATATACATACATTGCGATGTTATTTCAACCACACATGAAAACAATCATCATCCCGGTTTAATGTTCTTAGGTGCAATAGAAATAGCATGCCTCCTACCCTCTAAATGCGTGACTTTAGGGTGTAGGGTACGCAGACTTGCCCCTCCGTCTAGACGGTTAGGGTCAGATGTTTGAGTTGCCGGTATTCCTATGCGGGGTTAATGACCTAACACTCACAAGGAAACACCGGCTAGATTTATGCGTTCAACTTGTTCACGGCATGTTTACAGACAGAGTTGCAAAGCATTGTCGAAACCCATTCATTCCTAATTAAAGCAGTACCTTTACAATATTCGGCAAAGCTAATTACTCCAGGGAAGTTAGCAGTTATATATATATATATATATAAAGCTAATAATTACTCCAGGGAAGTTAGCAGTTATATATATATATATATATATATATATATATATATATATATATATATATATATATATATATATATATATATATATATATATATATATATATATATATATATATATATATATATATATATATATATATATATATATATGTATATATATATATATATATATATATATATATATATATATATATATATATATATATATATATATATATAATTAACTGTATTGTAATATTGAAATTTGAAATTAACTATGTTGATAAATCATATTTCCGACACTTCCCTGAAGTGGACGATTACTAGGAATATTGGGTAACTAGTTGTGAGTTGGTGCAAGGTGGCGAACGTCGTGACCTGTCTTTGACCCGGGAACCCGCGACGTGACATGCGGTGGTGTGACTGGGCTACTGCCAGCGAGGGAAGCGAGTCGAAATGGAAGCAAAAACATATGTTGTCATTCCCCCTGCCAGTCGGGACGGGTGGGAAGCTGGAAGGGTATCAGGTTGCCCTTTATGGCCGATGTCAGTACGCAGTTGTCACAAGTAGACGTTTAGTCAAGAGAGATGGCACCCGTATGGCGAGGCTTTTACTTTATGGAGTCACACGACATATGCATGCATCGTACACAAAACACTGCATCGTACATAAAACACTGCAGGTGTACCCACACACACGCATATACAAACGCACGCACGCACGCACGCACGCACGCACGCACCAACGAACGAACGAACGAACGCTCGCACGCGCGAACGCACGCACTCTTTCAAACACGCACGCGCGCTCGCACGCACGCGCTCGCACGCACGCCGGAAACACATACTCACGTACGCACGCACGCACGCACGCACGCACGCACGCGCAGACATACACTCACACATATGCAGACATGCAACCATATTCCTGTATGCATGCACGATCTGTATAGATGTACATTTGTATTTAGCCTGCGACAAACCGGAAACTGCCATACATCCAAGGAATCCTTTATCAACTTTCCAGACATATCCAAACAATTGCACCATTTTACCCCCATACCCTCACCCAACATGCATTGACCTCATCATCCATTACCGATGCATAATTACTCTCGGAAACTTCATACGCCCTACTCCCTTACCATCAACCCCTGTTTCAATCACTACCTCCTACCTCTCTTGACGCGGGCCGAATACAGCGGTGGAGAAATCGTCACGATGAGAAAGACAATGGTCCAGCAGAAGACACTTAGATCCATTGCTCTAGTGTCACTGACGCCAACGCGATGTCTTCCTTGTCATCCCACTCTGAGAACGACGAGAGACGCTGGACACAAACCAGCAGACGGACGCCGCAACGTTCTTCTGCGAGCGCCAGAGCCGGCTGTCAGATATATCGCGATCAGCCTCCGTCAATTGGCACTCTTTTTCCCGCTGCCGCCGCTGCTGCTGTTTTTTTAGTGCCGAAGAATGTCTTCTATTTCAGGACGGCAGGCGTCGGCGGTAGAGGCTCCCTCTGTCCGCGGATGAACGCCCTCGGCTATGACCCCCCCGGGGGTATCACTCTTACGAGAAGATCAAACGTGACGTTCCAGCAAATTTGTCTTTACGTTTCATGGCCACCAGTAAATCTAGCGAATAATTGGATGCGTTGCGCAGCTACGCCCCTGTCAATCACCAGTAAACTGTTGACGTAAGAAGACAAGTTGGTGTCACCAGATAGACGGACATCTATAGAGCATTCAACCTTGAGTTTCGACCCGTCCGACTAACGTAGGGTCAATGCATTTTAGATTTGTGAATATTTATGTGATTTATTGCTGGCAGATGTGTTGCGTTTTGGTGACCATAATTACTATCGTCTTGTACCGTTTCATTGCTGCTGTAAATTGAACACATTTAGCATTTGCACTAGAAACGACTAAATTGGGAAATGCCAAATGTTTTTGGAGGAAATTGAAGATTGTCATATTTGGGGGCAAATCCTCGAAAAGTCAATATGTCAATTGCAAAAGAAAATCGACCACCAATCGATGTTTATAGCACTAACACATTTAGACACATTTGTAGAATAAAGTCTTCGGGAATCCAGGGAACGTAATAAAAAGATACACAAGGAATGTTCTGATACAGCACGATATCCAGTCTTTATGACCGATCAAATAGCTTTACACTTCATCCCTGGGCAGACATGTTGATTCAAAGTTCATTCCAACGCCAATTCGACTCCACCCGATTGTATCCCCTAGGATAATGACGCGTGTCAACATTACATCAAACACGTTATCGTATCCATGTATTATTCTGAGAATGATAAGAGGAATATATTTTAACAGTAATTCCGTTCCCGATAAATGATGTCCGGATGCCGAGATTTCCGGATTATCGGCGTCCGGATTAACGAGGTTTGACTGTATTAGAAATAAAGCTATCATCACCCCGTGATATTTATGTCCATGAATAAAATGCCTCATTATACAGGCTGTTAAAGTGGTTTCGGGCGCACACAATCAGGGTTTAAAAAAGGGGTGTTCGGGCGCACACAATCAGGGTTTTAAAAAGGGGTGTTCGGGCGCACACAATCAGGGTTTTAAAAAGGGGTGTTCGGGCGCACACAATCAGGGTTTTAAAAAGGGGTGTTCGGGCGCACACAATCAGGGCTTTAAAAAGCGGTGTTCGGGCGCACCCAATCAGCCGGGATTTACGGGATGATTTCTGAAAAATGCTTCAGTTAAAATAAATTCTCTCAAAAAGGAGAAACCCCTCTGATGACGGACATGTTATAATGCATTCCCAATATGGCATTTAGCCTTTTCTATGTTTCCTGTTTTTAATTTAAGGGGACTACCTGACCATAAAGAAGATATTAACTTCAAGGTTAAAATTTTGCTAACTTCTACCAGGGTACATAAACAATTTCACAAAATATGGGTATCCTACAACGTATTCTAAGCTTGCCAGTTGGACAACGTGTACCAATCTACACGTGCATATTATACATATCTTACACAGTGGCTATCGCTGCAAAGAGATGTTACGTCGGTTTGGCCATTACTTCGCCAGACTTTCGACCGGCAGACTGCAGATACTTCGTGTAAATAGAAACCAGCTGCTCCGCCCACAGGCCGATTACGCTGTGTGCAAATGTATAGTTACCGTCTTAACACCGCGTTGCTATGGACACCTGCAAAATAAAGCCCAGTGATAAGATGGAGCATCGCGAAGATGCATGGCAAATGTGGATTAGTGCGCGATTGAAGACATGCAGATCGTCAGAGCAAGCTTATCAGGATCTAACAGTAAGTATATCCTTTGTGGCTTTGAGGCGACGTCGGTATATCACTATAGTTGTAAGTATTCTGTATACGCGCCTATATACGCCCATAAACACTCACTTCTATGGAGTGAAGAATGTGTCATAACGTTGATCGATTAATGTTTTTCCGATGTTTAGTTTTGCCATTGGCTGTTTTTTTTCACAAGACGCGTTACCCTTAAATCAACACAGACAAATAACAAAAGCATGCAAATATTTACAATAACAACAACGTAGACTAGAGCCAAACTTGGCTTCTTATGTCATAACACAATTAGAATTAGAACATTATTCATATATCAATAAAGTCGTGTCTATTTTTACCAGTGACTTATGAGTTGTTTGAATGGTATATATTAAGACAACGATAACATATAAATGGTATAATATTAAGACAACGTGGATACTCACCAGTTGAAAATAACTACATGAAATAACTATGTGCCACTTACACTTACTAATGCTGCGTAATAAAGCGTTCTTCAAAATAACTACAGTTGTCAACATCTGCTGATGGACAGCAGGAAAGTGTTCTAGAAAGAGCGGGCAAATGCGATATGAATTGAGACCAAAGAAACACAATGTGCCTAGAATGGCCTTGTGTGTAGCAAATAAACACAATGTCCCTAGAATGGCCTCGTGTGTAGCAAATAAACACAATGTGCCTAGAATGGCGTCGTGTGTAGCAAATAAACACAATGTGCCTAGAATGGCCTCGTGTGTAGCAAATAAACACAATGTGCCTAGAATAGCCACGTGTGTAGCAAATAAACACAATGTGCCTAGAATGGCCTCGTGTGTAGCAAATAGATAAATTTTACCGGTAATTTTGTTTGGATTTGAAAAAATCCAGGATATTTCATTCAAAAAGCAGAAAAGCTGGACCAAGGGAAAAGAAACGGTATTTCCCACCCAAAAGCGTTGCTGTGGAAACTTGCGTAACGATCTAACGTTAGTGGTAAAGACATTGACAAAAGGGTTCACCGAGAAGGTTATCACGCATTTGACTATGTCGTGCAAGACTTGTCGGCGAACGTCTGTTTACCCTCGTCAGGGCCAATACTCGCCAACATGTGCAGGAACAGACGTGGCTCCGGTGGTCTGTTTACCCTCGCCAGGGCCAATACTCGCCAACATGTGCAGGAACAGACGTGGCTCCGGTGGTCTGTTTACCCTCGTCAGGGCCAATACTCGCCAACGTGTGCAGGAACAGACGTGGCTCCGGTGGTCTGTTTACCCTCGTCAGGGCCAATACTCGCCAACGTGTGCAGGAACAGACGTGGCTCCGGTGGTCTGTTTACCCTCGTCAGGGCCAATACTCGCCAACGTGTGCAGGAACAGACGTGGCTCCGGTGGTCTGTTTACCCTCGTCAGGGCCAATACTCGCCAACGTGTGCAGGAACAGACGTGGCTCCGGTGGTCTGTTTACCCTCGCCAGGGCCAATACTCGCCAACGTGTGCAGGAACAGACGTGGCTCCGGTGGTCTGTTTACCCTCGCCAGGGCCAATACTCGCCAACGTGTGCAGGAACAGACGTGGCTCCGGTGGTCTGTTTACCCTCGTCAGGGCCAATACTCGCCAACGTGTGCAGGAACAGACGTGGCTCCGGTGGTCTGTTTACCCTCGCCAGGGCCAATACTCGCCAACGTGTGCAGGAACAGACGTGGCTCCGGTGGTCTGTTTACCCTCGTCAGGGCCAATAATCGCCAACGTGTGCAGGAACAGACGTGGCTCCGGTGGTCTGTTTACCCTCGTCAGGGCCAATACTCGCCAACGTGTGCAGGAACAGACGTGGCTCCGGTGGTCTGTTTACCCTCGCCAGGGCCAATACTCGCCAACGTGTGCAGGAACAGACGTGGCTCCGGTGGTCTGTTTACCCTCGCCAGGGCCAATACTCGCCAAAGTGTGCAGGAACAGACGTGGCTCCGGTGGTCTGTTTACCCTCGTCAGGGCCAATACTCGCCAACGTGTGCAGGAACAGACGTGGCTCCGGTGGTCTGTTTACCCTCGCCAGGGCCAATACTCGCCAACGTGTGCAGGAACAGACGTGGCTCCGGTGGTCTGTTTACCCTCGTCAGGGCCAATACTCGCCAACGTGTGCAGGAACAGACGTGGCTCCGGTGGTCTGTTTACCCTCGTCAGGGCCAATACTCGCCAATGTGTGCAGGAACAGACGTGGCTCCGGTGGTCTGTTTACCCTCGTCAGGGCCAATACTCGCCAACGTGTGCAGGAACAGACGTGGCTCCGGTGGTCTGTTTACCCTCGCCAGGGCCAATACTCGCCAACGTGTGCAGGAACAGACGTGGCTCCGGTGGTCTGTTTACCCTCGCCAGGGCCAATACTCGCCAAAGTGTGCAGGAACAGACGTGGCTCCGGTGGTCTGTTTACCCTCGTCAGGGCCAATACTCGCCAACGTGTGCAGGAACAGACGTGGCTCCGGTGGTCTGTTTACCCTCGCCAGGGCCAATACTCGCCAACATGTGCAGGAACAGACGTGGCTCCGGTGGTCTGTTTACCCTCGCCAGGGCCAATACTCGCCAACGTGTGCAGGAACAGACGCGGCTCCGGTGGTCTGTTTACCCTCGCCAGGGCCAATACTCGCCAACGTGTGCAGGAACAGACGTAGCTCCGGTGGTCTGTTTACCCTCGCCAGGGCCAATACTCGCCAACGTGTGCAGGAACAGACGTGGCTCCGGTAGTCTGCGTGACGTGTTAATTCGCAGGAATCGCAAGAACTTTTTCACCGCTAAACTACCACGTACAACAATTTGTCGCGATGTTCTGAGCACGGATTTATGACCCGTGTTGATCTGGTATCACAGCTTGACACGAGATAAACACTTCGTGACAAGAGCTCGCAGCTGATGGTATTAGTCTTGAAGTATTACCCTATCTTGGAGATGTGTTACACAACCGTGTGTGTGTGAGTGTGTGTGCGTGCGTGTGTGTGTGTGTGTGTGTGTGTGTGTGTGTGTGTGTGCGTGCGTGCGTGTGTGCGTGCGTGCGTGCGTGCGTGCGTGCGTGCGTGAGTGTGTGCGTGCGTGAGTGAGCGTGTGCGTGCGTGCGTGCGTGCGTGCGTGTGTGATGAAATTAAATTGACTTCATCAAGAATGACTTAACTATGTCTGAAAGTACGTTCGTGTATACCATACTCGTTGGCTCTAGTCGTGGCTTGACTTGTGACTTGACTTGGAATTCAGAAAGATGACTCGAGACTTGACTCGGAGTAATTGACTTGAAAATTTACTTGACTTGCCAGTTCGAAACTTATGCAAAACGAGACCTCGTTGTTGTGACAAGTCGCACCAAAACGAGACCTCGTTGTTGTGACAAGTCGCACCAAATACAATAATGATTAAGTACTTATTGTGATTGCTTAATGTTGTAGCGGGGCAACATCCGCCTATACGTATTTTTGCAGACAAAACACAACTATGAAGGCGGTTGGTTAACCCTGGTGACTAGGAACTTGCCTTCGACTTGGACGTACCTGACTTGATACTTGACTTGACTTGCAGGTCAATGACAATGACAATGGTCAATGACAAGTGTGGTGCATACAAGTGTGTCCGTGACTACAACTATTCTGATGTTTGTTCGTCGGTGTATACGTATGTCCGTGTTTGTATGTTCGTGTTTGTATGTTCGTGTTTGTATGTCCGTGTTTGTATGTCCGTGTTTGTATATCCGTGTTTGCAATTATGCACGTGACTGCAAATGTGTTGTGCCGGTATGTCCGTGTTTGCAACTATACACGTGACTGCAAATGTGTTGTGCCGGTATGTCCGTGTTTGCAATTATGCACGTGGCTGCAAATGTGTTGTGCCGGTGTGTCCGTGTTTGAAATTATACACGTGACTGCAAATGTGTTGTGCCGGTATGTCCGTGTTTGAAATTATGCACGTGGCTGCAAATGTGTTTTGCTGGTATGTCGTGTTTGCAATTACGCAAGCAGCTGCATGTAAGTGCGTGCATGGTTGCAATGATGGCATGCCATCAATGCATACAGATAATATTCATACCCATGTAGGCACACGAGCGCAGCGCACCGCCACAGTGCCACTTTATAATCTAATCGGCTACGTATGTTTTGACTCTATCCAAATGGTTCGCGTGTTTACGACTAACTTGCGAACTGGGCTTTTTGTAGCGCGTTAATAACGGAACAAGATACCACCCAAGCGACACAGCGTATGACCCAAGCACCAGTTGTTTGCAGTAAACTGGTTGCAGGCGTAACATAATGCGGTTGAAATGGTGAAGTAAACACTATAGCAAATTAATAGACGATACGACCAACCGTAGCTCACCTTGTTGCTTGTTAGATTAACATATATAATTGTACTGTAAGGAGTGCTTTTAAAAATATTAACTTTCTCCATATGCTCGCGCATGTTCATTATTTGCGCATTGTGCGCTACTGGCAAAAAATAGAACAACATTGTCATTGTCATTGTCATTGTCAACATTGTCATTGTCGTTGTGAAGGGGCAGAAAGGGACTATTTTGTGATGCTTCTGACGTTGCTGGATTACGCGCACTAATTCGCTAAATTGAATTACCGTATATTCGTCAATTTCTATCACGGTTGGAAAATTGTGGTTATCGATTTCATGCTGTAATCATTGGGAATCGTTAAATCTGCACACTTCTAAAACTCACATTGAAAGTGCAGTCAACGATATAAGTTATTATGGCAATGGTTAATGGTGGATGAGTCGGGCATGTGGTCTGACGCGGCGTGTTCACCGTCTGCCACCCACCGAGACAGTGGCAGAAGATAAAGGTACGATAAATCTTGCTATACTATCCGCCATTGCGTGATGTTGTGTGTCGCCTGTTTGAACTCTTTGTTATTTTGTGAGCCGTGTGTGTGTGTGTGTGTGTGTGTGTGTGTGTGTGTGTGTGTGTGTGTGTGTGTGCGGGCGCGCGTGTGTTTATATATATATATATATATATATATATATATATATATATATATATATATATATATATATGCATGTATGTGTGTGCGTATATATGTGCGTGTACGCATGTGTGCATGTATATGTGCGTGTGTGTATGTATGTATGTATATATGTATGTATGTATGTATGCATGTGTGTGTATGCGTGCGTGCGTGTGTACGTGTGTGCGTGTGTGTTTGTGCGTTTATATATATATGTTTATATATATATATAATATATATATATATAATATATATAAACATATATATATATATATATATATATATATATATATGCGTGTATGTTTGTGCGTATATATGTGCGTGTACGCGTGTGTGCTTGTGTATGTGCGTGTGTGTAAGTATGTATGTATGTATGTATGCATGTGTGTGTGTATGCGTGCGTGTGTGCGTGTGCGTGCGTGCGTGGGTGCGTGCGTGTGTGTGTATGTGCGTACGAACGTATGTATGTATACATGTATGTGTGTATGTATGTATGTATGTATGTATGTATGTATGTATATATGTATGTATGTATGTATGTATGTATGTATGTATGTATGTATGTATGTATGTATGTATGTATGTATGTATGTATGCGGCATACGTGCATGTGTACGTGTGTGCGTATGTATGTTGGATACACATGGACCTACACGTTATTTCTCGTCAGCAGACTGATAACTTTCGCTGCTTTCAACAAGGCAGAATCTAAGCGCTGGAGCCTGGTAGTGTTGTACTGTCTGCTTGCGTCTGAGCACACACATAACGTCCTGCGTAACTTCATAGCATATTCGCTGGATCATCTTACCCGATCACACCCGTGTGGTATGTCAGCATCAATAAGATATCTGGCAATATTTCCTATTATTAGTGCGCCTAATCAGAGCTGCGCCGGTATATCGACAGCTAGATGAATTCCGCAAGAGTGTGGAGGTCAGCTAATCTGTCTACGTCTCGCTGGAATGTCTCGACGGCAGGAGACAGTAAGATGGTAACATTTAGCGAAAGTAAAAACGATTGACGAACTAGTCAGATGTTGGCGGCGTGACACACCTACACACGCGCAGTGCACGGGGTGGAGGGAGGGATTAGACCGGTGCCAATTTCAGAGAACTAAAACCCTGTTGGCATTTTAGTAAAGCAAGCCAACAAATGGTTCTAGTGTGATTTGGGTGTGCTGAATCCCAAAAAGTTATGTTGGCAAACTGTGGGATTGTAAATGACAAGAAAAACAAAATGGCGCCCGATTTGTCCACGAAATAGACAATCAGCCATCTAGTTAGTAAAATCATGATATCTTAACACAGGTTTTAGGGTGATTTGGCTGTGCTGAATCCCAAACAGTGATGTTGGCAAACTGTGGGAGTAGTCCTCCCATAGGGAGTAGTCCTCCCATAGGGAGTAGTCCTCCCATAGGGAGTAGTCCTCCCATAGTCTGGCAACATCACAGTTTGGACTCAGCAAACTCAAATCACCGTGAACTGTTTGTTGGCATGTTTTACTAAACAATGATGGGGAGGGAATAGGGATGGGAGGGAGTAGGGATGGGGAGTAGGGATTGGGGAGTAGGGATGAGGATGGACTATGGATGGTACTGATGGGGGAGTAATGATGGGGATGTAGTAAAGATGAAAGGTTTGGGATGGGGGAGTAGGGAGCATGGATGGGGAGGGAGTACGGATGGTGTAATAGGGATGAGGGAGTAAGAATAGAGGAGTAGGGATGAGGGTAGGGATGGGGGAGTAAGGATGGGGGAATATGGATGGGAAGTATGGATGGGGGAGTAGGGATTGGGGAGTAACGGTGTGGGATGGGGAGTTTGGATAGGGAAGGAGCATGGATGGGGAGGGAGTAGGGATGGTGTAGTAGGGATGAGGGAGTAGGAATGGGGGAGTAGGGATGGGGGTTAGGTATGGGGGAGTAGGGATGGGGGAGTAAGAGTGTGTCTGTGAGTAGGAAAAGGGTTAGGGATGGGGGAGTAGGGATGGGGAGAAGGGATGGGGGAATAGGGAAGGGGGAGTAGGGATGGGGAGTAGGAATGGGTAGTATGGATAGGGGAGTAGGGATGGGGAGTAGGGATGGGGAGTAGCGATGGGGAGTATGGATGGGGAGTAGGGATGGGGAGTAGGGATGGGATGGAGTAGGGATGGGGAGTAGGGATGGGAATAGGGGAGTATGGATGGGGAGTAGGGATGGGGATGGAGTAGGGATGGGGAGTAGGGATGCGGAGTAGAGATGGGGGAGTATGGATATGGGAGTATGGATGGGGAGTAGGGATGGGGATGGAGTATGGATGGGGAGTAGGGGATGGGGATAGGAGAGTAGGGATCGGGAATAGGGATGGTGAGTAGGGAAGGGGGAGTGTATTAGTGATATGAGCCCCCTTGTTAACAATAAAATATATGAATCAATGATATGGTATAGACAATTTATTTTATGTTCGTGTGCTTGTTTACGAGCGTGCGTTGATGCATTCGTCGTGGCAATGTTTGTCTGCGATTGTGCGTGCAATGTTTATCACTGTTGTTAGTCACTAAGTTTGTCATACATTACTAATAACAATATATAATGTTATCATATGTGTCATCGTTATCACTATCTCATTTCTGTAAATAACGGGAGTAACACTTGCCCAGAAAACATCGCCTTATCTCATTCTAGTGCCGCCTCCCACCGCCTCCCGCCGTTTGTTTTCCTTGCAGCTCTTTTTTAATATAATATTACAACAGTTGTTTACATGACATGCCGTTTGTTTTTGTTCATATATGGGAAACATGCACCTGTCTGAATCCCCGTTGTGATATATTAATAAATCAGGTTTCTGGTTGTGCTTATCATATTTGGTTGGCATAGTAGTGAATAATTTGGTGAGTATTTAACACCAAAGTGCAAAATGCGTTCAACAGTTTTAAGACGATAATCTGTTGTTCCAACGATTTTAATTTGTTATTTCTTTAGCTGGCAGTGAAAGTTAATATATAATTGCAGTGGAAATTACAATGTAATATGCTGGGAGTAGAAATACTGAGGACTAGAACATAACACGGTCTGACTGGTGAGCCTGTTACGAAGGCGACGCGTGGGAGAATACAGATAAGCTTGACGCTGGTATCAATTTGGAGTGGCTGTCGGCATTAATTATATTCCCTCGGGCGGATGCGCGCGTCCGTCTCAACCAAGTAACAACAACGAGAAGTAGGTTAGGCGTCTAATTCAACGACATTTTGGCGTTTTTCCAATGTCAGGTTTGGCTGGCGAGTTCTGGACCACTGGCACGTCAGGCATGTCCCGTCCGCAGTGGCGGCGGTGGCGGTGGCGGTGGCGGTGGCGGTGGCGGTGGCGCGGGCGTAGGCAGTCGATTCCTCTTCTGATAAATCGAGTTATGCGCAACGCATTGTCACTTATTTAGGTGCAGGTTAGCTATTTAGCATTTCAATGGATCGCTCCCGAAGAGTCACCGTGGTCGTGAAACATTCGTATGTGCGCGTGCGCGTGCGCGTGCGCGTGCACGTGCACGTGCATGTCTTTGTCAACAACGGTTCAAAAGTAATGTATTCGAAGTAATTAAATTAAATTGTGAACTTCGAAGTTCAAACAGTGATGAGTTCTGCATAAGCTCCATGCATTTACCGCTGATGAATACTAATGCCCCGTACAAGTCCAGAAAGGAATGCAGAAAGGAATCCGAGGAAGTCATATAAAGTGCTGCCCTCTGTCGTATTGTTGAATACATTATTACGAAACCGGGAAATGAACACTATTGCCGTTAAAGTAACATGCTAGCTCGTTTGTGCAACTTTTATAGGTAATTTTTGTGTGACATCATCAGACAAACTATTAAATTACTTAATTTTAAGTAAAACAACAAATGAAGCGAAAATGGAAATGTTGAAAACTCACGAATTTCACCATTGGTGAAATTTCGTTACTCTGGTCATTTGGCCAGAGGATGGAAGTCACGCCCATGCTCTGCATTGACCCGCACATTGCTTACCATTTTGGATATCCACTGTTTTGAACCTTGTCAGATGTAAAGACAAAAGTAAATTTTTTTATGATTTAAAAAAATAGGCATTTAAAAATTAAATTGACTGCCGATACCACATAAACTACATAAACTACATAAACTACATAAACTACATAAACTACATAAACTACATAAACTACATAAACTACATAAACTACATAAACTACATAAACTACATCAACTACATAAACTACATAAACTACATCAACTACATAAACTACATCAACTACATAAACTACATAAACGACATAAACGACATAAACTACACAAACGACACAAACTACATAAACTACACAAACGACATAAACTACATAAACTACATAAACTACATAAACTACATAAACTACATAAACTACATAAACTACATAAACTACACAAACGACATAAACTACATAAACTACACAAACGACATAAACTACATAAACTACATAAACTACATAAACTACACAAACGACACAAACTACATAAACTACACAAACGACACAAACTACATAAACTACATAAACTACACAAACGACATAAACTACATAAACTACATAAACTACATAAACTACACAAACGACATAAACTACATAAACTACATAAACTACATAAACTACATAAACTACATAAACTACATAAACTACACAAACGACATAAACTACATAAACTACACAAACGACATAAACTACATAAACTACATAAACTACATAAACTACATAAACTACATAAACTACATAAACTACACAAACGACATAAACTACATAAACTACACAAACGACATAAACTACATAAACTACATAAACTACATAAACTACATAAACTACATAAACTACATAAACTACACAAACGACATAAACTACATAAACTACACAAACGACATAAACTACATAAACTACATAAACTACATAAACTACATAAACTACATAAACTACACAAACGACATAAACTACACAAACGACATAAACTACATAAACTACATAAACTACATAAACTACATAAACTACATAAACTACATAAACTACACAAACGACATAAACTACATAAACTACACAAACGACATAAACTACATAAACTACATAAACTACATAAACTACATAAACTACACAAACTACATAAACTACATAAACTACACAAACGACATAAACTACATAAACTACATAAACTACATAAACTACACAAACGACATAAACTACATAAACTACATAAACTACATAAACTACATAAACTACATAAACTACATAAACTACACAAACGACATAAACTACATAAACTACACAAACGACATAAACTACATAAACTACATAAACTACATAAACTACATAAACTACATAAACTACATAAACTACATAAACCACACAAACGACATAAACTACATAAACTACACAAACGACATAAACTACATAAACTACATAAACTACATAAACTACATAAACTACATAAACTACATAAACTACACAAACGACATAAACTACATAAACTACACAAACGACATAAACTACATAAACTACATAAACTACATAAACTACACAAACGACATAAACTACATAAACTACATAAACTACATAAACTACATAAACTACATAAACTACATAAACCACACAAACGACACAAACTACATAAACTACACAAACGACATAAACTACATAAACTACATAAACTACACAAACGACATAAACTACACAAACGACATAAACTACATAAACTACATAAACTACACAAACGACATAAACTACACAAACGACATAAACTACATAAACGACACAAACGACACAAACTACACAAACTACATAAACTACACAAACGACATAAACTACATAAACTACATAAACTACACAAACTACATAAACTACACAAACGACATAAACTACATAAACTACACAAACGACATAAACTACATAAACTACATAAACTACATAAACTACATAAACTACACAAACGACATAAACTACATAAACTACACAAACGACATAAACTACATAAACTACACAAACGACATAAACTACATAAACTACATAAACTACACAAACGACATAAACTACATAAACTACATAAACTACACAAACGACATAAACTACATAAACTACATAAACTACACAAACTACATAAACGACACAAACTACACAAACTACACAAACGACATAAACTACATAAACTACATAAACTACACAAACTACACAAACTACATAAACTACACAAACTACACAAACGACATAAACTACATCAACTACATAAACTACATAAACTACACAAACTACACAAACTACATAAACTACACAAACGACATAAACTACATAAACTACATAAACTACATAAACTACACAAACGACATAAACTACATAAACTACATAAACTATATAAACTGTATATAAACTACATAAACTATATAAACTACATAAACTACATGAAGTATTCATACGCTACATTTTGGGTATGAGTCAGATTTGTGACAGGTTAAATCAGTTGAGGATGGAGTTTTAAAACAGGGGTTCGCAGACTTTCTAATGTCGATGCCCGAAAAAATTCCTGCCCTTTTGGTGGGCCCAGCTTTGTGTTTCACACACAATGTGCCATTCTGAGACTATCGCTATATTCCGGCAGTTGGCCAAACAAGCTTGCAGTATAGGGTCCAATATATTTTTTTCCAGTTTCTTTATCTTTGAGGTGTAGTTATAAGGAGTCCAAGCGATGCCACCCTGGCAACCTTTATCTTTGAGGTGTACTTATAAGGAGTCCAAGCGAGGCCACCCTGGCAACCATTATCTTTGAGGTGTACTTATAAGGAGTCCAAGCGATGCCACCCTGGCAACCTTTATCTTTGAGGTGTACTTATAAGGAGTCCAAGCGAGGCCACCCTGGCAACCTTTATCTTTGAGGTGTACTTATAAGGAGTCCATGCGATGCCACCCTGGCAACCTTTATATTTGAGGTGTACTTATAAGGAGTCCAAGCGATGCTACCCTGGCAACCTTTATCTTTGAGGTGTACTTATAAGGAGTCCAAGCGATGCCACCCTGGCAACCTTTATCTTTGAGGTGTACTTATAAGGAGTCCAAGCGATGCCACCCTGGCAACCTTTATCTTTGAGGTGTACTTATAAGGAGTCCATGCGATGCCACCCTGGCAACCTTTATCTTTGAGGTGTACTTATAAGGAGTCCAAGCGATGTCACCCTGGCAACCTTTATCTTTGAGGTGTACTTATAAGGAGTCCAAGCGAGTCCACCCTGGCAACCTTTATCTTTGAGGTGTACTTATAAGGAGTCCAAGCGAGGCCACCCTGGCAACCATTATCTTTGAGGTGTACTTATAAGGAGTCCAAGCGATGCCACCCTGGCAACCTTTATCTTTGAGGTGTACTTATAAGGAGTCCAAGCGAGGCCACCCTGGCAACCTTTATCTTTGAGGTGTACTTATAAGGAGTCCAAGCGATGCCACCCTGGCAACCTTTATATTTGGGGTGTACTTATAAGGAGTCCAAGCGATGCCACCCTGGCAACCTTTATCTTTGAGGTGTACTTATAAGGAGTCCAAGCGATGCCACCCTGGCAACCTTTATCTTTGAGGTGTACTTATAAGGAGTCCAAGCGATGCCACCCTGGCAACCTTTATCTTTGAGGTGTACTTATAAGGAGTCCATGCGATGCCACCCTGGCAACCTTTATCTTTGAGGTGTACTTATAAGGAGTCCAAGCGATGTCACCCTGGCAACCTTTATCTTTGAGGTGTACTTATAAGGAGTCCAAACGAGGCCACCCTGGCAACCTTTATCTTTGAGGTGTACTTATAAGGAGTCCAAGCGATGCCACCCTGGCAACCTTTATCTTTGAGGTGTACTTATAAGGAGTCCAAGCGATGCCACCCTGGCAACCTTTATCTTTGAGGTGTACTTATAAGGAGTCCAAGCGATGCCACCCTGGCAACCTTTATCTTTGAGGTGTACTTATAAGGAGTCCAAGCGATGCCACCCTGGCAACCTTTATCTTTGAGGTGTACTTATAAGGAGTCCAAGCGATGCCACCCTGGCAACCTTTATCTTTGAGGTGTACTTATAAGGAGTCCAAGCGATGCCACCCTGGCAACCTTTATCTTTGAGGTGTACTTATAAGGAGTCCAAGCGATGCCACCCTGGCAACCTTTATCTTTGAGGTGTACTTATAAGGAGTCCAAGCGATGCCACCCTGGCAACCTTTATCTTTGAGGTGTACTTATAAGGAGTCCAAGCGATGCCACCCTGGCAACCTTGATCACTGTCGTTGTCATTGCGGAAAATAAAATTGTCGTCAGTATCTCGGAAATTATTGACAATAACACAACAAATAATGTGTCGAGAAACATGTGTTGAGGGTCTGCTGTACTACTGTACTGCTGTACTGCTGTACTACTGTACTGATGTACTGCTGTACTACTGTACTGTTGTACTGCTGTACTGCTGTACTGCTGTACTGCTGTACTACTGTACTGTTGTACTGCTGTACTACTGTACTGCTGTACTGCTGTACTGCTGTACTGCTGTACTACTGTACTGATGTACTGCTGTACTGCTGTACTGCTGTACTGCTGTACTACTGTACTACTGTACTGCTGTACTGCTGTACTGCTGTACTGCTGTACTACTGTACTGATGTACTGCTGTACTACTGTACTGCTGTACTGCTGTACTACTGTACTGCTGTACTGTCGTACTGTTGTACTGATGTACTAAGGGAAGTGCGCATGCGTCGGGGTGGTACGAGTCCGTTACATCGCTCCACACATTTCACCCAATACAACATGTTCACCAACACAACAAATGACCACAATTGGTACAACAACTCAACATAATCCACTGATCACGCAGAAACAGACAAACCAAACGACAACAAACGCAACTAATCAAAACAACGCCCTTTACCGCAACACATGAACCAAAATTTCAAAGATGGCGGACTCCCACTGCCGGCGCCGTCCGGGTGAGTTCTTTTCATTTTATCGCTAAGCATTTCATTAGTAAGCTTACTTTTCTTCAAGTCGCCACTGTTTGCATTTGGATCTAACTTTCAGAAAACCATGCTACAAAATGTATTCCAATTCAGATGTCCCTTTAGGAAATATTCGCCTCACCTAGTCCCGCATTCCACGCGGATTAATCTTGGGCTAACGCAAATAATCACCGTCACTCTCCTAATAGCAACGATCATTGGAACATGTCAACGCGTATCTCGATCAAATCTCAAAATTAAACCAAAATATTATGCCCTAACTTTGAATCCCCGAATTAAATTCCCACCCAAAATCAAATTCAAATCAGACATTGTTACACATCTGTACCTCAGCAGACTGATAGCACTCTCAGGCGACATCCACCCAAACCCTGGCCCATATGGGCGCCCAATTCCAAATATTACCACTTCTCCATCTAGAAATGAGCAATCCATTTCTACCAACACCCAGTCTGACAGCTCCACGCTTAGTACCCCAACACTCCACACATCACAAAATGCAGGCTTAATTTTCGCCCCAAACCCCCAAAACACTTCAACCTCCGAACGCCACAAGAAAACTCAAGGAAACACACTTAAAGGAATTTTGATAAACACCAACAGCGTTAAGAGCATAGAAAAAGCAACCCAACTAAAGGCAACTATTCAATATAATAACCCAGACATCATATTTCTAGTTGAAACTAAATTAGATGCAAACTATGCTACATACTCTTTCCTACCACCCAACTATGAGGCCATCAGAAAGGACAGGAATGCCCATGGCGGTGGAGTCCTTATAGCCTTCCGTGACATCATTGTAGCTGAACCCCTCCAAAATTTAAACTCAAATTGTGAAATAATTTGGACAAAAATTCACTTTGCACGAAACAAATGCATATACTTTGCATCTTATTATCGACCCCCAAATGACCATCTCCAATCCCTTGAAGCTCTCCACAACTCCCTAATTAAACTATATAGATCACAAAAAACTCCCCCTAACGTAGTCATAGCTGGAGATTTTAACCTCCCTGATATCAACTGGACAAATCACCAGACCACTAATAACAGCACTGCCAGCAAGCATAACAAACTACTAGAAATAACTAACGACTTTGGGCTGCAGAACATGGTAAACGACCCCACACGCATCGCTTCTGGCAACATTCTTGACCTCATACTCACCTCAAATCCCTCCATTATCATCAACACCCACACCACTCCTGGTATGAGCGATCACGAATCCGTGACCTTCAATGTCAACTTAAACCCACAACAAGAAACACCCCACCAAGTTTATAGTTACAAATCAGCAGACTGGGACCAACTCAAAGACGACATAGACAAACTAAATCTTGAGTACTTCGACATCTCACAGGATATAGACATAAACTGGACCTTTTTCCGCGAACGTCTGACTACCTTGATTAACAATAACATACCTAGACGATACACAAAAGCTGAAACCCACCTCCCCTGGATAACACGTGAACTAATTAGAATGCAGAGAAGACGAAATAAAAGCCACAAAAAGGCAAAGCAAACTGGACTAAACAGTGACTGGAAAAAATTTAAGGAACTCCGAAAGCAAGCTACTAAAGCATTAGCAAAATCCTACAAAGACTATGTTAACAACCACATTGGAGACAGCCTGAAAACTAATCCAAAACGATTCTGGTCATTTATTAAGGCAAATAAACGAGAAAACATTGGCATCACACTTCGAGTAAACGACCAACAGGTAAATTTCCTAATGACTGGCTACAAGCATTAGTAACTCCTATACACAAAAAGAGCCATAAATCTGACCCAGCTAACTACAGACCCATATCACTAACCTGCATCCTCTGTAAAGTAATGGAACATATCATCCTAAGCAACATGTGGAAACACCTGCACAAGCATAACATCATTCTCCACTTCCAACCCGGATTCCAGTCGGGACTGTCTTGTGAATCTCAACTCATTGAGACAGTCCACGACTGGATGACTGCTATGGACAACAAGACCCAAATTGACGCAATCCTGCTTGACTTTGCCAAAGCCTTCGACAAAGTGCCTCACCTACGTCTTCTATCAAAATTGACCTCCTACGGAATCACTGGAAACACTCAAAATTGGATCAAATCTTTTCTATCCAACCGCAAACAGAGAGTCTCAGTTAACGGTGCCCTGTCGGACATCACAGATGTCACATCTGGTGTCCCACAGGGTTCAGTTCTGGGACCTGTCCTCTTCTTACTCTACATAAATGACATAAATGGGAACATCAAATCTTCTGTACGCCTTTTTGCAGATTGTAGTATTATATATCGTAAAATTTCTTCCAAAACCGACCACGAAATTCTCCAAACATGGTCAGACAAATGGCAAATGGAATTTAATGTATCTAAATGCGTCCACCTTCCAATAACAAACAAAACTAAACCCAGCACACACAAGTACTCGCTTTCTGGCCAGCCATTATCCACCGTATCCAGCCACTCATACCTCGGAGTAAAATTGGATTCCAAATTAACCTGGACAAATCACGTCACTGACATAACTTCAAAATCTTCGAAATGTTTAGGCATGATTAAACGAACTCTTGGCCCATGTAAACCCGAAGTTAAACAAACAGCCTACAACATGCTAATCCGGCCAAAACTTGAGTACTCTTCACCCATATGGAATCCCCACACTTTTTCACAAGTTAAAAACCTTGAAAGAGTGCAACACTCTGCTGCCAGATTTGTTAAAAATTATTACAGACGGAACACAAATCCAGCAGATCTAATTACTGCCCTTGGATGGCCAACCCTCGAACGAAGGCGCATTATCAAACAAGCCACTACCTTCTACAAAATTCTAAACAACATTATTGTGATCACCCCCCCTCCAGGCCTACTAACTCGCTCTCGAACCCGTGGACAATACATAGCCCCCAAGTGTCGTATAAATGCAATGGTCTTTTCATTTTATCCCAGAGCCATTCGCATATGGAATATGATTCCACCAAAAATTACCAAAAAACAAAACAAAAAATCATTTCAAGAAGCTATTATGGAACTCCCTTTCACCACACCTCCTCACCTAAACTGCCTTTAAAACACAGTGCTCAGCGTAAACTTATCTATGGTGTGGGTATGGAGACTGTCTATGTGTGCATGTAGCAAGGCAGCGACAGTATCCATACACACAACCAACCTATTAAAAATTTTCGCTAAACATCCTATACATAAAATAAATAAAACTATCAGACAAAAACCATTTCAGCAACATTAATGATACTAGTCTTTTAATCGAATGTACCACCCACAGCGCATGCGCACAGTCCACCACAAACTCCTGCGTTAGCCCAAGTTTGGGCTGTTTGGAGTAAACCACTTGAGACTTGAGACTACTGTACTGCTGTACTGTACTGCTGTACGGCTGTACTACTGTACTGCTGTACTGGTGTACTACTGTACTGCTGTACTGTTGTACTGATGTACTGCTGTACTGCTGTACTGTACTGCTGTACGGCTGTACGGCTGTACTGCTGTACTGTACTGTTGTACTGCTGTACTGCTGTACTGTTGTACTGCTGTACTGATGTACTGCTGTACGGCTGTACTGCTGTACTGAGATACTGCTGTACTGCTGTACTGCTGTACAGATGTACTGCTGTACTGCTGTACTGCTGCACTGCTGTACTGCTGTACTGATGTACTGCTGTACTGATGTACTGCTGTACTGATGTACTGCTGTGCTGCTGTTCTGATGTACTGCTGTACTGCTGTACTTATGTGCTACTGTACTGCTGTACTGCTGTACTTATGTACTGCTGTACTTATGTACTGCTGTTCTGATGTACTGATGTACTGCTGTACTGCTGTACTGCTGTACTGCTGTACTTATGTGCTACTGTACTGCTGTACTGATGTACTGCTGTACTGCTGTACTGCTCAGATATTTTCGAAGTTATCTTACATTTCACCGTCCCGAAATATGCAAATTGTCGCCTTTAGTAAAATATTGGATTTGGACCGGATCTCCTTAAGTAAGCTTAATAACAACGCAAATGAGATGTCTATACCTATGTCATGAGGGTATATAAGATTGATGAAGATGTTCACGTACTGATGCAGCTGCCCATTTCCACTGTATGTGCAAATTAATAAAACCATTTCAGAAAAATCGTTTTTGTCGATATCTTTGGAACTATTTATGACGGCATTTCAAATGAGGTGTCTAATCCTTTCTTTATAGGATCCAAAAAGTGACTTGCAGGATAAATATCATTCAGACCTTTTTGGTCTTAAATGCAAATCAACAAACGCCATTAACGAACTTTAAAAATATTTTAAATATACGTGATGCCATCTCAAACGAGGTGTCCATATCTATGTTCGTTTTGGTGAGCAATTGTAATTAGCACTTTTGAAGCTTGACCTGACATAATATACACACCTAACTATAATCGAGCTAACGTATGTTTGTATGTTTTTATGTTTGTTCATGTTTCCCTCCTAGACGGCTTGCACCTCGGGCGCCAAACTTCTCTCCTAGACGGCTTGCACCTCGGGCGCCAAACTTCTCTCCTAGACGGCTTGCACCTCGGGCGCCAAACTTCTCTCCTAGACGGCTTGCACCTCGGGCGCCAAACTTCGAGGGATTAATCTACGACCACACGAATGAAACGTAACGTCTTTATTTTATGGAAATACCCCGTATATCAAGGGTTCTTAGTGGGTTTTTTTTAATGGTAAATCAAATGTTCGCACCGTAAAACGTTAACTACCAACAATCGCAGAAACCACGTGCGCGCGGCGAAAGATGGCGGTTTATATTACGTAAAACGTTAAATTCCAACAATCGCAGAAACCACGTGCGCGCGCGGCGAATACTTCGGTACGTAAACCGTTTGAGAGTATGTAGCGCCATCTGGGCGGTTTATATTAATTATAGTAGAAAGCACGCACCCACATATTGGCCCGAGGCACGGACCGGGGACCAATACACAATAGTATAACATATATTCTGCTATTCTACAACCAACTCAAGTGTCCATGGGTCTAAGTTCACGCGACCTTCAACATTTCGAACATGCAACGATTATTGCAACACGTGCGTGACACGGTTGTTTCTGGTAATACGTTTGACGTTTCCTTAAAGGGGAACTGAAGCAATTTTGTGTTATGCCGTATATTTAAATATATATTATCTAACTATGCATTAATGGTGACAGATACCTGCTAATTTATGAGATAAACTGAAAAACTGATTTTGTTCGAGACAAAAATCGACAAAATTCATCACTGCGTATCGCCATCTTGTTGTCGAAACGAGTGGTTTGAGTCGCGTATATCTAATCAATGTAAATTTTCGATTTTTTGCGATTTATTTCGTAAATAGACATTCTGGAGCGAAAAAAAAGATATGGGTCTCTGTTATATATACAAGTGTTTACACACGTCAACAAAATAGCGTTTTTGTTCGTTCCAAATAAAAAAAGTTAAAGAAATTACAACAAAACACGCAAAAAATCGTGGAAAACGCCACACTTCTCGAACACACGAGACGCTAACCAACGAGAATATGCGATAACGGAATACCGGAACTATTTTTTACTTGTTGACAAGATGGATGCATCGTCTGTGACAGTTTTACCAGATCTGCTACTAGCGATTAGTGGTTTACTGAACTTCCGTAATAGTTGTCTATCTTTGGAGAAATGGAAACCACAGACGAAGAGTCAAGTTCGACAGGCCACACGGAAACAACCGTTGACAGTCGTAAAGTGTCACCGAGTGTGTGCGAGTCACGCTCCAGACTCCAGGTCGGCTTCGCCTTTGTTGACGTTGGATTCAGGAAAAATTACAACAGCGCTTTGACTGTCAACGATTCCTGACTAGGTAATGTGATGTGGTGAACCTGTGGAAATTGCGTTCCGATGTCTGCGCACGTTTACGTTGAGTCATCATGCTGCGCCGAGGAAGCTACCATGCCTAGGGCTAGGGCTAGGCTATGGCTATGCAGCACCGTGTGCCCGACCGCGTTGGTGCTTGCATCACCGTACGAAGGCGAAGACGATGATTTTGTAGTGATATGCACAAACAGAGCGGTGCTAGATGTTGGTCTGCTGTCATTGCATGATTTGCGTGCCGACTCATTGATTCGCCCTATAGCTAGCAGGTCAGTAATTCAATTGTTATCGAATCATTGCCATTTTAATAATCATATTTTTTCTGCATATTTCTTTTACCTAGCCCGAGGGCGAGGTCCGAACTACAATGGCAATGTAAGCAGGCTTTTCTCTTTATTTTGTATCTATCTAATGAAGTGTACCGTGACTGTATTTTAATATTGTGTTTGATTTTGTGTTGAATAACATTGATGACAATAATAACATGAGGGTTTATTTAATTCATTATGTGAATATATATATATTCTTAAATGTTACCGTAATCGTGATTGTAATAATGATTGTAATCATGAATACATTAGTGATTGTGATTGCAATAATTACTGTAATCATGATTACATTAATATTCGTACTTGTAATCACCCCTCTCTGTAGCACACCACAACACCTTGTTGTTTGGTGCAATGTAATCATTTAAATAACAATAATTAACTACTGACAGTATATGTAATGTTCACAGTTTTGCAACTATTATGGTAATTATGGAATTAGTGCTATCAACTAACCCTGACAAATTATATTTCAGGCTCAGGAAAGGCAAGACAAGTAATCCCATCCTGTGATGTGGGAAGGATCTGTGATGTCTATTCTGAACCGAATTGAATTGATGGAAAGTTTAGCTATGGAGATTGACCTGACACAGGTGAGTGTACTGATAGTCTGATATAGACAAATTGTGAGGCACCCACAGTATGCAGCAGGTCGAAAAACAACCTGGAAAACTACAAAAATTCCCACTAAAATATTAATAACTGAATGATGTGAATGCCTTCTTATCCATATCCCACTTCTGTCAACAAAATGTTACCTGCAGCATCTTGCATGTCACTACACACAATATCATTTATATTGAGACCAACATAAAATATATCAACAGTTTGTTCACATAGAAAAACAATTACCAACGAAATAAGGCTAACTAGAACGACTGAAACCAAGACTAAACATTGACTAAAAACAGTGACTTCTACCACCGGGAAATACAACCTGGAACATGGATATCACAGTTACACACATCATTATTATGCCACAACATATCAAATATACTGGTAATTTAGCTTAGGAAATAATTAATCTTTATAAAGTCAAGGCATTTTAACTGTTTCACCATCATCATATGTACCAATGGCAATAGACTACTTGTCTTGATTGGACAATAAATGTACACCAATCATGTGTAACAATATTACTTGTTCTGACTGACAGTAAGCGTACACCAATCATGCATACCAATACACTACTTGTTCCTACCAACAGTAAATGTACACCAATGATCTCATTCTGGAATCTGCACCGTTTCACTACTTCTTCTGACAGTAAATGTACACCAATCATGTGTATCCAATATACTACTTGTTCTGACTGAATCTACTACTTGTTCCTACCGACAGCAAATGTAAACCAAGCATCTCATTCTCTACCAAATACACTACTTGTACTGACAGTAAATGTACACCAATCATATGTATCAATACACTACTTGTTCTGACTGATAGTACTTGCACACCAACCATTTGTTCCAATACACTACTGGCACTAAATATACACCACTTATTCTGACTGGTGCAGAAAAGTGACATAAGTTTTTCTCACGAATGACAAACTTCTTCTCTTTCTCATAGGTGTCGGAGCTGCTTGAGTCACCCTCGGTTATGTCGCTGTTATCACATAGTGTGCATCATCTGCACCAATCTTTATTCTCACTGAAACTGATGGAAGCTTCACATAGGAGTAGTCATGATCAACGTTCATTGGTGCAATAATGTCATCCGTGACTACAGCAGCATTAGCGAAGTGTCGCACTTGAAATATCGTTACCGGATCGATTTGCATTTCAGCATCAGTTGTATGTGGTGCCACAGCAGTAGTAGCAGTGATGGCACTAAAGGTGACATCCGTAATGTAAAGATTGACGGCATCACCCGTAGCGCTGGATGCTTCAAAACTAGTACCTGTACTTGTACGAACCAATGGTGAATCCTTCATCTGAAAAGATTACACATACAGTGACTTGAAAATTTTATAAAATTCATCTTTTGCATAATAAAAATGAATCGCAATGTGAGAAACTTTCTCTTGTATATATTATTTTTAGAATAAAAGAGTGCCAGTGTCATATAGAACGTATAAAGTAATCAACCACAGGGAAAAGCATTTTCCTTATGTAGCCATGTTAATTCAACCAATGGGTCTTTCACTGATCTCTTAATGTTTTTTAGTATGGTGCATGGACAAAAGCCCCTCCCGACAAAAGCCCACAGACAAAAGCTTGTTTCAATTCAATTATACTGTTCATGACTGTTGCTGTAGTACACAGAGACAAGATATTGTCATGAATATACTTCAGGCATGTGGTCAATTCCATTCCAGAATTAGAACTGACCCTCAATTCCAGTTCCGGAATTGGAATTGACTTCAAAAAAAATTTTAATTGGAATTTTTTTCTTTTCTAAAATTTCTTTTTTGGGAATTGGAATTGATTTTGTTTGAATTATTGACTTGATACTGTTAATATTTACCCTTATATTACTTGTAAAATCATATTTGTCTGCTATTAGCATGTCACCCTGAATCTGGTAACAGCCAGGAAGTTGTCAACATTACAGCATAGACACTGTCTACTCTGGTATTGAAACATTGCGACCAAGAACAATATAATCAAGCATTTGCATCAAAAAGAAATACTAAGTTACTGTAACAGACAGTAAAACCAAAATCAGACCATCCAGGCCTCATTTTCTTTCTCAGTGTTCAAGGTTTATTTACAGAGATTGCCAATTAAGGGCACCTGCCTGCTCATTCCCTTTGTGTTAGAGAGGAAGCCTGCCCCACTTGAATGCAGCCCCTTGTTTATCCAAGCCTAATGTTCAGCCCACAAGTTTCCCATACTAAACATGTCACTGGTTACCTGTACATTGCTGTTATATGTGGCTGTAGGGTTTGCCCTTTGTAGTAATTAAAAATGTCCCCATGGAGAATACATGTTGGAGATTAGGATGTTGAAGACTCAAACTTTCCAGTAAATTTGATGAAATATCAATGATACCACAACTGATAGCGATATAAATCTGCCTCCTAGTAGATTTGCTCCCCCCCGGACATCTGCCCCTTTTTTCTATGATAGTTGACAAGTGAAAATCAGTTTGCAGTTTTATCATTATTACTACAATAACGTAACATTCAATGACAAGTCGAAGCCACTTTAGCTTAATGCAATGGCCTATCCCCTGGAGTGTGTATGGGACGATCTTGTCACCAGTTGTCTTCCAGGTATCATTGATAGTCAGATCAGTGGTGGAAGATGGGTTCTTGGGGTGATGCTTCCACAAACAGTGGTTTGGAGTGCCCCTGGTATTAGCTGCCTTAGTTTTCAGGTCCTCACGGACCTTGGCAGCTTCTATCTGTGCCGTGTCACCATCATGGTTGCAGGCAGTCTTGTTGATCACATTCTGGATCTGGAGATCAGATCAGTGACCACAGCACCCTTGCATGATCAGGATCGACGCTGGCTTCACTCCCATTGAAGAGTAATCTTGTTGGTCCCCCTTCTTGGTGTAGGAATGACACTCAAAACATAGCTTCTTACCTCCTCAGATGCTAGTAGTAATTTCCATGGTGAAGTTATAAGTGAATTCTGACAACTCTGGCTTGTGCATCCAGTTTTATAGGAAAATGGAGTCACTCCAATTCTCCATGGTAAATGCAATTCAAAAGAAACCTTGTTGAGATGGCTTCTTTCAAATATCCTCAATTGTCCTAACATGTCCAGGTCCTAATCTCACTGGCTTCTTCCACAATTGCAATAAAGATAGGCACAATAAAGGCACAAAGAACATTAATTGCAATTAGGGTAATATATATCTTGAATTCATGTTCAGAAATAAAAAAATAAGTTAAAAAAACATTTCTTAAAAAAAACTTACAAATAATCCAGAAGCTACGGACAGGGGGCAAATGTCCAGATTTTGAATAAGGTAAGGGGCTAATGTCTGGGGGGCAAGTGACAAAGGGGCAAATGTCCGGGAGGGGGGCAAATGACCTGGACCCGATATAAACAGGGGAAACTGTTCAAATCTCGGATTAATGTATATATATATATATATATATATATATATATATATATATATATATATATATATATATATATATATATATATATATATATATATATATATATATATATATATATATATATATATATATATATATATATATATGTGTGTGTGTGTGTGTGCATTTAATGAACAATAATTTTTTAATCATATCTAATTAAATATGATTGCGCACACGTGACAAATAAAACTGTGTTAAAACGAATTGGATTTGAATTTTTCTTTAGCCTAGGATTTTAACAGTTGGAATTGATTTTTTGCAAGGCGGAATTAGAACTGATTTTTTGGAATTGACAAAACAGAATTCACCCCATGCCTGATATACTTCCTTCGTATATAGCTTGTACTAATACTATTGTGGGTTGCCGACAGTTGCCCCCTCCCCCCACGATATTCATTACAGTGTTATCAGTCGACTTAGAATAAAATGTAATTAATACATCTCTTTATGAACTTCCGGATATTCGGTTATTACATGTGGGGTTTAATCTGATCAATAAAGCAAATTAATTTTATATAATTTTGCCTTATTGTCAAGTCACAAGAATTCAGACAGAAATTGTAAAGTGTCATTATAGAAAGCAGACATGTAATCTGACAGTGTTCAACTGGGTAGATGACGATGCCTTAGTTAGTTTCCTTTCCAGCTAGACATTGCATGGGTGAAATGCATTTTACTTAAATATTTAAATACTTTAAACAAGTTTTTGTAACTGCATTTGCACTTAATCACAATGAAAGTATTTGTATATTTTAATATTTCCATAAAGAATTTGAAATGTAAACAGCAACAGTAGGCTTCTGTTGCACTATAGTCTATACTGTATTTTGGTCGTGTTTCTCCCATGCATCTAACCCCCCAAGCCTTACGCTTGCCGCTTGCTCTCTAGGCATTTAGAACACAGGAGTATGAGACTTATTATGACTGTCAATAAATAATATCAAATTATTTTCTTGAATAATTTTGCCTAGTACATACGCCATGGCCCATGTTATAAGGCTGCAGTATATCCAGTAGTACTTACTGAGTTATTGTTATTGTTTTGAGTATGGCCACGTATTGACGGTACGTCTGATCACGTCGAAAATAAATCGGCGGATTGGAAAACACTCGTAATTATATCAAACTATTAACACTTACTCGCACTTTATTGTATTCATACATTTCGATTTACTGTGGGTCATATATATGCTAACGTTGAAGCACAGCTGTGCTTATTGGGGTGGAACTATATTGTAATCGCAGTTATAAGTCACAATGGTAACGGTAATCCAATTTACTAACCTGGTTTCGGCTCGTCGCTTCCTACGCATCGCTCTGCCCTCTGATATCTGACGTTTCCTTGTCGCAGAATAGTCTGTAGATGCATGGTCATATGCGGGAAAAAAAATCTAAGATGGAACGGTGTCTTTGACCAAGAATGACATCTTGATGCTCACCGTCTGTCCTTGCTCATCACATAGTCTTTTGTCTTGTAATCTGCATCGGAAAAGTGGTCACTCGCAGAGCCTGCGGCTGGCGGACACAGCAATTTCCGCATTTGCAACCACCTTTTCCGCTGCAAATTCTTCCTCGGAAGTCGATCAAAAGTTTTTTCCTTGCATTTGTAGTACTAGTTGATATATCCAGGAGCCATCCAGTGCACACCAGTTTTCTTTTTATTCGATTTTCCATGCGTTTCGGCCGTTTTTCCGAGAGGTTTTTACTGTGTGAACGCGGTGCCAGGAGCTCGTACTCAAACCACTCTGCCGCTGAGCCCCCCCGCAGAGCAATATGGCGCCGCCCAGCGAAGATAATGGCAAAGTTAAAAAGGATATTACAAAATTACCGTGGCGTTGCGCCCATCATATAAGGGTGATATATACTGTAAATGGTATGTTATTATGTTTGAGCTATGGTTGTTCGAGTGCTTCACCCCCCCTTTAAACAATCTCGAGCATATTGATGGCATATTGGCCTGACGCATTTGGTAAACATTGCTATCATGACTCTCACGTATGAACTACCACGTTATCCTGGGGGACGGGCATTTTTGCTGGTATACATAATGTACTTTACTGCAACCTGTTCAAACTGACGGCATCCTGGCATAGCTGTTACAAGTCTAGTGTCTCGCTCTCTTCGCTGTCTACTCCTGTGGGAGCAACTCGTGTATTCTCACTTTGACAGTCAGTCTCTCCTCGACAGACACAACATATCTCAGCGAAATAACTACAGGAGATGTAACAAAATCAGTTTTATTCGGAAGGATAAAAAGATCGTCACTGGCGGAATAGCGCTCTCTGAACGCTATACATTTTATGCAACGTAGTTTTATAAAACACGTATTGATGCCATGCGTAAAGACAGCTGGTGTATGTATCTTTAGGGGCCGTTACTGCTAGTGACGTATATAGGGTGTCGAAAAAATTTATAATTTCTCTCATCCAAGGCGGGATTAACTCAATACCATACATTCCCAAAATATGCCAATGCGGGTAAGACTGAACATTATAGAACACGTGAGGAAAGCCCAATATCTTTATTCGGTCTGACTGTTCAGCTTCAGCAACAAACTCAAGCAGCAGAGGCGCTAGATTTGGTGTAATATGTAGAATAAAGAATGCACACGCTTACGCAAGTTTTAAACTTGTTTAAGGAGTTAAGAAGCAGCAGAGGCGGATTTATGAGGCTTTCGACCGTGTGCAGAAATTTCATAGGCCAAATTTTCAGTAAATTGTTCGCAGAGAAATGTCAATGTCCCAATTAACAGCAGTGAAACACCAAGAGTGCGTGCCTATAGACATAAGGTACCCTTTTTTCATAAACTAATCAAATGAAGTATCAGATGTTACGCCTGTATCTACCCCTGCACAATATCATGTCATTTAGTGGTCACTGAATTGGTTGATATATGAATAACTAATAACCGTTTTGTCCAATTATTGGACATGAAAATTAAAATAGCAACATTATATTGTTGGTTTGTAATCGAGGTACTCTTTAATAGTAAAACTACAGTCATACAATTTGAGAGGAATTATTCGTCAATACTCGAATATATAGTTTCCTTTTAATTGATGAAGATATTTTTCGAGAAGTACGCCACACTCCAAATAGCATTAACTGAAACAAAACCCGCAAGTGTCTTATTACAGTAGTGCAGTAGGGAGCATTTACGCATCTAATAAAATATGTTGTCCGGCTTATATAGATGTACCCGTACGTTCTAGATTCCAACAGATTGAAGCACTTTATTATACATGCGGATCTCGGACTTCTCGGTAACTAGCTAAAAGATCAAACATTTTCTTCAGCTTAATAAAGATATATACCTATATTACTACTAGAACATACACGAAAGGAATTGCATACGACATAATATCCGGCGACTAATAATATAACACACAATTTGCTAAGGAAAGCATCAAAACATTGTCGCATTCGGTTGTCGGACGTTTCGGCCCATAAAAGGTTCGGCCAAACATCCAACGGCGCGACCGGTGAACCGTGAAGTGTTTTCGCTCGCATGGGCCGAACCATCCGTGTAAGTTAACACGTTTTGCTGATGAAACACCAGATAGATTAAAAGCATAAAGGGCTTGATCACATAAAATGTGCTCACACAAACAATGACGTCAATACATTATAATATATATTATATTACAATACAAACTCAATTAGTTATTACTTTTATTCGTGGACGTTTCCTTTAGACATTCATTACTAGATTATTATTATATTAGCATGTGAGCGTGTGCTGATGTTTCTGCGTCGATCATAATTTCCGCCGCTTCGCCTTTCTTATTGATTCAGGCCGTGGGCCGAAACGACTATTCTTAGATTTCCGCCGCTTAGATGTCCGCTACTAGAGTGGGCCGATTCGACCGTCGCTGAATTCAATAGCGACAGTGAAGTGGGCCGAACCATCCGTCTGCATGGGCCGAATCGACTAGGCCGAACCATCCGTCGGCGTGGGCCGAACCCTGCGTGGGCCGAACCATCCGTCGCATCTATTTAACCGGAATTTCTGCCACCTAGCGACTTCGAAAGAACTAGGCATGGAAATTCAAAGACTGTGGTGGCGGGTGCGGCTAATAACCGAGATTATGTCGAGCAGGTGGTGCAATATGTAAACAATTTTTGTTACGTTCGAGCATTAAAACACCCATTAGTTGGCCATGCTACCATGTAGTGGCGCAATAGGTTATTACAAAAAATATTTCCAAAGCCACAGCCGGGGGCATCGCTCAGTGCCATGGCCCCCCAGATACGCCAATGGTTTCTACATTTCGAAGACATCAACACACAAGTTAAGAACTGTACGGGAAGCACACTTTAATAACCACTAGCAAAATATAGATTACATGACATAACATTGTATCATCCATTACGCGACATTAGTCAATAGGTGACAGCACCTTACGGTATAATGCCAATATGTATGGATTAAATATATGCACCTCTATATGTGTACGCATTAAATGTATACACCTCTATATGTGTACGCATTAAATGTATACACCTCTGTATAACATATTTTAAGATTATGAATAATCTTGCCATATTCACACATGCATTTACGATGTATCCTATCCATAGACCCGTCTACAAAACTATCAGCACAGTACTACCCGATTGAGATATTTGAATTATACGAAAGCTGCAACTAGACAATTGTCTTATTGCATCATCGTAGTAACTGCAGCTTTAGCATTACAAATTTAGACAAGTGCATTTAAAAAGGCACATTAACATCAAGCACATTAACATCAAGCACACTAACATCAAGCACATTAACATCAAGCACTTTAACATCAAGCACATTAACATCAAGTCTATTTAGATGGTTACTTCTTGGTTTACTTATTTTGGTAAAACACTGCTAGCAACTGCTTTAAAACAAACAAGATATCAATAGATTATGGCAGGGATTAAATTGACGTATACACTCTGTCTACAAAACCAATTTACTTACACATCAGTGTTGAAGAGTAAAAACAGTGGAAGTCCAGTTTTGTGTGTTGGAAGAATAGACACATGTCTAACCAACCACACGGTGCAGATAAAATGGACTTCAATTGTTTTGATTCTCCAACTGCAATATATCATTAAAGTCAAAATAAACATATAATTTATATAAAAATATAACATGAGTGTATTTCCACATACAAAGTCTTAACAATAATGCATATTCAACAGTTATAATAAATAATTAATTTAAATATAAATTACAGTTATACATGCATGCATGCATATAATCAACAACACAATGTTAGAACGTCTAAAATCATTTAGAACAATACGTGTAATATTATATATATATATATATTGTACAAAGTGGTCAAATAAATTGTATACATGCAGTACAAAATACTCTGTGACTTCTTTCAAAATCATCCAGACAACATTCATTAATTCATATAATAAACTTTCAGTTGTAATAGTCATCTGTTATAACTGGTGTCGACAATACACATCTGGTCATACAAAATATGTATACACCAAACCACAAATACCAATTATAATTCTGGTGCTTCTGCCTAAGGAAAGAATTGTAGCTTTGGTTATTCAACGTTCCTTACTATAAAATTTACGATGACGCACTGTACATAGAACTAGCCCCAATCACGGATGACAATGGTCAAATGGCTGTTTAAAAATTTTAGAGGTTTACTTACTGTACTAGGTGCTTTGCTCTTTCCACAGTGATTGCAAGGCTTGCGCAATGAGATAAGTGACAGCTGTCAACAACCAGACGGTTATTTCAGTAACAGCCAATGAGATTTTTAAAGGGAAACAAGTCATTGTTTTGGGCCTATGCACCTATAAGAGTTACTAAAACATAACCATTTGTAACTACATTCAAGACTATCACACCAGTGGTTTACTAAGAAAATCTTGTTGAACACACAGCATCTTAGTTTCATGGGCTGCGCCTTCACGAGTATCAGAAGTCTAACCAAATTCACCGAAATTACGCTATATTTCAACTGGAGAAATGACCGGAATCTCCCACTTTTAGAACACATTCTGAGTAAACCAGTGGCGTGATATTCTTGATTTTAATTGCATATGGTTAGTTTTTATTATCTGTTTTAGGTGCAAAGCCCCAAACCATGACATGTGTTAAATCATCTTGCACACAGCAATGAGATTATACTTTCTTTTTTTTAAAGAAGTCTTGCATTGAAGACTGTTTTAAGCCTCCTTGTTCTTGCTGTCTGACCTCTTCCATCTTTTGTTTCCTCTTGATGCTTCCTATATATATCAATAAGACGATCGATTAGTTTAGGTACAAAAAAAAGATTTCCACAGTACAGTGAGGTCGACAGAAACCAATTAAATAATAAAACAATTAGTGTGTTTGATTTTGTGTGTCCATGTGTGCGTACATGTCTGTGCGGTGGTGGTGGTGGTGGTGGTGGTGGTATGTGTGTGTGTGTGTGTGTGTGTGTGTGTGAATATTAAAAAAAATTGAGAGTATCATTGATACATTTGTTCCATTGAAAAAACAAGGAAAACAGACTATGCAGACTATGTGGAGGGTTTATAGGCATATCTGAAAGGATGAAGACTACACAAATTATAAAGAGGCATTTAATGAAAAACTTAATGAAATTAGACAATCTAAAAGAAACTATGAAAAAAAATTAGCATGTAACATAAAAATGATGGCAAGAGCTTTTACCACTTGCAAGAGTGTTCAACTTGTCATTAAACGAGGGAGTGGTTCCTGTTGAATGGAAAGAAGTAAACATCATACCATTATTTAAAAAGTGTTCGAGAAATAAGTCAGTTACAGACCAGTGAGTTTAACATAAGTGATTTGTAAATTATTAGAAAGGTTAATTAAAGACCATATGGTGGACTTCCTTGCTAGGCATAAATTATTAAATCTATCTCAACATGGATTCCTAAAAGTGAGGTCATGCTTAACAAATATGTTATGTTTTTTTGGAAGAAATCACTAAGTGGATAGACGTGGGATCACCAGTTGATATTATCTACTTAGATTTTCAGAAAGCTTTTGACAAAGTGCCGCATCAAAGATTACTACTTAAATTAAAAGCCCATGGTATTGGAGATGGCATAATTGGCTGGATAAAACAATGGCTGACTGACAGAAGACAGCGTGTTGTAGTAGATGGAGAAGTTTCAAACTAGAAATAAGTTTTGAATGGGGTACCACAGGGATCACTATTAAAACCTTTATTATTCTTAATATATATCAATAACTTGGACAACAATATAACAAGTAACGTACTGAAATGTGCGGATGACACAAAAGTGTTTAGAAGGGTTAACAATGATGATAAATAACATTTACAAAACTATCTAGACAGATTAGTGAAATCGTCTGAGAAATGGCAGATGTTGTTAAATTTTGGGAAATGTAAATGCCTACATACAGGACATGGGAACTAAAACGTAAACTAAAAAATGGGAGATACTGTTATGGGTACTACTGTAAAAGAAAAGGATTTAGGAGTTACAATACACGCTGATACGAACGTTTCAGAGCAGTGTGGTATTATGAAAATATTTACAGAATTTTTTTTTATCTCATTCAAGTAAGATAATAGAACTAGAGGACATGAGGTAGCATTAGTAAAGAATCAGTGTAGATTGGATATCAGTAAGTACTTGCTCTCACAGAGGAAAATCAATGAATGGAACAAATTATCTACAGATTGTGTAACTGCTAGCAGCGTGAATATGTTTAAAAACAAGGTTGACACATATCTCAGGAGGGTGGATTACACATAGATTAAAAATGTTGGACACTTGCTATCTGGGCCCTTGCCTTGGATGGCAATCTTGTCAAATGTGTGTGTGTGAGTGCGTGCATTCGTGCGTGCATCCGTGCATGCATTCATGTATGTGTGTGTGTGTGTGTGTGCGCCACTGCATGACTGTGCATTTGTGCATGTATGTGCATGCTTTATGAGTGTGACTGCTTACACATACTCCATCCATCCAACTTATATTTAGACTGATGAATGAGCACAAGCTAACCTCGAGAAACTTTAGATTTTGATTTTCTCTGCTCCTCTGTCAAGAATGTTTGAAGGCAACTTGGAAAACATTTCCCAAACAGTTCACGGTCTTCAGTTGTTACCAAGTCATCACTGAAATCAGCTGAAACATTCCACAAACAGATCTGTATACCTGCAGCTGATAATGTAGGTCCATTTTGTATGGATAAACGTCTTTAAAATAAATATCCTAGTTATTTATTAACCCCTACTTGAAACATTAAGAAACGTTCTCACAGTAAATGATATAAACAAAAATAAATATAATTAATATCTCCCCAGTGTCCGTGATAGCTTGTTGGATATGAGAATCAAATGACAGTTGCTAAAACACCGGAAAGAAATTATAAAAATGTTGTACGTCAACATCCATTTTTGTGTAATCCATCTGGCTATAGACATGCTGCAAAAATGTATATAATGTACTTCTTGTGCATTCATACAACACTAAATACACACCAATGAAGTGCCACTTCACAACTAGTTTCTTCGCTCCATTCTCTGTCACCATTTTCAGCACACTAAAAATGTTACAACAAAATGTCTTAACTAATAACTCTTATGTATTTTTTCATCCACAGAATTATTCAAGATAGATGCAAATCAAGACTAGTGTACGCAATAGCACGGTACACATTCACATTGGATCTGAAGCAGAATTTATTACAACACTGAATTGGTGTGTAGGCTACACAGCGTAGGATTACATGTTATGATATGAGAGGTGTATTACAGAAATATGTATATTACAGAAATATGTATATTACAGAAATATGTATGTTACAGAAATATGTATGTTACAGAAATATGTATGTGTTTATGGATGGCTAAAAATTAAGACCACATCTGCACAGAAAAACAAATTATTATTCTTGTTTGCGGATCTCTCTAACAGATGATACTGACTACGTAAACATAAAACAAATATATAAGGTTATTATTATTAACATTTAATATAATATATATATATATATTTAATTTATACATATTACATATTTCTTATCTAATATGCTTACTGTGTAAGCATGACTATGACATAGGTGTAATCCTTTTTTTTAATGTTGTATTTTAAGCACATTTGAACATAATTTATATTCAGGAGATATGGCACTATGCAGATAAAAGTGTTATTATTATTATTATTAAAAAAGATTCTCCAAATTAAATTAGGATGCTTGAAACAATTTGAAAAACAAACCAATCAGGTTGAATTCTGTCCTTTGCTGCATCACCGTTCTTCAATATATCTGCCATGTCATAGGCAGTCACCATTGGCAGCACATGCTTCTTTGTTCTGGCTGACGACCAGTACAACACCTCCTGTGGTGAAAAAAATAACAGTAACCATGGTAACGAGTCATGTCACACAAAACATAACTTTTGATAATATGGTACGATTTATAAAATACAATTTACCAAACAAACCATATCAGTATTTCTCACGTATCTTGTATTATGGCATGCCATGGATTTTGATTATTCAATCCAGAGGTGGAAATTTAAAAGAAACATACAATAGTCACAGGTATTTATTTCAAACAACCTTAACCTTTTTACATTCAGTTGATAAAATAAGAAATACATGTACATTATAAGCATGCCCATTTGTTTGTGGTACTATATGATATGAATACATAATCCAAAGCAGCCAGCAAACTAAATATTACCTGGTACCCAAATCTTAAATACAAAATATGTTGAAACCTCACATGTTCACTGGGAATCATAAAGCACCATACCACTCGATACATGGACAAGGTGACACTACATCGCTTACACAGGTTAGGTCGTATCTATTCACCTTAATCGCAGCAATGTTAGGACGGTGCCACTGCAGCTTGTCTTCGTTTGAGAACTTCTGCAACTCTGCAGGCTCCAGGAAGGCATCGATTACCTGAGGGCATCCAAACACATCGGTGAGAAAGCAACACCCAGCACAGTGTTTATATAGGCATGTATAGGTTCTAGTACTGACTGCTTTGTTTGTATTTTGCCCGTCATGTTTCTGGAAAACATTAACCTGACCTGGTCTGTACACACTGACATAAATATACAGTATATACAACCAACAGCATCTCTTCTAAGCAGAGATTAATGTGAAGATCAAGTATACTGTACAGAAGATCAAATAAATTGCGTAGGATTAAATATAAAGATCTACTAATACACTGTATATGTAACTATCCCATATTAAGTGTATCAACAGGAGGATATTGCTAGTAGTAGGTTTTGGTTGGTAACAATTAAACATGTATCGGTTGGAAGAAATTATGTCCCTATTTATTTATCATCTTAACTCTGACTAATGTTATGGCTACTGTGAAAATTAAAGCAGCAATTATTATTCATGCTGCTGCTACTACTAATAATAATTAATAATAATTAACTTCTATGGCACCTATATCCTCTGGAACCTGAGCTCAGAGGCGCAACAAAACAGAATCATTAAACATAATCATGAACAGGGACACGCAAGTCATTATCAGAATGAGGGACAACCGAAGATTTATGGTAGAAATGCAATATGGAATATGTCTTAAGTTTTTTTCTCGCAAAATAGCTATAGTTTCAGATGTTTCCAAAGTGATGGGGAGTTCATTCCAGACTCATGGCGCAATGACAGAGAAAGCATGTTTGCCCAAGATAGTTTTGTTTTAGGCACAATAAGTTGTGACATTGATGATCTGAGCTGCCTATTGATATTTGAAAGATGCGGGAGACTAGCCAAGTGGTTGTTGTGTAGATACAGCTCGATAAGAAAGAGTGGACAGCTTAAATGTTTCATGTCTTGTGACTTGACTTGGAATTCATTGACATGGAAACTTGACATGCCAGTTTATAACTTGCCAACATGTTGGCTTGAAACATACGTTGAACAAGACCATGTTGTTGTGACATGTCACACTGTATATATCATTATCATTATTAAGTACTTATTATGATTGACTAAAGCTGTGGCAGGGCAGCACATGACTAAATTTGCATTGTCGAAACCCTTTTGGCAATCCAACCTCATATTCTGTAACTCACCCTCTGGTCTGGGAAGTTTGTGGTCTTCATTGCCTTAGTGCGAATATCCAACTCACAACGACGATCTTCAAATGCAGATGTCTTCTTGTGCCAATCACAACTGCAAATCTTGGAATTGGCTTTGGTACACGAGTTTGGTAAATCACATTGTTCACATCCCTCTGACTTATGTAACTTTCGTGACCCTGGAAATTAATTAATTGATGGATAAGGCTGTGAGATTAAAAGTGTTAAAAAACAACTGCAAACAAACCATGTGAGCAGTAATAATAGTAACCAAACTTCTATGATACACAATTCCTCAAGGATCCTCAGAAATGCAACAAATCACAATCATTTAGCATGAAACCATGAACAGGGACATGCAAAAGTCACCATCACAACGAGGGGCTGCCGAGGATTTCAGGTCAAAATACAGTTTTGAAAAAAATGTCTTGGGATTTTATAAAAACGGTATATAATATTGTCTCAGTTGATGGAGTTCGTTAAAAATTTTGGGCACAGTATTTTGTTGATGTGGCACAATTTTGAAAATATCAACTAAATAATTAGAAGGAAGCAAAAATTATTACCAATAGAAATATGTTCATTGCAGACAAATCCTGGACCATGTATAAGACATGTAATTTGTAAAAAAATTCTAAAATATTTAACACACTGTAAATAGTGTATTATACATAATAAACACCCCTACCTTCATGAGCACATATCCGACAGTGTTCTGATTTCTTAAAATTTCTGTAAGTTTCTAGCGTCTGCAGTTGGTGGTTATTTCTCCATGTTTGAAATCTGTCAACATGTCAGTCACTAAATATAGGGACAAATACTGTTTTTCAAACAAAACCACACACTGAAACATTAATAGCTGGTAATACATGTTAATTATCAGTTATACCAAATCTGTTTCAAGACAGCTAGTGATATGACAAAATTATTATTAACCTGGTGTGTAACTTAAATTTTTTTTATCAACCACCATTTAACAATTCCCTATAATATATGCATTAGCACTCCTGTTGATGGTGTTTTGGAAGATAATTAAAAGCTGTTGGTGCCTTCCATCTGGTGTTTATATCAGGGAAGTAAAATATCCCAAACAGGGAAATGGAAAAAAACCAGAGCCAATGGTCTTCATCTACAAAACAGCCATACTGGTGCTGCCCTAGCTGCTGTCAAACCATCTGATAATGCTCTGGTAATGGGACACGTGCCATGACCACCTTGTCAAGTTGGGTCCAGGCACAACAAAACACCACACATTAGTATTATTATTGTTGATATCAAACTCAGATTTCAAATGTCAACAATGAAAAGTGGAAATGTTCATATAATAGTTTCCCTCTTCTGACAGATGTTTATTTTATCTGACAAAGCATTAAACATCTTACAAAGAGCCTATCAATCATGGAGTCTGACTACTGCAAAGTGCAGACTGGAAGCATTGTTCATTAGAAATGATCATGATTCATCACAGGCTTCGGCCAACAAACTGCTCGTGTGACAGTCTTTAAAACACCTACCTCTCTAAGATGTCTCCTTCAGACAGACTCGTCAATAACTTCATGGCAGCAGCCTTCCCAACCCCGTGAACCCCTCTTGTGAAGTCACAACCGGCCAGCAGGGCATAGGCCACAAGTGTCCGCCTGTCCAAGATCAGCTGTTTCTTGATGTCTTCCATCGTGTAGCGTTTCATTGACCCTCTCTGAACCAGAACGCAGGTTCAGCACTCAGCATTTCACAGGTGATGTTTACAAAATGCCATGTTCACTTTCTAACATTCATCAGTAAAACCTTTACTTTCGATTTAGACAAAGTCTGCGGTGGAATGTATCACCCATAAATGTTTTTTATTACATGGGTACTTGATACTGATAATGTGCTGTCCTGCACAGTGCAATAAAAACTGATATCGCACTGTTACACATGCGAGCCAAATAATTACTTACATTGATGAACGAATCGCTAGTAAGTTACAGTTTAAAAGTGTTGAGAGGTTATTTTTTAACCCATATAATAATAAATACCTTTTTGAGCAATAATGGTTTAATGGACTTGTTGCTTCAGAATGTTGTATTGGGCTCGTAAGCTTGTTCAATACAAATCTGAAGCAACTCGTACATAAAACCCATCAAACATTGCTGCTGTCATAGCCCAGTAGGCTAATAATTGCATTGCTCTTTCAGTGAATAAATTAAGGCATTCCACTCTTTTCATTCTTAAAAGTGGTAAGAATATACAAATAAGGTGTGTATGTCAAAGTATATTGGTGGTGGAAAAAAGATATTTGATCAAAATAAAGAACATTCAGATTATATTGTTCTTTCTCAAGATTTACCCTCCCATGTTACAAAAATAATATTGACATCAACCTCCTTGTAAGCTGTGTCAATTGATACAACAAACTCCAGACATGGGTGCAGACACGAGCACAGAAGTTGATAACAGTATGGTTTTTATGCTATAAAGTAGATTGTGACTCTGTCTGTCTGTTCCCTCATATCTCTGTCAGTTTTGTATATATGAGACTGAAATTCTGTAGGTGGGTCCGGGGGACCAGGGGAATGGTTTGTACATTAAACACATTAAAAAATTTGACATTTGATGTAGACTACCTAACTCAGAACAACAGGAGTTCATAGTTACATATAATTGTTAGCAACGCTAAGAATGTTTGCTATGTTCTGAGTTACGTGATCTACGTCAAACGTTTACATAAACTTTGGGGCATTAAGTTGTATCCATCACTGCCATTGGCATTGCCCTACGAAGACTTGACTGGGTAGTGCAAGGAGTCACAATCTCTTGCAGTGGTTACCTTTTCTCCCGTGCAATGCCGGGCAACTTGGCTAGTTAATGATATTGTAAACGAGTCTATATTGTTATTGTATTGTGATAACACCTAGTGGGTGATAGTGGCATAACATTTCAAATTCCACGATGTTTAATAAAACTATTAATTAGACAATCCACAACTCATACGAACCGTGAATAGGGCGTCTCTGAAGTGGAACATGCCTTACCTTCTTGTCACATGAGAAATGCCGGTATACAACTGTTGCCCCAAAGAGGAGCGCATCACTGTCTTCTGTGATAACACCATCTACCAGCTGCAACACAGCAGCCATGACATTGCAGCCTTGTCATCCACATAATAATGATCACACATAAATATAGTTGCAGCCACATCACTGACTCACTGGACAATGTTAATTAACTAGTATCTACACAACCCGCTTCTGGCAGCTTCCATTATAGTGAGTAATCTTACTCTTGTTATGGCTGGCTTAGTCCAGTAACAGCAGCTGCAGAAAACACTATAACTGGTCCCTGGATGTCTACAAGACAAGTGTGTTGCCAGTGAGATTTGTTTCTTTTGTATTAGTAGAGCTTCTTAGCACACAACAACAGGTTGATTGTTCAGATTGTGATACAAGCACCAAATTTGGTACACATGTGATATGACATGTTCTAAGACAAATGAGAGGTGTACCCCAATGAAATTTGCTTTTCAAGGGGCGTGGCATGATATTTAAAATGGCCGCAATGAAATTCAGAAATACATTTCTTTGGGTGTATCTTCACTTCTAGTTATTTTTTTAGTTATTTAAAATGCTAAACTATGGTTTTGGTACATGAGGAATCAAACAAGATAAACACTAATGTAATTGGATGATTGCCTTATTTGCATATATGCAAAATAGCACCCATTTTGTATTAAATAGAACAACTAGTATTGAGCTATGCATCTGCATGAACAATCTTTTTTGTGATGTAGATTGTAGAAAACAACTTTTGTTTGACAATATATTCATTGTAATCTAAGGTTGATCTTCAATAACGGATAGCTAATTTGCATATTAAAGTGGCTGCCACGAAAATCTTGCACATCGTACCTTTGGCATATGTCCACTGATAATTAACATGTTTGAGTGGTTTTAAATGCTAGACTCTTGATCATCGCTCTTTCTATTAAAAAAAACATTACAACAGTAGAGTATACTATTGATATGACAATGGGTCGCAGTTTGTCTAGCTATTTGGAAACTCACAAAGTATTTACAAAGTTGTATCATGACAGTTGACAGAAACGTCTAAATCAAATTGTCTCGATCAAATTGTTGCTCTGCTAATTATGTTACATTCTGCTGTCCAGTATTGATGCCATCCATGTTCTGTTAGCTTCCATCCCCATTCCAGCAGACTAAGAAGCATTGGATTGAATGTGAGTGTTTGATCCCATATGTGTCCACCTTGATACGTGGCTCGTTTGCAATGTTCCAACAGCGACACCTCCGTCAGGGGGATGTTTTCTAGGATCTTGAGCCCCATGCGAACAGATGTTTCATGGCTTCGTTCACAGTCTCCAGTCTACACATTCTACTGTACAGCAACACTGTGAATCTCTGGATGGTTCAGTGAAGTGGAGATGGGCGGGTGCTGCAGCAAGATTCAGAAGGGATTTTGTCAATGGCTCGACCATTTTCCATACGCCCCAGCACATTTTCTTTCCCCGTCTGAAATGGCCAATACTACTATGTCAGTGTACACCATTCGAACAGTAACTGTTCTGTATCCTTGGGCTACACAGTCAGTGACATGTACCATTATCCTAGTGTCCGCCTCCTCGTGGGTGCTATATGGCTACAATTTGGTTGTAACCTTGTTGATCCATGTGAAATTCACACTTGTGTCAAAGGTTGACACTTGCTCCTTCCCATCATGTGGTGTTTCCTTTCCAATGTAATCAGCCACAGTTCCTCCTTGTTGGAATCAACCCGGAAGAATGACTGCCAGTTTCTAGGAAATGGTGTTGTCGCTATAACTCGTCTACGTTGCCCAGTTCCCCTACTTTCTACAGTGCTTTGCCTGATGCTGTTCTTGATATAGCGGTCCCACACTATGTCCAACTTTAAAAAGCCTGTAAAATGGGTTGCCCATGCGACGTACAATTCCAGTCAGCTCACTCACATCTTTCCTGAACTCTGCCTGCAGAGCTGCCGTCTGTTCTGCACAGCTGTCAACTGTTCTGCACAGCTGTCAACTGTTCTGCAGAGCTGTCAACTGTTCTGCACAGCTGTCAACTGTTCTGCACAGCTGTCGACTGTTCTGCACAGCTGTCGACTGTTCTGCACAGCTGTCAACTGTTCTGCACAGCTGCCGTCTGTTCGTGGTGTTTTCCATCATGTTTGTCATTGTGTTCATCAAACCCATTTACCAGTCTTGCTAGTTCAGGTCCTGCAACCATCCTCCTGAGTAGCGCAACTGGATTTTTGGGAAACCCCACGGCCCCTCTATCTCCTTTTATGACCTCATTCAGCTATTCATTCAGCTATTCATTCAGCTATTCATTCAGCTATTCATTCAGCTATTCATTCAGTTATTCATTCAGCTATTCGTGGGTTTGATCCAGTGCCATTGATGAGAAGGAATGTCCTGTCTTTTGCACCATGAAGTGACGTTGTGCGAATTGGCAGTAAACACTTGGATGTGTGTCCTTCAGTCGGATTATGTGTCTGATATGGACTGGCATCCACCTCGAGTAGTGCGTACAGTACAGCTGGAAATTGCCATCTCTCAAGAGATCTCACATACTGCATGACCAGGAGCTTGAATGAGATTGTTGTACTCCAGTGCAGGAACTGTGGGTGAACTTCTGACTGTGTTTTGTAATATTCACGGAATGTAGACAGGGCATCATTGACTAGATGCATGTCAAGATACTTGTAGAACACCGAGACTAGCGGCTGTTACATGATGGGCCCATCTTGTCTGTGTCACTTGTCCGCCTTCCAGCATGGAGTTTGCCCTACCTGACGTTGTGATGTTTGCTTTGACCAGATCACTTGACCACCTACTACCATCAAGCCAGTCACCTACTGCAATTTGTTTAACATGCAGTTCAGGCTAAATTATGCTGATAAATGATCACGTAGTTGTGTGTCCTTCAATTTCGTGCATCTCCCAAATCCGTGACAACTCGGCATTGTAACGTTTTCTCCTCACTTCTGTCTGACGCCTTCAACTCGCCCAATACAACATTTTAAAGTAACAAGTGCATAAAACCAGTATCCTGCGATAAGGTACTTATTATATGGGTTCATAACTAACACATTAAAGCGGGAACATACCTTCTGTTACACAGCGTAATGCAGCTCACAAGCTGGCCGTTGCATTTCCAAAAATGGCCGCTTATTAGCTTAGGTGATATTACTAGTTACTATAATATTAAGTAAGTAGATATTGTTGAACATAAATGTCATAATAGGCAAATTCACCTCATCATTTTCAGTTTTTCTATTTCATGCAAAATGGGTGCTATTTAGCGTATATGCAATTGAAATAATCCTCCAATCACATTAACTTTTGTCTTAATCAATTTCTCGTGTTTCAAAACCATAGGCTAGCATTTTAAATCAATTAAAAAAAAATTAGAATTGAAGATACGCCTACAGAAATGTATTTCGGAATATCAATGCAGCCATTTTGAATATGGTGTCATGCCCCCTTAAAATGGAAATTTCGTTGGGGTCCACCTCCCAGTTTTCTTAGAACATGTCATAGCACGTGTGGCAAATGTGGTGCTTGTACCGCAATCTGAACAATCCAAGTGCCAAGAAGCTCTTGCCATATGTCATATTGCTGTCCTTTTCCATAAATGACAAGCCAAAAGTAATAATAAACGTAATAAACAATGTAAATGAATTCATAATCAACACTTGCTAAAGTTGTTCTCGTAATCATAGCTATAATAAGGATAATATAATATTAGCTATACAGGCTAACTCTTACGATTAGAGTTTGGACTCACTTTAAGCTGGTTGAGAGCAGCACACGTTGCCTCTCCTTCACCCGCACTCTCAATGACTGGCACACCAAGGGCCTTCAGTAGCCGACAGCACTGGAACAAAGTGACCATTGACAGCATTAGATATCAACCAACACTCTCAATGACTGGCACACCAGGGGCCTTCAGTAGCTGACTGCACTGGAACAAAGTGACCATTGACAGCATTAGATATCAACCAACACTCTCAATGACTGGCACACCAGGGGCCTTCAGTAGCCGACAGCACTGGAACAAAGTGACCATTGACAGCATTAGATATCAACCAACACTCTCAATGACTGGCACACCAGGGGCCTTCAGTAGCTGACTGCACTGGAACAAAGTGACCATTGACAGCATTAGATATCAACCAACACTCTCAATGACTGGCACACCAGGGGCCTTCAGTAGCTGACTGCACTGGAACAAAGTGACCATTGACAGCATTACATATCAACCAACACTCTCAATGACTGGCACACCAGGGGCCTTCAGTAGCTGACTGCACTGGAACAAAGTGACCATTGACAGCATTAGATATCAACCAACACTCTCAATGACTGGCACACCAAGGGCCTTCAGTAGCTGACTGCACTGGAACAAAGTGACCATTGACAGCATTACATATCAACCAACACTCTCAATGACTGGCACACCAGGGGCCTTCAGTAGCTGACAACACTGGAACAAAGTGACCATTGACAACATTAGATATCAACCAACACTCTCAATGACTTGCACACCAGGGGCCTTCAGTAGTCGACAACACTGGAACAAAGTGACCATTGACAGCACTAAGCATCAAACAATTGTTTCTTTCAAATGACACAAGGATTTTAGAATTTCATCCAAAATATCTTTATTTCTAATTCCCTTCTAAAGGCTAGTTCACACTAGTGAAATTTGGCTAACACGGTGTCGTGTAATATCGAGCTGCAAGGATTGGTCGTGTAAACACTTGCCAATCAGTGAGCAACAGGAGGTGTACCTGTTGTGATCTATCGTCAAACCACAAAGCAGGATTGGCGAGAGTCAAGATGTATGTCACAGTGTCAGGTTGCTCGTGTAAACACGCACACAATACGTTCTGTTTTATCATGCAACGTGGTGTTGCCTGGAAATCAGGACAAAAACTGGTGTAGGTGAAGTGTTTTCATTATCTTTCACTAGGATGTGTCACTGTGCAACACTATTGGCCACCTTCTCTAGATCCTTCCCAGTAAGTGTAATTTTTAAAATCATGATGGCATCAAACTAAACATGAATTAAATATAATAGCTCTGACTAAAGCCCAGTCTATTTGGCTGAAACATAGTTCACAATTAGTCAACACAAGTAGCATTTAAAAATTTTACTCAGAACTTGACAAACAATTGACCTGGCATGCTGTGTCACCTGCCTGTGTGGTATGTCTGGCGAACGAGGATGTGTGTCCATCTACTGACTGGTGACTGGACAGTGCTCTCATCTCCAGCTTCAAGGGATGTGGAGGACCTTCTGTCACAAACACTGGTCGTACCTGACTCTGCATCATGTGGTGCACACGCCAAAACATGCTCCTACAAGAATGGCAGTGCCACTATTAAATCAGTAATACGTGTACATGATACCAAAGCTTGATGGCGGGGGCTTAGCGGTGGTCAGAAAATAGCCAAAAAATGCCAGCCTATTGCAACTATTTAATAAGACACTTATTTTTTAGGATTGATACGATTGCTAGATATAACATAATTATAATTGCCCATTGTCTCAACAGCAGTTAAAGATTTTCCCTTACGAAATTTGGTAATTATGGAAAACAATTTAGGTAGTTAACACTACTAGCCGGCTAATAGTAACACTTGAGTCTTGTTAAATCTTATTAAATCTTAATACGTCAATAACAATCATTCGACTTTCTTTTAGCAATGTGCGAGAATGGCCTGATATCGAACAGACAGTTATTCCGTATTGACCTCAGATGAAGATTTTTGCCATCAACTTGGCCTTGATAGACCCAGACACTGGCGTCGACTGCTAGCGTCTTGCCGTGGAGATCTGTCAAACTGCACTGCGATCCTGCTGGTTCTAAAACCGACCATAAGTCATTGACACCCATCAGTAGAGTGTACCCGCTCAGTAGGTGCAGACGTATGTGTCCGACGATGTTTGTTCTGGGCCTGACATTACAGGCATGGACTCGATCACGGCCACAGTACAAGTGAAGAGGGATCCCGGATAACGGGTTCGGCCCACGCTGACGGGTGGTTTGGGCTTTGCCTTGGCTTGGCTTTGCCTAGCCCTAGGTTTTGGTTTGGACTGTTGCCTGGCGAATTTGTTGTCTAAAGTCTCTATGATTATGATTGTGATATTTGCATCATCAACACGACGACGAGGCATGACAGCATATTTATTTGCTGTCAACTTCTACTTGACGTTTAAGATAGAACGTGTTATCACCTATTTCTGTTTAGAACGTATTATCACCCATTTCTGGTGTTGACATCGTTGTTTCTCCGTTTAGTCACTAGGTGTCGTGCCAATTGTAGCTACGCTCTTGGCCCACTGTGTGGCGCCACTATTGTCGCGAAGACGCCAACTGCAGGCGAACAATGTAGCATGTTTAAATGCCAATGGATGTCATAATGGCAAAAAGCTTAATTTGGTTGCAGGGTTAAGACTGTACCGAAATAATAACTTGCGATTTTTCAGGGTAACGGATAAAGAAATGATCCAACTCTGCAACCAGTGCACATAATGTCATGTTTTTTGTGTGTTTTGACATTCAAACACGCATAGGTTTCAAGAACAAAGGTCATTTTGATCCCAAAACCTGTAAATTAAATTCATAAAATGCAAATTGGTATACTCTCCGAGGCATATGCCCCTATGCAGAAAGCGAAAACGTCATGCACCTTAGTTGTAAAGATGCTGCCCACTTGGATTTGTGATGACCACGAAGGGTGTCAGGCTGTCATAAAAATGGTCAAACCTTTATCAGTTGGCAAAGTAACGGAAGATAAATTGTTGTCACTGACTGCCGGCATATTTTATGTTACCATTAAAATAACATTGGCCTAATACATCCATGTCCATTCTCTAGACTAGATATTAGTGCTGTTCCAATAAATCGATTTCGTCGACGATTGATTGGTCCATACTTCCTATGAAGGAATCGATCACAATGTTATGTATTCGTTCATTTTCTATTATAATCATATATGTTCACTGCTTTGTTTCTGTTTCACGCACGCATGCACGCACGCACACACGTACGCACAAACAGATACAGTGATATTTATCAAATATATTGATTAACTTCTATGATCGATCTTTTATTGATCAGTTACATAAACCATTGATCGATTACGACAATTTTACCAGTTCCAGATTATTCGTCAACTTTTGTAATATTTTTTTACACTGCAATGATAAAATAACTGTTACACGTTTAGAATATGGATCTGTTGCGCAAACGTTAAGATTTTGTAAAAACGGCATGTCAACGGTAGCTGTTTCATCAGCATGACGGTTGTGGTCTTCAGCAGTATATTTACCAACCCCAGCACTTCAATCCACCAGTGGGGCTCCTTATGTCTAGATTGAATACCCCAGGAGTAGGTCCACTCAGAAATACCAACCAGACACTTCGAGAATTTCGAGAAAATAAATGACCCCAGATTCCCGCTCTATGTATAATTATAATGACAGGTTCCGCAAGAAAAACATCCGATATCGGAGAACAATTCATGTTTATTTCGATACATTCAAATATTCAAGATAATGACTACATATTTACTAAACAGGAGTTTTACATTGATCGTCCTTCTTCATAGTTGATCCAGTCGAGGAGACGACTAGGAGGGGAGATGACAAGGAGGGGAGACGACAAGGAGGGGAGACGACCAGGAGGGGAGACGACAAGGAGGGGAGACGACGAGGAGGGGAGACGACGAGGAGGGGAGACGACGAGGAGGGGAGACGACGAGGAGGGGAGACGACGAGGAGGGGAGACGACAAGGAGGGGAGACGACAAGGAGGGGAGACGACAAGGAGGGGAGTCAAGCATTGACTAGTAGAATCCTCCGCCCTATGCTTCAGGTAGCTGTCAATATGTCCCTTGAATTGGCTGATGTTCTTATACATAACCACTGCCCATGGAACGAGTATTTCCGTATTTCCAATCTTGAATATTTTCTCTCACACTGGTTCGCAAGCGCGTATGACAATAGGTGCGAACAGCGGGAATTCAATAAAATGCAATGACAACAACAACCTTTTGTGTTTAGTAGGATAAGGCAGGATGGAGGGTGTAAATAGTAATAGTAATGGGTGCTACGAGTATAAGGCAGGATGGAGGGTGCATATAATAATGGGTGCTACAACGACAAGGCAGGATGGAGGATGCAAATAAGAATGGGTGCTACGAGGGTAAGGCAGGATGTTGTGTGCAAATAGTAATGGATGCTACGAGGACAAGGCAGGATGTTGTGTGCAAATAGTAATGGGTGCTACGAGGACAAGGCAGGATGGTGTGTGCAAATAGTAATGGGTGCTACGAGTATAAGGCATGTTGCAGTGTGCAAATAGTAATGGGTGCTACGAGGACAAGGCAGGAGTGTGTGTGCAAATAGTAATGGATGCTACGAGGACAAGGCAGGATGGTGTGTGCAAATAGTAATGGATGCTACGAGGACAAGGCAGGATGGTGTGTGCAAATAGTAATGGGTGCTACGAGGACAAGGCAGGATGGTGTGTGCAAATAGTAATGGGTGCTATGAGGATAATGCAGAATGGAGGGTGTAAATTGTAATGGGTGCTACAAGGATAAGGCAGGATGGAGGGTGTAAATAGTTATGGGTACTACGAGGATAAGACAGGATGGAGGGTGTAAATAGTAATGGGTGCTACGAGGACACGGCAAGATGGAGGGTTCAAATCAAAAAGATTGTGGGACAAATGGTTGTACTGGTGGTTTGTGGTAAATGGTCTTAAAATGGCAGATGTTAATAACTTTGTGAAACGTAAATGCTTTACACGCAGGACACGGGAACTTGGAGGTAAATTATAAAATATGAGATACTGTTCTAGGTACTACAATAAAAGAAAATGACTTAAAAAGGTAAAAGGTAAGTTCTTATATAGCGCGGTATTCAGTCCTTGGGACTGATCAAAACGTTTTACACTTCACCCCCTGGCAGACCTGTTAATTCCAAGGTCATGTCAACTCTCTGGATAGCAACCAGCTTCGCTGAAATTATGCGGGAAGACTATTCTTTCAGACATCCTTCTCCGCCTGTAGCTAGGTACTCAGCTGAGTGAACTGTGGCAACGTGGGATGAGCAAAATTGCCTAAGCTTCTAAACGGCAGCAAGAGGATTCGATCCCGGGATTTCTCTATTGAGAGCCGGACGTTCTAACAATAAGTTCTCCTATGAATGTTTCACCGAAACTCTGCCATTGCCGGTATGTGAAAAGAGGGGGGTTGGGCAAAGCGCTCACAACCCTTTCCCGCAAAAAAACAGATTGTTACGAAAACATCAACCAAAGGAAATGTACAAACTTAGGAGAGGGAGTGCTTCCCATGGAGAGTATGACGTCGTGTAGTGAAAGCCGAAAGGAAACTACATCGCCGATGCCTTTCTTATTTTCCAAGAAATGATAAAAATGGGAACATAGAATGTGAGAACCGTGTACGAAACAAACAAGGCATACAAAATAGCAAGGGAACAGCGTGCCTACAACACCACGGTACTAGAACTATGCGAAACAAGGTGGACACAGACAGGGCAAGTCAGACTGAATACAGGAGAGTTGATACTGTACTCAGGTCATGACGAGGAAGATGACCACCATATAAGAGTGGCAATCGTATTGACACAAGAGGCACAGAGCGCCCCCATCAGCTCGAAGGCAGCAGGACCAAGGAGCATCTATGCCTCAATCAAAACAAAGAAGAAAAAGATCAAGCTAAACATCATACAGTGCTATGCACCAACAAATGAGAAGGAAAAAAACAATGGAGATCTTTTACAAGAGCCTGCAGACAGTGCTCGACAAAATGAGGGAGAAGGACATAACAATACTAATGGGATAATTCAAGGCGAAAATCGGATATGAAGAAGTCAAGGACAGACAAGGACTCGGCACGATGAACGAGAATGGCAAGATGTTTGCAGACCTTTGCGCATTCAATAGACTGATCATCGTAGGTAGTGTATTTCCGCACAGGAGAATACAAAAATTAACCTGGATGTCACCAGACCACAGAACCGAGAACCAGATCGACCATATTGTTTGTCCAATTGTCCCAATTGGACAGCAATTCAGAAGTTTGATGCAGTTCGACATAAGAGTACAGAGAGGAGCAAACACAGCCTCAGACCACCATCTACTGCTGGCTAGAATGAAGATGAAGCTGAAGAAGAGAGAGATAAAGAGGAACACCAGAACAAGATACAACGTGGATGTCCTCAAGGACAGAGAGGTGACACAAATATTCAGACTCACAATCAGCAACAAACACGAAGCCTTACAAGACCTTCTCGAGGAAGAAAACATGGACATCAACACCCAGTGGCAACATATAAAGGAGACATGGACCAGCACATGCAAGGACATCCTGGGAAAGAAAAGGTGCCAAAATAAGGACTGGATATCTGCTGACACTATCTGCTGACACTATCTGCTGACAAAGTGCAAGTGAGGAAGGAAGAAAAAGGTGTAATAAACAACAGCCGAACTAAAGCAGCTAAAGAAGCAGCCCAGAAATAAACAACAGCCGAACTAAAGCAGCTAAAGAAGCAGCCCAGAAATAAACAACAGCCGAACTAAAGCAGCTAAAGAAGCAGCCCAGAAATAAACAACAGCCGAACTAAAGCAGCTAAAGAAGCAGCCCAGAAATAAACAACAGCCGAACTAAAGCAGCTAAAGAAGCAGCCCAGAAACAGTATGCAGAGACAAACAGGGCAGTCAAGAAAAGCATAAAAAACGAAAACTCCAAAGACAGCCTTGCCAAGGAAGCAGACGATGCCGCAGCCAAAGGAAACATGAAACAACTGTACGACACAACAAGAAAGTTAGCGGGAAAGTACAAGCAGGCAGACAGGCCTATCAAAGACAAGAAAGTGAGTGAGGTGAGGCAGAGATGGCTTCTGTCACCTTTCCTCTTCCTGCTAGCCGTAGACTGGATAATGATGAGGACCACAGAAAACAAAACAGAAAAAGTGGTATACAATGGAGCCTTGGAGCCAGTTGGAGGACCTGGATTTTGTAGATGACCTCGCTCTCCTGTCCCACAGTCACCAACAAATACAGGAGAAAACGGACCTTCTAAACACAGTGTCAACACAGAAAGCCAACACGAAGAACAACAACCTAGTCACACTGGGAGGGGAACCACTTGAAGAAACAGGCTCCTTCAGGTACCTGGGCAGTACAATTAACAAGAGTAGAGACACAGAATTTACATATACATTTGTAAAGAAATATCAACACAGATAGGACAAAAAGCCAGAGTAGCGTTTCTCATATTGAGAAAAAAATTGGAAGGCAAAACAAATGAAGTTTAACAACAAGCTGAGGACATTTAACTCAAATTTCAAGTCACTGTTACTCTACGGTTTGGAGATATGGTGAATTACGCAAAAAACACTAACAAGAATGCAGACCTTCATCAACAAATTCCTGCGCAGAATATTACACCTAAAATGGTCAGACAAGGTATCTAAGACTACGCTGTGGGAAACGAACAAACAACTGCCAGTAGCAAACGAAATAAAGAAGAGAAAATTGAGGTGGATAGGACACACACACACTGAGGAAACCAGCCACAAACATCACACGTCAGAGCAGTGTGGTATTGCAACTTCAAAAGGTAATCAATTGCTTAGGATGACTAGGAGAAATATAACATATAAGGGAAACATAGCTAATTATACCTGTTTAAAATGCAATAGTGTGGCTTCATTTAGAATACCGTATACAAGCATGGAGACCATATCGTAATTATTATTCCAAAACTGAGATATCTTAATTATCAAGAACGCCTTAAAAATGTGGTTTAGCAATCTTAGAGACAAGGAGGTTAAGATGAAATCAAATTGATACTGAATTGGTATGAAAATATTGATGGAAATAATATTATATTTTTCTTACTTAAGACATATAGTAGAACTAGAAGACACGGTGTGTCATTAGTGAAAGATCAGTATAAATTGGACTCATTCTTACAGAGGACAACAATTAAATGGAATATATTATTTGCAAATTGTGTAAATGCTAGCAGCATAAATATGTTTAAAGCAAATTGACAAATAACTCAGGAGGGCAGGTTATGCGTCAATGAAAAAATTTTGGGCTCCCCGTAATCCAATGACTTCCTTATCCACTTGCCTTCTGGGCATTTGTGGTGCATGGGAATCGTGTTAAATATTGTTAAATCAATGCCCCTGGTTTGTATGTTAGAAACGTCCTCATCTTAGGATCAGGTGCTACAGGCAGCCACCTCACAACTAATTCAGGAGTGATGTAAACAATCCGACCGAAATGAAGTGGTAAAAGAAGCAAATCGTGCAGATTGAAGTGTCGGAGAAATAAGGCAGTAAAACAGTGTCGGAAAAATGCGACAACGGTGCGTAATTCTTTCGGAACGGAGTATTTGTAGTTCGAGTCAATAGTTATGTGATGGAAAGTGGATACATATTCTGCCTATAAAGACAGCAAAGAATGTTACCCTTTTTTGTCATCAAATAAATGCCCAATCGCAGGCGTCGTCATTAAAGCATCAGAGGAGCCGTACCGGAAGTAGACGCAAGAAGTCCTCAAAAGTGAAGAGTCAAGAGTGAAAATCAAGAGTCGAAATCAAGTATGAAAATCAAGAGACAAAGTCAACTTCGTGTCAAAATCAAGAGTCAAAGTCAAGACTCAAGAGTTAAAGTCAACTTAGTTTTACTATAAACCTGCTGCTCGTGTCGAAATGGAACATGTTCCCGATTTTGGTTGCGGCAGTGTGTATGTGTATACTTTGTGGCGAGGTTTAATAGTTTGGAGTTGGACAATGGAGAATAACTCGAGTCAATTATCAACGGACTCACTGGAAGACGATGATTTTCTTGCCGATCCGACCACGATCCTATGGCGTTGGGTCTGGCCGCTGCTCTGTGTGTCGGGACTCGTCGGGAACACGCTCGTGTTGCTCGTGTTGAGGCGGGACGGATTCGTGCGGACCTCAGCTAACGTCTACCTGACCGTCCTGGCCGCCGGGGACAGTCTTGTGCTGATGATGGCGACAGTGATGGTCTACCCAGGTATCGCTTGGGGATTCTGGGTCGAAGATAATAGTATTTGGACGTGTCGCGCCAACTGGTTGGTGTTTAACACACTATTAAGCGCGTCTATTTGGGTCATTGTCGCATTCACAGCCGAGCGTTGTGTCGCCGTCCGCTGCCCTCTACTCAAGCTACGGCTATGCACCCCGAACAAAGCCGGCCTATGCAGCGTGGCGCTCCTGGTAGTAGCCTTTGTCAAAAACATCGATTTACTTTTCGTACTCGACCTTACAACCGACTCTATGGGCGACGTCACTTGCCACGTCCCGTTGCACTACCAAACTTATGTGATACACTACCGAACATGGATTAGCTTCGTCCTTACCACCGCCGGGCCGATATTTATTGTTCTCGTCAGTAACTGGATTATCATAAGACAAGTACGTCAGACGCTTATGCGAACGACCGCTCAAGACAGCTTGACACGCTCGACACTCATGTGTCTGGGCGTGTCGTTCGCGTTCGTCGTCTGCGTTGTTCCCTACAGCGTATTCTTTGTCATCGACCATTACTTGCCAGTGACACCACAAACTCGGGACATTTGCATCAGCTCCCTGACTCTCCTACGATATGTCAACCACGCCATCAACTTCTTCATGTACAGTCTGACGGGAGCTCACTTCCGGAGCGAGTTGGTCGCTTTGATTTTCAATTGCACCCAGCGCGTACGTTCGGCTGCGGCAGTTGTTCCCAGGACGATATTTCGTGTTGCGGGCAGGTTTGAGTTCCGTCCGAGCACTGGAAACGATTTATAGACGCGTGAATTATAAAACTGACGACATCTATGTTGTGGAGTAATTCAATATATATTTTATTTTCATTGTATCTAACTGCATCTTCGAAGTGAGTGACATTGCTTTCATAGTCTATTGACAAATACTAACAAATTGACGCACATTTACTCGTTGATGCTATATCTATGTCCACTGAATATTTAATATTACTTTTTGTCTGACATTTTTAAACAAATCCAATACATGTTATGTTATCCACATTCGTAAATGCCTGCATACACGCAACGAACTGATGCGTTTCAACTACACATTGTTGCTGCTGCGAGTCGGGTTGCATCGAGTTGCATTGGGACGTAACGTGTATGCATGTTCATGTGTGACTCAAGTTCCGTCGGGTCGTAACGTGTATCCATGTTCATGGGTGTAACGAGTTATATTGGGTCGTGACGCGTATGCATATTTAAGGGTGCAACGAGTTGCGTTGGGTCGTAATATGTGTGTGCATTCTTACGCCTGGGATATAAACACATCATAGTTTTCTAGCGCTGGCAGATATGACCAGCCCCGACGCAACAAAACCAACAAGAAATTTTTAAGGGAAGCTTAGATATTGTGGCGTGTACCATTTGTATTTGTACGTTGGTAAGGCCATACAGAACGAGACACTGTCAACAAACTGCTGTCACCAGCCGTTTAATGGTTGTTATATGTAAAACATATATATTTATCAACTCCACTGGATAGAAAACATATCGTTTTCCATAGTTATCTGTAATATTTCCAGAATCACGATTACATGTGCAGCCCCAAATTGTGCTTTATCGCATGTAGTCTAAAAGCTGTGAATAAAAGCTCCGTTCAAACGAATAAATGTCGTGGTACTAACTTTCTCTTTGTTTTTGTTATGTGATATATGTGTAAGGTTATTTTGCGGTGTCGTGAAATCGCCTGCATTGTGACACCTTCAGTGATCCAGTGTCCCGTTTCGCTAAAATAATACGATTTAAGTTACGCTATTTCGTTTGATCGCCTCCAACTATCAATTAATTTCACAGGTAGTTGCAAAAGTTACGTAACACGTAAATAACATATCGAAACAACAATCACAATTATTTATAGCTGGTTTCAAGACTACTTGTAAATAATACTCATCGTTCCAAAATCAAGTCCTCGTTAATGTGGTAGCAATGCCTTTTGGCATTGTGTAGTTCACCTTTGTTTTCCTTCAAACAGTGTAGTGGTCTTGTTTGTGTATATAGATGATTTACCTTACAGGGTCAATTTTAAATTCTGGCGATTTTCCTGTCCCAGCGGTTAGCATCACTACATATATCCATATAAGAATTATTTTATTTCTGAATTTCTAACTGTCTGGCGTCCTGTTGAATGGTATCGTTACAATAGGAACACACCCTTGAACTACATGATTCAAACATTAATGGAAACGCGATTCACAAAAGCCGCCACATCGCGTTTGGGGGCACCTGACACCTATAATGACGTTGGCGATCTCTCCCTCCAGCCAATTATCTCATTTCCAGTTGTTAGAAACTGGATGTCTCTGGTTGCTGGTCTTTCAAGCCGAACGTTTTGACTCTTAACATACACCGAAATTGGAAAGAACCACGCAGAAAAGGAAATGGCAAAAAGACAAACACAGTCACATAAAGTTTATACTTGAAATATTATGTTGTTATTGTTTTGTTCTATGAAAAGTGATAATAAGTATATGTGTAATAAATAATGTATAGCTGTTCTCCGGATAGCTACTTGGATGTGTTTATTGGCCAATATATGTGACCACTGTTTGCACATTGCTGTACTCGTGAATCTTAAATTACGCATGTCACACATCCCTTATACATAGAGACTCCACGCACGCATACACAACATTGTTCCAAAACTGAGAGATCTTAGTAATGAAGAACGCCTTTATGCAGCGGTTCTCAACCTGGGGTACGCGTACTTCCGGGGGTACTCCGGATGTTCTCCATGGGGTACGCGATGGTTGGCTGAAGCTAAGGTTTCATGCAACGGTGCAAACATTTTGTCACTTTGTGAGGTCCACAAAAGAGACTTTGTGTTTCTGCAATATTATCAAATTAACAGAAAATATATTCATTCTAAGCCAACATATAAAGCTATTAGAAAACGTCAATACTCAAGTCCATCATTTGCTATTATCGAAGGACATACAGTTTTCTCAATTAAAATATTTCGTACTTAAGTTACTCGTAAGTTACGACGGTTTCACCTCGTTGCAATGGTTAGTGCCGAACTGATAAACACCATCAAGTTGAGCGTCCTCAATACGCGGCTCTTCTGTCTCTTGTGTCAACAGTTCGATGCGGACCAAGAAGCATTACTCTTCCACATTGAGGTCCATTGGCTCTCACGGGGAGCGAGGTATCTAGAGTGGTGTCGCAGAAAGAAGGAATTACCTAATTATTTGACAACGTCATCAAGGAGCTGTCTCGAAAATTCATCAAGAAACTCTCGGACAAAGGTGGCTAGTAGTAGAGAATGAGTCATTCTCTACTACTGTGGCTCTTATAGCTGCTGTGCGTGATCAACACTCTTTCCCACCTGAACTCGTTTAACAAGTCACTACAAGGCCGGTTCACAACGGTGATTAATTTCATTAGCAAGAGCTGGCGGGATGGCAAAGTCATGGAAGGAAACTTCAACACCAAAGCGCGGCGCTTCAGGTTGAAGAAATGGGATATGGAAACATGGGGCAACATGAGCAGGCGCATCTGCCTGCTGTGCGGAAGGAATTTCAGACATACTTCATCCATTCAGTGTGGAGGTTCAATCTCTCTCAGACGGCGTGCACGAGGACTTTTGGAAGTTCATGAAAGAGTCAACCACACATTATGCATTTGAAGCTCTTCCCCTGTCCAAAATGAGGGAATTGTATGCATGTGTGAGTAGTAGAAGTACCCGTGAGGGTATTGTTGATGTTTCCATCTACCTACCTCTGCGAGCAAGGATTCTCGACGATTTTCTGCGTGAAAACTAAAGTTTGTGTCCGTCGGTGAATGACGTCTCCTTATCCATAAATGTTCACCGAATCTAGGCCCTAATTTTTCCAGGGTAGCCCAACCCTAACATGGATCGAGGTGGTTTCTCGAACAACGGTTTGTTATCACCACCAATCAATGAACAGTTTCGTCATCAATAAAATGTGTATCAGTGAACTCAGTGTTGAATATCATTTCGTTTATAATTAAATGTCACTAGCATTGGGTACCCGGCCGATCGCTTCAGGACAGAGGGTGTACTCGGGGAGAAAAAGGTTGTGGGAAATGTGGTTTGACAACCCAGATATATGATGGTTACGAGGAGATCAAAGTGAAGTTTATAAGATGTAGAATGGGTATGAACATTTTTGATAGAAATGTTTTAAGACGAATAGTATAACTAGAGAATACGATGTGTTATTAGTGAAGGATCATTGTAGATTGGATGTCAGTAAGTACTCATTCTCACAGAGGACAATAAATGAATGTAACACATTATCTGCAAATTGTGTAAATGCTAGCAGCGTGAATATGTTTAAAAACAAATTTGCCAAATAACCCAGGAGGGCGGGTAATGCATAAATGAACAATTGCTGGGCTCTCGATAAGCCAATGACTTCTCCTTGTCCACTTGCCATCAATATCTTTATGTTGGATGGCAATCTTGTTAAATATTGTTAAATCAATGCCCCTGGTTTGTCTGTTGGAAATGTCCTCATCTAAAGAACAGGTGCTGGAGGGCGCCACTTGTTAACTCTAGAGTAATGTAAACAATCCGATTGAAATAAAGTGGTAAAAGAGGCAAATCGTGCAAAGTAAAGTGGCGGAGAAGTAAGACAGTAAAGCAGGGTCGGAAAAAAGCGACAACGGTGCGTAATCGTCGGAACGGAGTATTTGTAGTTCGAGTCATGTGATGGAAATTGGATAAATATTCTGCTTATAAAGACAGCAAAGGATGTTATCCTTTTTGTCATCGAATAAATGCTCGGGCTCAGGCATCGTCATTAAAGCATTAGAGAAACCGTACCGGAAGTAGACGCAAGAAGTGCTCAAAGTGAAGAGTCAATACTGAAAATCAAGAGTCGAAATCAAGTGTGAAAATCAAGAGACAAATTCAACTTCGTGTCAAAATCAAGAGTCAAAGTCAAGAGTCAAGATTTAAAGTCAACTTAATTTATTATAAAGCTGCTGCTCGTGTCGATATATATATATACATATTCCAGATTTTGGTTGTGGCAGTGTGTATAATTTCTGGCGAGGTTCAACAGTTTGGAGTTGGACAATGGAGAATGACTCGAGTCTATTATCAACGGCGTCACTGGATCTGGAAGACGATGACTTTCTTGCTGATCCGACCACGATCCTATGGCGTTGGGTCTGGCCGCTGATCTGTGTGTCGGGACTTGTCGGGAACACGCTCGTGTTACTCGTGTTGATGCGGGACGGCGGACTCGTGCGGACCTCGGCCAACGTCTACTTGACCGCCCTGGCCGCCGGGGACAGTTTTGTGCTGATGGTGGCGTCGGTGAAGGTTTACCCAGGTCTCGCATGGGGATTCTGGGTCGAAGATACTAGTATATGGACGTGTCGTGCCATCTGGTTGCTGTATAAAACACTATTAAGCGCGTCTATTTGGTTCATGGTCGCATTCACAGCCGAGCGTTGCGTCGCCATCCGCTACCCTCTACTGAAACTACGGCTATGCACCCCGAACAAAGCTGGCCTATGCTGCGTGGCGCTCCTGGTGGTAGCCTTTGTCAAAAACATCGATCTACTTTTCGTACTCGACCTTACAACCGACTCTGTGGGCGACGTCACTTGCCACGTCCCATTGCACTACCAAACTTATGTGATACACTACCGAACATGGATTAGCTTCGTCCTTACCACCGCCGGGCCGATATTTATTGTTCTCGTCAGTAACTGGATTATCATAAGACAAGTACGTCAGACGCTTATGCGAACGACCGCTCAAGACAGCTTGACACGCTCGACACTCATGTGTCTGGGCGTGTCGTTCGCGTTCGTCGTCTGCGTTGTTCCCTACGGCGTATTCTTTGTCATCGAACATTACTTGCCAGTGACACCACAAACTCGAGACCTTTGCTTCAGCTCCCTGATTCTCCTGCGATATGTCAACCACGCCATCAACTTCTTCATGTACAGTCTGACGGGAGCTAACTTCCGGAGCGAGTTGGTCGCTTTGTTTCGCAGTTGCAGACATTCGGCGGCAGTGGTTTCCAGGACGACATCTCGTGTTGCGGGCAGTTTCGTTTCCCGTCCGCGCATTGGAGACGATTTACAAACTAATGTTGTGGAATAATTCAATATGTATTGTATCTATGATATACTTAACTGTATCTTCGAAGCTGAGTGACGTTGTTTTCATATTCCATTATCGAAGACACATTTGCACATTTAAACACATTTGCACATTTAAGCACATTTGCACATTTAAGCACATTTTCCTATTGATGCTATGCTTATGTCCACTGAAAATTTTAGATTTAGTTTTTGTCAGACATTTTGAAAAAATCCTGTGCATGTTATGATATCCACACGTTTAAATGGCTGAATACGCGCTACGACCTGGCGCGATTCAACTATATGTGTTTTGTTGTTGCGAATCGGGGTGCATCGAGTTGCGTCGGGTCGACACATGTATGCATATTCATGGTGCATCGAATTGTGACAGTTCGTAAAGTGTGTGCATGTTCATGGGTGCATCGAGTTGCGTGGGGTCGTAACGTTTATGCATGTTCATGGGTGCATCGAGTTGCGTGGGGTCGTAACGTGTGTACATGTTCATGGGTGCATCGCGTTGCGTCGGGTCGTAACGTGTGTACATGTTCATGGGTGCATCGCGTTGCGTCGGGTCGTAACGTGTGTACATGTTCATGGGTGCACCGAGTTGCGTCGGGTCGTAACGTGTGTACATGTTCATGAGTGCATCGAGTTGCGTCGGGTCGTAACGTGTGTACATGTTCATGGGTGCATCGAGTTGCGTCGGGTCGTAACGTGTGTACATGTTCATGGGTGCATCGCGTTGCGTCGGGTCGTAACGTGTGTACATGTTCATGGGTGCACCGAGTTGCGTCGGGTCGTAACGTGTGTACATGTTCATGGGTGCATGGAGTTGCGTGGGGTCGTACCGTGTGTACATGTTCATGAGTGCATCGAGTTGCGTCGGGTCGTAACGTGTGTACATGTTCATGGTTGCATCGAGTTGCGTGGGGTCGTAACGTGTGTACATGTTCATGAGTGCATCGAGTTGCGTCGGGTCGTAACGTGTGTACATGTTCATGGGTGCATCGAGTTGCGTCGGGTCGTAACGTGTGTACATGTTCATGGGTGCATCGAGTTGCGTCAGGTCGTAACGTGTGTATATGTTCCTGTGTGCATCGAGTTGCGTCGGGTCGTAACGTGAATGCACTCTTAAGCATGGGATGGCGTGTACCATTTTTATTTGTATGTTGGTAAGGCCATACAGAACGAGACATTGTCAGCAAACTGCTGTCACCAGCTATTGTCATGTTATAGGTGAAACAAATATATTTTCAACTCCACTGGACAGAAGACATCACGAGGTTTAAAAAACATATGGTTTTCTATAATTAACTGCAATCATGATTACATGTGCAGTCACAAAATGTGCTTTGTCGCTTGTGAATACAAGCTCCGTTGAAACGAATAAATGTCTTGGTACTAAATTACTGTGTGTTTTCTTTATGTGATATATGTGTAAGATTATTTTGTAGTATCAAGAAATTGCGTGCAATGTGACACTTTTGGTCTGTGATCAAGAGTCGCGGGTCTCCTAAGTCATACGATTTACGTCACGCTACTTCGTTTGATCGCCTCCGACTATAAATTAATTTCACAGGTAGTTACAAACGTTACTTAACATATAAATAATAAACAATCACAATTATTTATAGCTAGTGTCAAGACTATTTGTATATAATACTTATCATTCCAAAATCAAGTCCTCGTTAATGACGTAGCAATGCCCTTTGGCATTGTGTAGTTCACCTTTGTTTTCCTTCAAACAGTGTAGTGGTCTTGTTTCTGTACTTAATTTATTTACCTCATAGCGTCATTTTTAAATTGCGGCGATTTTTCTGTCCTAGAGTTAAAATCGCTATATATCCATAGAATAATTAATTTATTTGTGAATTTGTAATTGTATTGTGACCTGTCGAGTGGTATCGCTACAATATGAACACACCCTTGAACTACGTGATTCAAACATTGCTTGAAACGCGATTCACAAAAACCACCCACCTCGTTTGGGGGCGCCTGACACCTGTAATGACGTTTGGGGGCGCCTGACACCTGCAATGACGTTGGGGGCGCCTGACACCTGTAATGATGTTTGGGGCGACTGACACCTGTAATGACGTTTGGGGGCGCCGGACACCTGTAATGACGTTTTGGGGCGCCTCACATCTGTAATGACGTTTGGGGGCGCCTCACACTTGTAATGACGTTTGGGGGCGCCTCACACCTGTAATAACGGCGATAATGGCCCTCCAGCCAATTCTGTCATTTCCAGTTGTCAGGAGCTGGATATGTCACTGGTTACTGGTCCTTCAAGTCTATGCTTTTGATTCTTAACGTATAATGAAATTGGAAAGAAGCACAAAAAAAAGGAAATTATAAAACGACGAAATCGATCACATAAAGTTTATATTTGAAATAATATGTTGTTACTGTGTTATAAAATGTATAATAATTATGTGTGTAATAAATAATGTATAGCTGTTCTCCGGATAGCTACATGGCTGTGATTTTTTGCCAATAAATGTAACCACTCTAGTGGTAATGGGAGCTACCAGGCAGCACCGTGAGCCAGCGGTGGCTGTTTGACAGCAAAACCCATTGGATCCAAGTAGTATATGTGTATAACGAATTGAAATGTATTTAAATTTCCGCACAGTTAATGCAAGAATAATAATAGATGGTAACAGTCGGGGCTGTGATGATGAGGGTCGAGGATCTTAGATCTGATGTTAGGCAAATTACGAATAGCATACATCCCTTATCCCCAGGGCTCCACACACACACGCACACGCAGGCATGGACACACGCACACGCAGGCATGGACACACGCACACGCAGGCATGAGCATATGAACACATAGGCATACGTGGGAAACAACACGTGAAAAGTAGAAGCGTACCAGGTAGTTTATTTCCAGAATGAAAACTTGAATCCTGTTTTGCATGGCCTTCGATTGGCATAGCTGCTTAGTGATTTACTGTACAGCTATGTCATTTGGTATAAAATAAAGATGTGCCAAATAACATTGCACAAAAAGCGGTAGATATACCGCTTTTTAAGATGACAGGGCGGTAGTGCGTGCGGTATATGTGTACGTTATTTAAACAACATAAACAAATCATTCAAATATAAACCAAAACAGTTTAGCTGAACCGACAGGAGGAACTATGCGTAAACACATTACAAAGCAAGTGATATATAATTGCACTTCATTTGTGCACGCATATATAAAATACCCTTAAACCCTTCCACTACAGCTCATTAACCTGTGTTAGTCACGGATTACGTTACTGGAGTCTTGTCGATGCATTCGAACCATACATACAAACATACAAACATACAAACATGTTGTAAACAGAGACGACCACTCTGTGATTCCACGACAGGTTACATGTCCCCCCCCCCCGTGTGAGAACGTTTACTTTCCCTGGCATAGAGGCAAAGACACCAGGTAGAACGGAATCACAGGCAATGTGGGGTTGAACCAATTTGTCAACATTTCTACACGGTAGCAGGTGGACTCGAATCCCGGTCCTCTCGAACCGCAATCCGACGCTCCATCGTCTCAACCACCGCACCAACACTACACATAGCAACGTGCTATATAGGATTAAGTATATAGGATTTAGATATGGGACAATCTTATTAATTTTTGTTAAAATATGTTCATTAAGAATGGAGAACATTCGCCAATAGGTGCTGAAACAAAAGAGTGATGGTTACTGTTTTGCCAATGATGCAGCGAGAAGACCCAGCCAGAGGCAGGCGACGGTGACGGTCAGCGATGAGGCGCCATCAGACGGCCGTTTTCTTGTTTCTGACCCATCTGTTGTTTTCGTCCCTTCTGTTGGTGTCGGTCGTTCTGGTGGTTTCGTCCCTTCTGTTGATGCCGTCTGGGTTAGCGGCACCACGCGACTGACTCGGTGACCGTCTGCAGACCTAAACAACGTATCATATATAACAATTGCTTAATGAAATAACGTTGCTGTCAGCAAATCATTATTGGTTTATGTTCAAAAACCACACCAACAACGAACACCACTGAATTTCGATCTAGCCAGATGATTGATTAAACAAAAATGGTGCATTTGGTCTAAATATCATTGATTTCATATGAAGCGGTCAGCGACGGTCAATGGTCATGATTCAATAGCTCCAACGCAGCCGTACTGAAGGCACTACCTTTGGTAATCTTCTCCATGTAAAAATGCGCTAATAAATTCAAACATAACACGCCAATTACACTTGAAAATTACACTGAAATAACACTTGATGACGGCAGTGATTTGACCTGTGTCCCTCTTCGTTTGTCTATCGCCAGACTGATTTCTTTCGCTAACTGACAATGACAACGGATACTATTACAGATGTTCCAACAAGGAGCTTATCAATGCACGGTTAAGACTTTGCACACATACTTGGTACGTAGCAAGATCTTGGACGGGCAAACGACCCACGTGTCTCCGCCGTCCACACTGCACTCGACAGTCAAGCCCGGCAGACCAACGTTCACCTCGAGTTCGCCATCAGCCGTCACCCTGAGACAAGGAAGTAAGACAACGTAGAAGACAAGGCACACGGGAAGCTACAAGCGGGACGTCTACTGTCGTAATTCTGAGACAAGGAAGTAAGACCATGAATAAAACAAGGCACAAGGGAAGCTGGAGGCGGGACGTCTACTGTCTTCACTCTGAGACAAGGAAGTAGGACAACATAGAAGACAAGGCACACGGGAATCTGCAAGCGGGACGTCTACTGTCTTCACTCTGCGACAAGGAAGTAAGACCACGTAGAAGACAAGGCACACGGGAATCTGCAAGCGGGACGTCTACTGTCTTCACTCTGAGACAAGGAAGTGAGACCACGTAGAAGACAAGGCACACGGGAATCTGCAAGCGGGACGTAGACTTGTGTACGAAAGAAAAGAACACGCAGCATATACGGGCACACACGAACGTTTCACTGGGACGTCAACAGTCAACCTGGCCTAACAAAGATCCATGAGGTGGCGCCACTGTTTGTCGTTCTCACGACTGCCTTGTGGCAAACTACACTTCCCACTGTGATGGGCGTCCAATTGCCACAAATTATTGTATAGTTTTTATTGGTGCCCGGACATGAATTGTTGCAAAATGTATTTTTTATTTGTATATTGTTCATGCAAAACAAAATTTCAATTCAACTAAACAGAAATTACTAATATGCTAAAACTATATGTAATGTATACGAAACAATTCCAGCAACCGGCAACAATTGAACAAATAAAACCAAATCAACTGAATTGAAATATAGCGACAACATAACTCAGTCAGTTCAGTGCTGCCACCTGACGGTAACAGTCAAAGTACGGGTTCGCGGCCTTATCTGCCCAATGACTGATTGTTCAAGACAAAGCTTACCTGGCGCCAGGCGGAGGGACGCGATAGGCAATCCAAAGTTTATCGAGATGCGCCAACTCCTTAGATGCCAAGGCGTTCGCGAATCTCTGCCAGTCCGCCTCCCTTAAATGGTCTCTATCTTCTTCTGACGTAGCCGTCTCCCACACGGCCCGATGCCACGCCCTCTCAGCCAGGGCGAGGACTCGAGGAAACAACATCTGGTGCGACTGTTCCGTCGTTCGCACTGTTTCCGTCCACAGGTGGCCTTGGATTCCTGGAGGAAAACATTCTCATACGTTTGTGGCAGTATTTTCGAATGTGTAAAATAACTATGCAACTAAGCGTCCCTCAGTCTTGATAGCTAAATAATGTATCATGACCAAAAAAACTGACATTTAATTTAACTGGATCATGGATTAGAACTCTTTCAACTTTGCAAGTGATAAGTGTCAATCATTTAAAGTCACGTGCTATCATCGCTCAGTCAGGTACCACAGCCAGATCACTAGACGCGTAATGTGAATGAAGGGCAAGTCACACAACCAAAAAAATACTAGATATTACGTGCATGTTCCTGTTGCATTGACGTCATAACCGGGGAGCCTTAGAGTTATTGGTGGGTATATGTTAAGTGTACGGTAACTAATTAATAACTAACTTCCGTCCCTTCAATATCCAACAGCTTCCGACGCCAATGGGTAGTGTTTATGCTTAGGAGGCCATATGTGTGTCAGTGTTTGTCGTTGGTACATAGTACATTTAGTTTATATTACATGTGTGCAAATGTTTGCCATAAATAATGTGCCAATATATAAGCTGATCGTTTATAACCAAACACTATTATCATATCAGCAAAACGAGGTTTCACTAGATTTAGTTTCTTCACTCAGTAACTTTAAATAATCCTACAAGTGTAAGAAATTCATAATACAACTCACCAACGATGTTGCCTTTGCTGTCGTCGTTCAGCGGGGTGCACGACTGTTTGGCGCATAAGTCAGGTCGAGTGAGTGGGTTGCCCATTCGGTCCGTCTCAATGTTGTCGTAGAGCGAGTCGGGCAGGAAGTTGAACACCTTGCGCGTGTCCGTGTATCTGGTCGCCCAGTAGTAGCCTCGCTCCTCGGGGTCCGGCTCGTATGGGTGGTCGAAGTAGAGATGTGTTGCGTGACCAACAACAACCTGACAAAAAAGAGTCACATTGAAAAAGTCATCATTGTCCAGTTGCCAAGCGAGGGGTCAGCGACCACTCCATCTTGACCGTTGCAGGAACTTAAGAATAGGAAGTTTACGTAACATAGGTTATTAGTTTACGTGTAGATGCCAAGACGGAATGCTTTACACAACAATCATTTTGCAGTCTCCGATGAGACAATATTTTACCTTGTATCCGCGGTTGGCGAGTTCGTAGGCTCGACTTCCTCCGCCCCACTCCCAGATGTTCTGCCACGCGTAGCCGTACACCTCATTATTAGGGAATAGGGAGCGATTGAAAGGAACATTCCCCTCGCTCATCAGTCCGTCTTCCCATCCCGCTATGTCCAGCCCCTCTCCTTGCACGATCTTCGCCACTTCCTGCACGAATCGCTGTTTGAGCCTTTCAGTGAGCGACAACGCGGCACAAGCCGGAGAATCCGTCCAAGCCCCGCGAGCGACCTCGTCACCGCCGAAGTGGAACACCTTCAGCGGCTGCGTGTCGGCGTGCATCTTCTTCACTTCTCGCACCAAGTGTCGCATGAATCTGTCGGTAAAAGGAACTGCACGGTGGCTTCGCATATGACAAATAACGACAGGTGATCTAACGGTATGTTGACTCAAAGCACACACAACATTAATAGTAGTTGCATTATAGCAAACTACGACATCGTTAGAAACAAAACCTTTATAGTGTCGAAGAACGTTTTTCTTTTAATTACAACTATTCAGATTTATTTACTCAATATTTGTCATGAAAAGAAAATCGTTACTTCATTATTTTCTACGAACTTGATGATAATATTCACGCTCATTATGCTGCTGCAACAGTGTAGCCACATTTGGCTTGTTGCAATATGCGTCAATGACAATAGACGTATATTGACTAACACAATTGTAGTATTTGTTTAAATATCAGGGCACAATCATGGTGCAACATTAGCAACTCTTGACGTGAACTGTAGCAGAATAAAACATCGTTTGCGTGTTTTTCCACAAATTCCGTCATAGTAAGATATTCTGACTCATAGCACTGGTTTCTATTATTCTATTAAAAAGACGATATGGAAAGATAAAAAGAAATCAATTGTTTCCTCTTAATTCCGCAGTAATATTTGCGCCGCATTTGGCTTGTTTTACGGAATGCACATTATATGGATGCGGTTGATTTGAAACAATATGAAGATACATGTGAATGCAATACTATCTAATCGTGACAAACTTTATTGCTATATTAAAATTGTGTTGAGACAGCAGTAGTGCCGAGGTGAAACACGTGTCTTTGTTATGTGACGATAACAAAGAGATGGTCCTAGTTACCGGAAGGTCGAGTTGAGACAAGTGTCGATAGCGTTGTCATTAAACATCTGCACAGAGAAGTATTGCGAGGTGTCGTTGGGGTGTCTCAGGAGAAAGTCGTCGCTGTCTCTCGCTGCCATGGATATGATGGCTGCCCGAGCGTGGCCTGGACTGTCGAACTCCGGGATCACGTCGACGTGGCTGGCCGTGGCTCGATCGAGGATCTCCTTGTAATCGGCCTGCGAGTAGAACCCGCTGCCGAGGCCGGAAGATCTTGGTCCGCTGCCAAGTTGCGACAGTGTACAGTTCTTCTCCGGCAAGTCGTGGCAGCGCTTGCTTCCGATCTGCCAGACATACAGTTGCTGTTATCAAGTGGTGGCCAGCCACATTGCAGGAATATTATGTAAACTATATCAACATTGCACTTCATGTGCTTATTATTGATTTGGACAGTCCCGAGGGCCGGGTGCAACGCTGAACACGAGCTTACTGTCTTAGGTAGCCTAAATCAACTTTAAGTGTCGTTCTGCCTCAACATACACATGACCAGATTTCGCACGGACCCCGGTGTCCATATATTAATAAATGCAATGCGTGCGTGCGTGCGTGCGTTAGTATGTGGAAAGGCTGTTTTGGTCACATGTCACATGGTGAATAGTGACCTACATATTATTCACATCGAATATGGTTGTTCGACATTAGTGAAAAGGGTACCGGTTTTTACAGATACATATATTTCGGAAACTGTCCAGTCGTCACACGAGTAATAATTAAGCTACTATGGATTATGTCCGACCTGTGTTAGTTCCGGTAGTCCGGGGATTTCTAGTCTCCAGCCCTCGTCGTCCGCCAGGTGGAGGTGCAGCTTGTTTAGTTTATAAGTTGCCATGACATCGATCAGTCGAAGGACGTCTTCCTTCGAGCGAAAGTTCCGCGCCACGTCGAGCATCAACCCGCGGTAGGGATAGCGTGGTTGGTCAGATATGTGTCCAGTCGGAATGCCCTGTTTGTCTAATGCCAGACTGACTAAAGTCTGGACGCCGTAGAAGACGCCCGCTTTGTCTCGGCCAACGATACGCACGGCTGGTTTGTCACCGTCCACTTCGATACGGTAGCTCTCGGGTGTCGTGGTGTTCGCGCCCGCCAGAATAACGTCACCCGTCTCCATGGTGATGCAATGGTTACTGGGGATTTGTTGTTGCCGCGGTAGTCCCAGACTGTCTGTCAAACAAAAACGGAACACCACTTTCGGCTACGATTAAATGAGTTGGATCAGTGTGGTAAGACAACGTTTACATAGGTCTCCTAACGACAAAATGGAAAAAACCCTCCTTCATTAAACTACCGTTGTTAACGTGTTGCTTTACTGGTCGCCATTTTTTATATGACGTTCTCGTTCCAGGTGAACGCACGCGCGAGAATATGTGAAATCACTTGAAACCAAAAGACAAATGAAATTACATGTGTCAAAAATGGTCTCGTGTGCAACAAATATAATATAACATAATTTACCCTGGATATTGGTTTGTTTATGAAAAGTAAAAAAAAAAACTGTGATGTTCCAGGTTTGCTGCTGTAGTGTTAGCCTGTCTGTAGTGTTAGCCTGTCTGTAGTGTTAGCCTGTCTGTAGTGTTAGCCTGTCTGTAGTGTTAGCCTGTCTGTAGTGTTAGCCTGTCTGTAGTGTTAGCCTGTCTGTAGTGTTAGCCTGTCTGTAGTGTTAGCCGGTCTGCTAATGAAGAACGTAACACAAAGAAGGTCCAATATTAAAGTCTCGCTTAACGTGGGTTTTTCTTATGGGTTTGAAATAGGCGGTAGGCCAATGGATTCGATGGACCAATTGGTTTAGTGTCCGTGTAACGGGTCAATTGACATGAAGACTTGCATAAGCCCATTTGTTATCTAATGTTTTATAGCAACATATATAATTTAAATTATTTGTGACACTATCATGCACACATTAAACCTGACCGTGCAGGTTTCTTCACCATAATACCCGTGTTGTTGCGAGTTAAAATCAATTAACATTAATATTTAGTGAAGAAGAACAAGTACCAGCGAGAAGCTTCACCACACTATCCGTGTTGTTGCGAGTTAAAATCAATTAACATTAATATTTAGTGAAGAAGAACCAGTACTAGCGAGAAGCTTGTTCTCCGTTCGCAAGACGTCTGACTGTACAACGACCCAGTTTGAATCGATTGTAATTCTCCGCGATGTATTCACAGCGACCTCTATCGGTGTCGGTACCACTTCGATAACGGGCTTGGTGGGTGTCGTTGTGTTGTCGTTCAACACGAAGCGATCTGCCGGCGTCAGTGGTTTGTACCGGTCACTCGGGGTTCGTTTCAACTGTTCCGGCTTCGTCAACGGTGCAACAAAATCCAGACTCTCTCCCACTGTGCTGTCTAACAAGACAGGGGTGGCGTCGGAAGTGACGACGTACCAGTTGGGCATGACGTCAGTCTTGGCCACCTGCCAGTATTGGGCTCGGAATGCAATAGTGATTATCTTCCCCGGAAGGAGCTCCGTGAATCCGGCGGACGGCGCGAGCTTGTGCAGACATCCGTTGACGTGGAACACCCGGAAGCCGCTGGTGCCCAACTTGCTACCGTTCGGGCGGATCGTCTCGGGCTCGATGAGACGGATGTGGCAGAAGTAGATCTCCCAGTCTGTGGACGCTATCTTCTCGACTCCGGCGTTCTTCAGTTCGATCTGAGCCTCGAACAACGTCCCGTTGTCGTTCTTCACGATCGTATACTTCACGCCCAGGTGTTCACCCAAGTAGTTCACCAACGTCTGACCTTCCATCGAGTCTGTTGAAACAGTCAACAACCAAACACATTGATTACTGCTGTGTTGCATCTGTTTGAGCAAACCCATATAAGATCGTCTCGTATCACGGACAATATCTACTTCAGTAGGCATTCTGCAAAAGGTGGACTTTGGTGAGAGTTGCCGTCATAATCTTAATGTGAATGTAAATGGTATGTATTAAAGACACGTGGAAATGTCCTTACTCCTTTTGATTATCGGTTTGTGGCATTCCTTGTTGAAATGCGTACATCTATTTATCGTCATCCAGTGTGTTTATGTAAACTTAATCATTCGAATGATTATATGCAGTGCATAATAGCAATTATTTATATTTTGGAAAATGGGCAATTACTCTAATCCATGAGCTGCTTTGCCTCAGCCATCTTAATTTGCGAGATATATCATTTCGCAAGTATGTATGCACATAACATGTCCATCAACATATTCAAATCGTTCTCAGTGAGTACAGATACGTGTACCACACAATGTGTGGCCTACACATCGAAGTTTTCTTGGTTTCTAATTATTGTTATATCTAACAAAGTTGTATATCTAAAAACGTTGTGTAACATGTTAACATTAAAACGAAAACAATGTAGATGTTGTCGAATAAATTTACCAAGCACCTGCATTCTGAATTATTGCCCTTGTGGCAAGTGTCTCACTATGAATTACTATATGTTTACAGGCAGACACGTGTTCATGTCTCTACCTCTTTATCTGCACTATGCCCATTGGGTCACTGCATACGACATTCATCAGCACTCGCACATGAATGATTTTAGGGGGTCACCACTTAATGAACGGCAGAAAGCTCTCACGCCACTATCCAATTATTTAAATTTACGCAGTTGATGTTTTTTTGCTGGATTGAGGGCGGTGTATGTGTGTGGGCGGTGCAGGTGTGTTCTTACGAATAAAGTGTGTTACCATATACTCTAGTGTGGAGTGATCCGCTAGGGGGCGATTTTCGTTCTAAACGTATAGCGCAATAAAGGAGTTTAGATACCTTTGTTGGGCGGATTTACGACTTTTAAACGAATTATCCTTTTCGTAATATCCTGGTTTTGACATATTTTCTTACCGGATGCGCAGGTTAAGCTGAACCACGTGACCAGGATGTACGCCACCACACACCACGCCATGATACTTCTTTTCTGCCTCAATAACTCGGAGACTGGCAGGACAGGAACTCGGCCGTAAGATTGTTCACCTGCAAGTCATAACGCTCAGTTATTGCTGCAATCTTCCTGCAATTGAACAACGCTGAGCAGTATTCTCAAACTGAGACGACTACGATGGTTTAAGGGACGCACATCGTACGTTCTAGTGACCGCCTCCCGAAGATCAAACGTCCAATTGGCACGTACAGAGTATGTCTAGTGACCGTCTATCGAAGACCAAACGTCCAGTTGGCACGTACAGAGTATGTCTAGTGACCGTCTATCGAAGATCAAACGTCCAGTTGGCACGTACAGAGTATGTCTAGTGACCGGCTGTCGAAGATCAAACGTCCAGTTGGCACGTACAGAGTATGTCTAGTGATCGGCTGTCGAAGATCAAACGTCCAGTTGGCACGTACAGAGTATGTCTAGTGATCGGCTGTCGAAGATCAAACGTCCATTTGGCACGTACAGAGTATGTCTAGTGACCGGCTGTCGAAGATCAAACGTCCAGTTGGCACGTACAGATTATGTCTAGTGACTGGCTCCCGAAGATCAAACGTCCAGTTGGCACGTACAGAGTATGTCTAGTGACCGGCTATCGAAGATCAAACGTCCAGTTGGCACGTACAGAGTATGTCTAGTGACCGGCTGTCGAAGATCAAACGTCCAGTTGGCACGTACAGAGTATGTCTAGTGACTGGCTCCCGAAGATCAAACGTCCAGTTGGCACGTACAGAGTATGTCTAGTGACCGGCTATCGAAGATCAAACGTCCAGTTGGCACGTACAGAGTATATCTAGTGACCGGCTGTCGAAGATCAAACGTCCAGTTGGCACGTACAGAGTATGTCTAGTGACCGGCTGTCGAAGATCAAACGTCCAGTTGGCACGTACAGAGTATGTCTAGTGACCGGCTCCCGAAGATCAAACGTCCAGTTGGCACGTACAGAGTATGTCTAGTGACCGGCTATCGAAGATCAAACGTCCAGTTGGCACGTACAGAGTATATCTAGTGACCGGCTATCGAAGATCAAACGTAGAAGTTGAGATATAAAGATGTATAATCAAAACAGATCTGAAAGACAATGGCATGAACCCTCTACATTGGCAAAGAGTTGCCGAAGACCGATTTACCTGGCAGGCAGTCTTACTGGCGGTTCTGCTATTGACATCGAAGTGTACTGGACTAATGAGGAGATCAAGCGAGCCGCCTATTCACCAAGGGGGCAATACGCCTAGGTTGGCATTTTGTCTTGTCGCTGTGGCATATTAATCTTTGACAAATGTGGGCATGTATATTATATTATATATATATATATATATATATATAATATATATTATAAAAAGAACAGTCACATATTCGGTATAATAATGATACAACTACCAATACCAATCGCACTACTACAAGTCTCTGTGCACCACTTAATGTAAAGCAGACAATAGATATGCATGATTACATTTCTTTGTTATATCGCATTTAATTATCCTGTATGTTCATTTGTAGTCTAAATCATGGTCAGGCACTACAAGCAAACGGAGAACAGATGAGTGTACGGTGATGGCAACTTGCAAGATGCGTTGAGATTAGTCAGAGACGGCATGCCGCTCTTCCGTGTCAGCAAAGAATTGGGAGTTTCTGCTCACACTATTCGCAGACACCGTGATCCCTTGTTAACACACCTGGAAAGGTGAGGTTGGGTTCCTCATCGGCGCTGTCGCCGGAAATTGAGTTGGTCATTGATGACCACATCTGGACAATGGAGAAGGCCTAGTGTGGGTTAAATCCTGATGTCAGACGTCTGGCATATGACGTGGCAGTGACCACTGGAACAAACCACCCGTTCAACCAGACAGACAAGTTGGCCGGAAAAGACTGGCTGAAGAGCCTTCTAGGAAGACATCCCGACCTGAGTATTCGTCAGCGTCAACCTATCTCGAGTTACCTCAGGTTTCAACAGACCGAAAATAAATGAGTTCTTTAGGATCTACAAAGTTGTGGTCAGTGGCCACGTATACCTACCGTCCAATGTGTGAAACGTGGACGAGACTGGGATAACCAGTGTCCACCAGCCAGACAAGGTCATCGTTTCCAAGGGGTCCGTAAGGCAACGAAAATGACCAGCGGCGAACGAAGAGCAACCCTGCCCGTGATCTGTGCGGTGAGTGCTGCCGGGGCCTACCTTCCGCCATTCATGATTACCCCCCGGACTCTTTCTGAAGTGAATGGAACAGTTTGCTCCCTACACAAATGCATCAACGCAGAACCTTCATCTGATTGTGTTGGACGGGCATCACAGCCACAAGACCCTGGATGCTGTACACTATGCCAGGGCTCATGGAGTCAGCAGACCACTCTTCCTCCGCACTGCACCCATAAGATGCAGCGTCTCGAGCGATGCTTCTTCAAATCTCTGAAGAATGCCTACAATGTCTATGCAGACAACTTGATGACATCACACCATGGCCAAAGAATATCACTCGATGACATGACACGGATCCTTGGCAATGCGTTCCTTCGAACGTCAACGCCAGACAAGGCCATCAATGGATTCCGGGCCTGCGGACTGTGGCCCTTCGATGACACCAACTTTCAAGACAACGAGTTCACTGCTGCCGCGGTGAGAGAAGAGGGGTCACCCATACATGATACCACTGAGCAGGCCGATGTGGCTGCCGTTGCGAACGTCACACATGTTGATGTGCATGCAGTCGATGTGCCGATTGTTGTCGACCACCAGGACATCCCAGCCGCGCCCATTCCAGGACCATCCGGCCTTCAGAGCGGTATTGTTGCGACTACACGCCAGTCCCTTTCCGTTGAAGGTATGTGCACAATGTCAACACGCACTATATATATACGGGACATACGTCAGTCATTGTGTACACTCTGTATACGGGACATACGTCAGTCAATGTGTACACTCTGTATACGGGACATACGTCAGTCAATGTGTACACTATGGATGTTACAAAACCTTTCAGTAGTAAGTGGGGGCTTTATGAACATCACTGAGGAGGAAAAGGAGCAAGAGCAATGTTCATAAAGCCCCCACCTTTCCATCACATGTTGGAAGCCAAACACCCGTAAATAAAAATTACCTATTTGCCCTTGCTTGACCCCATATATAGCTCCCAGCGTTCCCACTCAACTGTTGACCACTTCCAGAAATATCACTTTATTCATATAAGAAGATATCTATTATAAAGTGTAACAATAACGATCCACGCACCTGCACTGAATACAGTAAATGACTATGTATAGTAGTTTACAATGGCAGGTTAGGGTAAATTAGGGAATCGTGTATTTTATTGATATAGGCCTAGCGGTTGTACAAACATATTATATGTGTTGAAGTACCTTTGAGCTCGGATTCCCTATGTGATATTGCATAGAGGCGTAACCACTTTTGCCCTTTTCGCCGAATTTTAACAGGGCCCAATCAAAAATAACATAAATAGTTTGTTAGCTGATGTTGTAAAAACTAAATAAAACCCCCCCAAAAAACGAGCCATCATTGGATGTAGGATTCTATGTTGGGGTTGCGTTTTCGTGAAATTATTGCAAAATGGAACGAACTAAAATTGAATTGAGGAAGCAGATTTAAGACGGTATCTGTGTTCTAGAGTCATCAATTGGGGCGAGGTGGCTCCGCGGTTTGACCACAGGACTGTCAGTCGCGAGGGCCAGTATTCGTGTCCGCCTGCTGCCGCTTCGAAACTTGGGTAATTTCCTTTACCCCACTTTGCTCCGAGTACCTGATTTTAGACAATGGTGGACACCGACGACAGAATCTTCGCGCAGTAATTGGAAAAAAGGTAAAAGACTCTGTTCTTGTAAGCGACCACGAACATTTGTTTCTCTATACAATAAGGTAGCTATTTAACACTAGTGGTGTCATTTGGTGATTAGTGTAGAACAATTGATAAGTGGTGCCAAGTTTATAGATTTAACAAGATGTGCCATCCAAGCCAAAGCCAAGTCAACAATGAAGCCATTGGCTTATCGAGAGTCCAACAATATTCATTTACGTGTAACCAGCCCTCCTGAGATATGTGTCAACCTTGTTTTTAAACATATTCACTCTGCTAGCAGTAACACAATCCGTAGACAATTATTTATTACTTCCTAATATCCAATCTATACTGATCATTTACTAATTTTACCTCATGTCCTCTAGTTCTACTATCTTTCTTGAGTGAGAAAAACATATTTCTATCAATATGTTCATACCCATTCAATATTCAAGAAACTTCGATCTGATCTCCTCTTAACCTCCTTGACTCTAGAGTTGATAAAACACACTCTTTCAGACGTTCTTCATAACTAAGGTCTCTCAGTTCTGGAATAATTGTAGTTGCTCTCCTCTGTATGCGTTCAAGGGTATCTACATCCTTCTTACGATATGGTCTCCACGCTTGTATACAGTATTCTAAATGAGGTCTAATTATTGCTTTATACAGAGGTATAATTAGTTTTTTTTTGTATATTATGTTTCTCCTAATCAACCCAAGACTTGAAGCTGCAATACCACACTGTTCTGAAACCTTCATATCAGCACTTATTGTTATTCCTAAGTCATTTTCTTTTACAGTAGTACCTATAACACTAGCTATCATATTATAGTTTATATCCAAGTTCCCGTGTCCTGTGTGTAGGCATTTATATTTCCCAACATTGAATAACATCTGCCATTTTTCAGACCATTTGACTAATTTGTCAAGATCGTTTTATAAATTTTATTTATCACCGTTAGTGTTAACCTTTCTAAAAAATTGTGTGTCATCCGCAAATTTCAGGTCGTTGCTTGTTATATTGTCGTCCAAATCATTGATATATACTAAGAATAATAAAGGCCCTAACACTGATCCTTGTGGTACCCCACTCAAAACTGATTTCCAATTTGAAACCTCTCCATCTACTACAACACGCTCTCTTCTGTCAGTCAGCCATTTTCCTATCCAGTCAATTATGCCATCCCCGATACCATGGGCTTTTAGTTTAAGAAGTGGCACTTTTTCAAAAGTTTTAACACCAGATGGCGACACTTATCAGCTGTTCCACATTTGTCAAATTACAATAATTATGGATCTTACTAATTGAAGAAGGGGGTGTATGCTAATTAGGGCACGCTTAATATATCGAATACGATACCTGTTGTGGGACGTTTGCAATGCTTATGAATGTTATGTCTACAGTTCGGTGCGAAGATATTACCAAATTCAATGTGACGCCACACAGGACGTAACATTTAAATAATGAATACAACAAGAAACGTCAAAGTAGGTGAATCATATAATCATATAATCATAATCATATAATCATATAATCATATAATCATAATGCTGCAGTGTGGGACACAACAACACTGTATGTGTTGAAGGGTAGGAAGTAGGCAATTTATTTACTTGTTTTATCGATTACTAACCGAGTATTCCGACGTTACACGGCGAGAAAAGGCCGCAATTGCGCTAGTGCTCGGTCACAACGAACACACAGGCTATACGAACGAACCTTCGTACGAAAGAGTGTTGGTCGTTTTCTACTATTGTTACTAGTTACGTAATCTACGTTAAACGTCCACGTAAGTTCTTGTGTACGTATATCCGCAATCCTGGGGAATTTCGAAACACAGCCACAGGGTGTTATGCTATAGACAAGAGTACACGTTATGTGAACCCACTTGTTGTGAACTCCCCTCCCCTCCCTTCCCGTCCCCTCCCGTCCCGTCCCCTCCCCTCCCCTCCCCTCGACGTAACAATGTAACGACGTAACAATGTAACGATGTAACAATGTATAAACGTAACAATGTAACAACATGGGCCTAGTGCACGAATAGGACATACAGTAATACTGATGTCGGACTGCACTAGAGTGCTGTGCAATTCAAAACAATAGTAGTTCCGTAACAGTTCACAGCGCGGCGCTGCACGACGCAAAGGTGCCAGGTTATGGCTGACTGCCAACAGCGCCAGCTCGTCGCATCGTCTATGCACCGTGCACAACTTGAATGCCACAAAAGTCAAATCGCCGATGCACCGGGTAACAAACTATTCAAGATCGTCGCCAAGCTGCTATTCACCGATAACAATGAACCGCTCCCACCGCGTGATTCATTCGACACAATTGCACAGCGGTTTTCGGATTTTTTCTTTGAAAAGATCTCGCGAATTCGCTCCGCACTCATTCAGAATATCAACAGTGTCGGTGCCTCCATTGTAACGAGTATTGGAATGCTCCACAATCGTGCGACGGCGTAACATTTCCGCGTCTCCGTCTGACAAAAGACTTTTTTGAAATGATTCCAACCGTTCGGTTTTAACGTTTGTTTATTTTGCTGACTCTTCATAGCAGACGGTAAGAGTGACCTAACACATTTTGTATCATTTTTATTTAGTCTGATCATTTTGTCCGATATTTACTTTATTAAGCCGGATATGTTTTATTTAAGATTTGTTTATTTATTATTTTTATTAACCCATTTGGTCTCGCATTACTTAGTCATTGGAGATGCCTTGGTATGTTCTAGACTGGGCCACACGGTATGTTCTAGACTGGGCCACACGGTATGTTTTAGACTGGGCCAGACTTTGTGCGAATACCCACCGGAATTCATTAATATGTACTAGTGCTATTTTATCGTGCTTTGTGTGACGACCGAACATCCAATCAACATATAAACTCTTCCGCTTTCACGATTTAAGTCCAACACTCTGCGTGCCACGTGACATAATGGCCGACAGCAAATACATTAATATGCGAAATCAAAGTAGCACACGGACCGGTTTACCGGGTACAGGTGGAGCTTCACCTTAAGCCGAACCACAACCATATACGACATCTACACTGACCTAAAATCACACACAATCGAGCAGCATACCGAAATGGTGGTTTATCAGAATAGAAATGTCGTCATGTTTTAAGTACAACACTCGTCTACCGACATGTGTTACTCGATAGCTGGACATATTTCAGTTAGGCGATACGCCCGTCAACGTGTCGGCGTACGATGTAGTTGAGGTGTGGCCGAGTAAGTGTTTGCATTGAAACGATGCATAGTGTGTGGCCTCCAACTCCTAGCCAACATCAATGTTTGCTCGACACTCGTAACTAACTGCAATGTCTTACCTTTGGTAAGTTCACGTTCACGTTTCGGTTGATTCAGGTGTCATGTTACGTCTGATGTCGACAGTCGACTTCTGTCACCCAGTACTACGTCACCACGTACCACAACGCATATACATCCGTCAGATGTCGCGTCACGGATCACGTTACGTCTGAGCTACCACACAGGTGCCTGAATGAAGCGGACGCGGGGACGTTATTCAACACCACGTTTGTTAACTCCTGGGTCGCGACTCCAAATTAGGTCGCCAAGCCATTACATGTGGATCGCCCAGGTTCTCTAAGCGTTCCTTTATTTCCCCACATGCCCGTACCAGGTTAATAATGTATGTCAAATGTCGCGTGAATTTGAAATGCCTTGTGATTTTATTATATTTGTTTAGATTTAGGTCAAATTACAGGATTAGGGCTATAATGAGTTTGAACCAGATGAAGGAAGACTTGTTGTTTTTTAACACATAATATAATACAAAGAGTTTCTCGATATCGGATTCACGAATACCACTGCTCGTGGTATAATCACGCCGCAATAGGTCATCTATGGCGAAGTCGTGAGCAATGAATCATTCAAAGAGAACAAACCCAGGCGATCAGTGCATTAGAGTGTGCTGTGATGGTACACAGCGATGTTAGGAACACGTCAAGGTTTCACTGCTCGAGTGAAGGAAGCCAATCAGCAAGTCTCCTCCTCTATCAGAAGAATCTTGCTTGTCAAAGTTTGTCGCCCGAGTTAAAAAAATGTGATGCAAGAAATCATGGTGAATTGTGGTGAATTTAATCGATTAAAGTTTTTTGTAAGTCGTTTTTGTGAAATCATCAGATAAACTATTACATTACTTATTGTTTGATTAAACATTAATTGAAGTGAAAATGGAAACGCTGAACACCCACAAATTTCACCCTTGATGAAATGTGGTAACTTTGTCATGTGATCGGCGAGAGGATGGAAGTCACGCATTGACCCGCACAATGTTTACCATTTTATATATCCAGTATTTTGTGCCTTATCGGATCTAACAACTAAAGTAAATTATTTTGATGATTTGGGCAAAAATAAGCATTTATATTAAATCGACTGTGGATGTTATATTTGTACATCAACGAACCGGATTTGTGATAGGCTAAATTAGTAGAGGGTGGAGTATTAAATTATATAAGATTCACGTGTGGGTAGAAATGTAGTAGCGATGGTGGTAGTATCACACATACGGTGGGTCGAAAAACAACAAAAAGCAAAAACATTGCACGTGGAAGATAACACGCTAATCTGAAACGGTGAATGTTTCCAAGTCGGATGTTTCGCATTGTAGTCAATAATTACACATTTCAACGCAAGTATTGACGTGAAAAACGCCTCTATTGAGTATACTCTAAATTGGTTTTGATCGTATGCCACTCACGAACGGTTAGTGAGACAATAGAAAACAACGTCATCTAGAGACAAAGACATTGTTGAATGGTGAGAGATTAGCAAAATTGTTGCATGCTACGGGATTTGGCAACAATATTGCACTCCTTCACATCCGCGTCCGCTTACTAATAATAGTAACATGTTTGTTGGCATCTTCTATCGTAATTTGTAAAAGAACCTTCGCTTTGCTATTCCATCTTGCAATACATTGTCCATGTTTTCATTCTATTGGTGTGTGATCATCCTCAGCGCATATGCATTCGTGTTTCTAACGTGCAATATCCAATATATTCCATCTTCATCAAAAAAGACAGCATTCCCTGTGTCTTCAGAAATATATCTACACGTTATAATTAATAAAATGTCTATTCATCCGATCATGTAAACACCACTGTCCAGCTATTTCCCGTTATTTCCGTTTCTTTTTCTTTAATTTTTTCGTACATTTAATTCTTGCCAGAAGAATAACTTTTCAATATTATGTCCTTGCCTAGACGAATAACAACAGCATATAATTAATGAATGCACGATAATTATGTATCTGGACGTTTTCAGCACTCACCAGTTTTGCATGTAGGTTAATGCTCTTCCCATAGTACATTTGTTGCTTCCACGATCTTCTCAAATACAAAACGTTTCAAGGCAGCAATGTTACAAAAACGTATTGAAAGGAATGATGTAGGAGCCAATGAAATAAGGATCCGATTCCCTGGTGCCTCACATGTGACTTCCACGCCGCAGACGCACAACACCACAGAGACTGTCATACACTGTTATAACAGGTCATTCATACCAGAACGAAATGTAACCCTCCAAATGATTTGGATGATAATTTCCAACATTTGATCGACTTAATGAATAGTGACTCGGGTCACATATGGTCGTCTGTCAAATTGCACAAAGAGGAATCTGTGCTGATATAATAACTCGAAAACAGCTTATTGCAAAATTGCAACATCAACTTGGAGACCGTCTTGTCCAATTTGATATAGTCGGGTCTTCTCTGCTTTAGGAACCACCTGTGTAAACAGATACAACTAGTGAAAGTGGATGACATCAAGACGACTATGGTGGGCAAGATTATCTCAGTTGGACAAGTATCAGGCTTTCCCTTGATGTCATGACTACGATATCAGCCAGTTTAGGAACTCCATGATCATAGAAAACACCTGTCAGGTGCTCCTAAACTTTTAACACCTTCACCTACTATAGCTGGGCAACAAGGATGTATTGTTTAACATACTGAATGTGCAGGTCGCCGATGAGAAGGTTAAATCAAAACGATTATTGAACATATTAAACTAGGGGATCAATCTGGTTTTGATATGGAGTAGTTATATGGATGATTACTTGGGACATGATAGAGAGATGAGAGATGTCACCTGGAGCTGTGGTCTATGGTGTCTATGGTGTATGAGGAAAAGCACAACGTCTGAACTATTGCACAAACATGCAGTTTGGAGTGAGAACATCGATATATATATATATATATATATATATATATATATATATATATATATGTATATATATATATATATATATACATATATACATATATATATATACATATATATATATATATATATATGTGTGCGTATATATATATATATATATATATGTATATATATACGCACACATATATATATATATATACATATATATATATATGTATATATATATACATATATATATATATATATATATATATATATATATATATATATATATGTATATGTATATATATATATATACATATACATATATATATATATACATCTATATATATATATATATATATATATATATATATATATATATGTATATATATATATATATATATATATATTGTTGCTGTTTGGCTATGCACGGACATAATATTGAGCAGCTATTCTGCTGGCACTAGGCACTGGACAGTGATGTTTACATGCCCCGACGAATAGACATTTCTTTAATTATAATGTGTAGACGTATTTCTGAAGACACATGAAATACTGTCTTTTTATTGAAGCTGGAATATATTGGATGTTGCACGATAGAAAGACAAATGGATGTGTGCTGAGGATGACAACACACCAATAGAATAATAAAACATGGACAATACATTGCAAGTTGGACTAGCAAAGTGAAGGTTCTTTTACGATGCAAGATTATTTATGCAATACGTGTCGTATCGAAGTCGAAGAAATGCCAATAAAAGTGTTACTAAGAGGTCATTTATGTGAATTTCTATGTATATGAGAATTGTTCTGGCCCAGACGATGAGGCAGGCTATTTTGTAAATGGTTTTACAACACATTGCTCAATGCTGCCAAAGTGGCGTCATGCAGATTCTGGCTCTATTTTGCATAGCTGGCAACCGGACTACAATGATTAGTATGAAAGACACAACGTCACATGAAATTAGAGTCAGGCAGGCTACAGCGAGAAGCATAACAAGTGACCTTGATGTCATCTGGAAAGACGATAACATAGCGAGCCCTGCTTGGTCTGACAGTTAGTCATAGATCCTCGAGAAAGAGGAAGAGAAATGTACACACGCATTCGAGATGTGGGTTTTTATGGCAAATTATGCTTCGACAAATAGCACATTTTTTATTGCACGAATGTGTAGGACACGGTTTAGTGGCCATGTGGGACGCTTCCACAATGGATTCCATTTACAGTTGATACCGACGACGGCGGCAGTTTGTCAAGCACAGCAATCGCTATGCGTTATAAATAGTATTTCGTGTGCCTAAGTAGTTCCATTCACCATGAATCCCTGGTGTATTTGGTTAATAACGGGGATGTGCAACCCTTTCTAAGTTTGTGTTGAAAAAAACAACTCCTTTGAAAATGGGCAATTCGTGCAATTTATTTTGGAGGTTGAATTTCAACGTAATTGCCACTGTGCACACCGCATTAAATGTAAGATGCCTGCAGCATAGTATGCACAGAATAAATAGTCTGTCTGGATAATTATATCAGTGTAGCAGACAAACTGGTACATGTTAGCAATAAAAGTGCGACCAAAAAGCCCTTGTCGCTGTTACATAATGTTCCAGCATAATAATTTACAAGGGAAAACAATACTTAATTAAGACTGCGCAAGCACAGTACCAACTAGACTATGTAGAAATTCACTACACACAAAAGCGGGGTGTAAGTAATCCCCCCAGGCCCTATATGCTTGCTGGTTGGGACCCCACCCCCACTAAAGGGCTGCACGCCTATTGGCCAAAGCCAGAGCAAAAGAGGAATCAATACTGGCGATACTCTATACCGACTACTGTAGTGGTTCAGGTTAAGATTCACATGAAATGATGGGCACAGCCCAATTAAACCCCCCCAATTGGGGTTCAACGACAAAGTAATCCATGTATGCTGAGTTGGATGTCACAGTAGGTCGGGTCAGTCCTGATTACAACCAGCCCTCTGCCAACAGAGGGATAAGTCGCCTCACGAACCCCCTCCCCCTCTGCCAACAGAAGGTAAATTGCCTAGCTACCCACCCTCCGCCGACAGAGAGAAAAGTCGCCTCACGACTCCCCCCTCTGCCAACAGAAGGTGACTTGCCTTTCTACCTTTCCTCCGCTGACAGAGGGATAAGTCACCTCACAACCATCCCTCTATCAACGGTTTAGGTCGGCCTATTATGCTGAGCCGAATTCAAAGTTGCTGCCTCTGAGGGAGCGAAGAATGTCAAGACAAGTTGCGATCGTCACCGACATGTTGTTGCACTCGCCAATGCCGGGTCACGTTATCACTGCTGCGTCATGTTCATTACTGGCAAGTCAAGTTGTTGCGATCATTACTGCACGTCCCGTAGTTGTGTTCATCACTGCACGTCCCGTAGTTGTGTTCATTACTGCACGTCCCGTAGCTGTGTTCATTACTGCACGTCCCGTAGTTGTGTTCATTACTGCACGTCCCGTAGTTGTGTTCATCACTGCACGTCCCGTAGTTGTGTTCATTACTACACGTCCCGTAGTTGTGTTCATTATTGGCAAGTCAAGTTGTTGCGATCATCACTTCACGTCCCGTTGTTGTCTCCCGTCACGTAGCGATCACCACGTTGTTGCGGTCGTCCCGCTGTGGCCCTTCGATGGAGCGATCATCACTGCAGGCGTCAGGGGCTGACTGTGTGTGGTGGTCGATATGAAACAGAAGCAGTCGGGGGCAATATCAGTGTGTAACCGGGTGTAGCCGGTGGCTTTATGTGAATATTTTGCTAGAGGTTGATTCCACTCGGATATTTCTGGTAGGAGTCAGTATGCCAGCGTCCCATGGCTTTAAATTGTGCGGAAGAGAAGCCTGACTTTGCTGCCCATTATGCGAAATGCATTTTGTAAATCGGCTTTTCCCAAGAACGCAAGTTGTTCAATGCAGTAGTCTAGCGTTTCAAAAGCAACAGTAATGAATTCAGGCAGGATGTGTGAATTGACTGAATTGGTTCTGGGGAAACTCAGGTCACGAATGAGCCGAAATTCGCCGGACTCTTTCTTTGGGACTAAGCCTAACGGCGAGTAGAGCATGTTTGGGAAGAGATCTGATGAAAAGGGGCCTGCAATCCTGTGTTTCGCCTTTTCTTTGCTCAGCTTCCGTTGCACGTTTCCCTGGTTATCCCTGACTGACTTATTATTTTCAATGTGATCCTTACGTGGATCTGATGTAGTCGTGGAAGGGATCCGAAAACTGTCAATGAAACTTGTAACCAACGTGTTAGTTATATTTCTGTCGTATCCCTGCAACAAACATTGTAAGACATTAAGTTTATTGGTATCACGCTAACGCTCCTTGTACTATCAAAACATGGCTTACAATGCTCGCGTCAATGTGGATTTACAAATGGCAAATCATATGAATAAATCGTTTGCGATGCGTCGTAGTTAATTCTAAGTTTGTTTTCCGGTGTGAATCTGCTCTCCAAACGCCACCGTCAGAACATTATATTTATCATCATTATCATTTCATATATCATGTTATATAACGATGCAAATGTATAAGAAAAATATGACTACAACACGGCCTGATATTTGTATTATTGTCAGCATTAGTTTCCTATGTTTGTCGCCATGATGATCAGACCAGAATTGCCACCACATATAGGCGGTGGCAGTTTATGTTGATGGTCAAGCAGATTGAGTGTGCATTTAGTGGCATAACCTATGATTTTTTACACGAGTATTACACCACCTAGTGGACAATGCTATCATTATGTATAGTAGCTTCGCCTAGCGGACATCACAGACAGTGAGAGGTAAACAGTAATTTGTGGAAATCACACGTGGTTCGGAGGCAGCACCGATACAAGCTATCCGATCAGAACAATCCAGGGCCCCCACTGAGTTCTTTACAAAACCACTCGACGGTTATGTATGAACTTTGGTGGTAAGTACTACGGGTGTCCTTCCTGTTATTTGACAGAATAAATCAGTTATGTGAAACTGACTTATTGTTTAATCCACAATGGACTTTCAGTGTGAGAAAGTGCCATATGGCGCTATTCAGATCCTTTATCATGGCGCTATTTAGATCCTTTGTCATGGCGGTATTTTGATCTTTTTATCGTCGTTTTTTCGAAAAACATTCTATAGCGACCGTACTGCCCTTTGGAAGTTACTTGCTCATTACGGTATCCTGGAAAAAGATCATCACTCTGATCCGTACAACGTATGAACCACCCACTTGCCAGGTTGTCCACAACGGCTCCTTGACTGAACCCTTCTCCATATTATCAGGGGTCCGCCAAGGATGTCTGCTGTCTCCGTTCCTGTTCCTTCTGGCAGTTGACTGAATTATGGCATCAACAATAGAAGGTTGCCAGCGGGGAATCCAGTGGACACTCTCCAAACAGCTAGGAGATATTGACTTTGCAGATGACTTCGCACTACTTTCACACCGTCATGACAACACGCAGGACAAAGCGATATCACTGTATGAGTCTGCTGCAAAATTGGGTCTGAAGATCAACAAAAAGAAAACCAGAACTATGAGAGTAAATCACGTGAACAAGAATAGAATCCAGTTGAGGGGTGAGGACATAGAAGACGTGGAGCAGTTCACATACCAGGGAAATGGTGTGAGCAGAGACGGTGGCACAGACCGAGACATCAAAAGCAGGATAGGGAAAGCCACAATAGTGTTTAAGACCCTGAGACCTGTTTGGACGTAACAGGTCATCTCCGTCAAGACCAAACTTCGGATTTTTAACACAAACGTAAAGTCAATCCTTCTTTATGCGTGTGAACCATGGCGCATGACAAGGCCTTAACACACAAAGTGCTGACCTTCATTAACATATGCTTCAGGGCCATCCTTCCAACGTCCAGTGTGGTACGCCATGCCCTAAAATGGAACCCACAAGGGAAGCGGAAGAGAGGAAGAAATAGCTCCACTTAGAGAAGGTCTGTGGAGACTGAAGTGCGGACGTTGGGACACTTCTGGGTCAGCTGGAAATGTTGTCCCGAGACAGGGCCAAGTGGAGGAAGCTTGTGGTCGACCTATGCTCCACACGGAGTACAAGGGTATAAATCAAGTAAGTGACATATTTATTGCACTTACGACAAAATTACAACAAATCACAATAACGTAGGTTTGACTTTGAACCTGAAATGAAGGATAACTATTCTATCAATATTGGTATTTATACAATAAATTAAATGAACTATACCAGGAAAAAAATTAACGGAAAGATATACAGTTAAGAATAAAACTAGAAAATTATTGCAAAAAAAACAAGGAGTTTGTACACAATTACCCCAGGTACACATATGAGGGGTGAGATATTTTATAACTAAATGTCACTAAATAGCTTTAGAAAAAACCCAATGTGAAAAAAACTATTAATTATTACAGATGACAATACCTGAATGGAATCAATGGTATACTGTTTGTATAAACGCCTTAGCGTCAATTTGTAATATATCGCCGCAGCATGACGCAGAGCACGATCAAGCCTGTTACTAAGACTTCTTTCCGCAAGTTGACTGTCATATGGATGCGACGGTCTTGTCTTGCAGTGATTACCCGAGGTCATCTATTTCGAGGCCGATCATTCGTAATTCCAGTGGCTGTTACAACTGCTACAATATATTTAGCCCACCCTTATCAGATTCATGTTAATTTTATTTGTAAGTATATTCACATTGCTAATATACTAGTAGTAGATAATTTTAGTTATTGTCCTCTGGCAGAATAAGTACTTTCTCATATCCAAGCTACACCGTTCTTTTACTAATACTACTCTGTGTCGTCTAGTTCTACTACATACCATTATATTTGTATAAAGGAATAGTTAGACCGCACTTCGATTTTTGCATACACGATTGGAGGCCGTTTCAGAAGAACCACATCGGTAAACTAGAAAGAATAGAAAGAACAACAAAAACGCTGATTCCAAATCGTCTGGTAGAGTGCAGTTTGACAATACTTGAGACTAAGAGATTAAAGCGAAAGAAAAGTCATGGTTTTGGGGCTACTCTCTTAATTAAAAGATATGATAAAAACTAAAAATGTGCAACTAAAATCAAGAAAATCACGCCAGTGGTTTACTTAGAATGTGTTTTAAGAGTTGGAGATTCCAGTCATTTCTCCGGTTGACCGATGGTTGACCTGTTAACCAGCTGACTGATAAGCGCATGCGCATTTCTATGAAATCGGGGTAACCTAGACTACATGTGACGTATTTGAGGTTGGAATACACACTTTGTTTAGTAAACAAAGACCATAATATGTTGCGTAAGTTGAGTTTGGACGCAAACAACATGGTCATATCATATTGGGAACAGTAGAAATATGTGTATGCAAATACATTTTCATTGGACTAGCGAATATTGCCTCACTATGACACTCGTAACTTAGGGTTATCAAACAGTACGGCGCAGCCCATGAAATAAAGATGCTGTGTGTTAAACAAGGTTTCCCAATAAACCACTGGTTTGATATTCTTAATTGTAGTTGCAAATTGTTATGTTTTAGTAACTCTTATAGGTGCAGAAGCCCCAAACCATGACTGTTGTTTCATATTAAGAATGTGTTCATGAAATTGTGCAACTGGTGTTTACGCACCACTACGCCAGCCGTCCATTTAAATTAATTATCAAGCTGTGGCCATAGTGATGTGGTGAGGGGGATTGTGGCCAATTTACGGAAGGTTTTGCTGTTGGTGTCTCACGAACACGTTCATTTCGTAACGAGTCAGTTTATTCTCTGTTCGCTTTGACACGTGCCGCTGATAAACTCTTAGGCTTAGCAGATTTCCTAGCGAGTGCTAAGTGTGTATAATGTCAGTATGTGTCTTCGAGTTCGTCTTGCCGCAGAGAGTAACGAGTGTCAAGGGTTTGGCCGACTGCTATGGCATTGTTGTACAACACAGCAGACATTGCTCCCTCCACGGACATCCACCTGGTGTCAGATAGTGTCACAAAGCTGCGCCCCTCTCACTGTCCAGTATATGGTACATTCTCCAGAGGTTGACCTTGTGTTTGGTTGAATAGTGAAGGTAGTTGAAGGTTTGATTCAGCTTGCTTTCCATCCTGGGTTTGTGCATGCTTTAAACAGTTGTCTTTGGTCATGAAAGGACAGTCAGGGTTGGTGTAGGAATTCTTCTTGTCCCCATTTTTGTAGAATGTGCAAGTCATCACTTTCAAATCTTTGTCGTACATGGTCCATGTGAATTAATTCTGAAAAGAAGTAACATTTTGAATGGTTAATCTTGTAAAATTAACTGACAAGCTTGTCTATATACTTATACTAATAGTATGCTAATTGTCTTATATACACTAAGCATACTTAATTATTCCATGTCCACTGGTGTGGAAATAAAATTGAGGAAATACATTACAAGTAAGTTTGGCTGACTCTGAAGCTTGTCCTGTCTGCCTGAACTACTGGGATCTTCCAAGTAAAATGTAGTGACCACTGCGTGCACATAACCAGATAGCTAGTACAATGTTATTTTAAGTCAAGAAAAACATTAAATATTCAACCTAGAAACAGTTGATTTCCGCCTGACACTCTGAAATAAACTGTAGATATGTGTTTACTATGTCTATGAGGCATGAGTAGATACAGGCTGGTTCGAACACATTCTTTTTCCACATGAACACCTACAAATTTGAAATGACTGGTCAACCATGCCGTAAGTAAAATACGTGTAATGCCAACTGGGTATAGTATGATACATCAGTGACTACATTGTTCACAACTCTGCTAGACTAGAAACCTGCAGATCGGCGAAAATAGGTGTCATTGTCACTGGGGTGGACACTACTAATGTTTACCTTCCATTCCCCCTTGAAGTGACACTTCGTTCTGTCCACTTTCTTCGTCTGCTTTTCTGGTGGTTCATCGTGTATGTGGCTCATCGTTGTTGTCCCGTTAACAGATTGGCCTAAGATATTACGAAAGCCAAAAGATCATTCAACTTCAATTTTAATATATCCTCCATGTGGCGCCACTACCCGAATTAGTGGGAGACCAGACTGACTCGACAAGATTCACATGCCGGCGTACGCCGCTTGCAGATGAATCTAGTGCAGCCAGTGTAAACTGAACCGGGATACAGCACAACTATCATGGAACTAGTCAGGCGAAATGCGCAATGGCAACTTGTGGTCACATTTAGGGGTAGAACAGCTTTAAAATGCGTTTCTTGTTGTTCAAAATTGATGCTCGCCAAGATTTGTAACCTATATTAAATTATATTTATTTGTAGTAATCTACGAATGGACGAGCGGCAAGCGAAAATACATGTATGTTCATTGCAGCATAACTTTGGCAACTGAGTGAGCTATGTCCTTATGTATGCATCGTATGAAAGCATAATACCTGCTCTTTCCAATGAAATAGATAACTCAATATTTTAAAGTTTGCACATGTGCCTCATTTCGTTAAGACTCGACACATATGCAATAGAAAACATCACTGTCAGTGATGTCCGCTAGGTGAAGCTACTATACATAATGATAGTATTGTCCACTAGGTGGTGTAATACTCGTGTAAAAAATCATAGGTTATGCCAATAAATGCACACTCAATCTGCATACTCAATCTGCCATCAACATAAACTGCGTGGTGGCAGTTCTGGTCTGATCATCATGGCGACAAACATAGGAAACTAATGCTGACAATAATACAAATATCAGGCCGTGTTGTAGTCATATTTTCTTATACATTTGCTTCGTTATATAACATGATATATGAAATGATAATGATGATAAATATAATGTTCTGACGGTGGCGTTTGGAGAGCAGATTCACACCGGAAAACAAATTTAGAATTAACTACGACGCATAGCGAACGATTTATTCATATGATTTGCCATTTGTAAATCCACATTGACGCGAGCATTGTAAGCCATGTTTTGCGGCGGAATACTCGAGATCGATAAAGAGCCAGAAGGATTGCCAAGCAATAAGGCAAACATTAGTTGGCGTGTGTACTGGGAAATTGCATCCAATGAAATAGACAACTCAATATTTTCAAGTTTGCACATGTGACTCATTTCGTTAAGACTAGACACATATGCAATAGAAAACATTGTGATTAACGTCTACAAAAAAAAAATTTTTTTGGTCGGAACGAATGTAGCGCCGCAATTTGAGAATGACCATTTAAATACTAATTTACGTTACAGCCTTTTTATTTTCCCTGAAAAATGCGTAATCTGTGTGTAATTTTTGAAATGAGAGTATTTATTCTTTAATAGGCGACAATAAATTAAACGAATTTTGCAAACAGTTAGCTCTTTAGTCCTTTGATAAAAATGTGTGACTCAAATCGTAACGTAAATCAGAGATGAAGCTACACTATTTGACATGTCGATATAACCTTTCACATTTGTTTATATTCCTTTGCGTAATAGTGTACGACACGTTTATAACTGTTGAATGTAACTAATTAGTATATAAACAAGCATATTGATAAATGAATCCACAGTCATCTTTTTCCATACAGTGTCCCTGGCCCCTTAGAAATTGTTTCGCAAAGATTGTCTTTAGACTTTCACAATACGTTAACCATCAATTGTTTGACTTCATGTGTGTAATTCGTAAATAAAAGAGTAACCTCGTTTTTAAGAAAACACACCCAAAATGTATACTCCTCAATCATACGCAAACCTCTCTTTCTGATTTACGTTACGGAGTCTTCCTTTCGTAATTCGGCGAAGAAACCAGAAACACGGGCTCTCTTCATTCAATATGTCAATAAAGTAGTTTCTTATATATATATAGTGAATATCGTCTTAATGTATATCAGTTGCTTATGCAGAAACAGCTGCATCATTTCTCATTTCTCATATGACAGAGATTGGAACTGTTATGTATGTCGACGTTCTCAGGAAGACAAAAAACGCCCATGGAAACTGTTGAGATAAAAAATGCAGTTCTTATTTCTTCTTTAGGTGCCATGCATGCCCTCCAATCAATACTGGTCTTGTCCAAGTTTTTGTTCTTATTTCTTCTTTGGGTGCCATGCATGCCCTCCAATCAATACTGGTCTTGTCCAACTTTTGTTCTTATTTCTTCTTTAGGTGCCATGCATGCCCTCCAATCAATACTGGTCTTGTCCAAGTTGTTGTTCTTATTTCTTCTTTGGGTGCCATGCATGCCCTCCAATCAATACTGGTCTTGTCCAAGTTTTTGTTCTTATTTCTTCTTTGGGTGCCATGCATGCCCTCCAATCAATACTGGTCTTGTCCAAGTTTTTCTTCTTATTTCTTCTTTAGGTGCCATGCATGCCCTACAAGCAATACTGGTCTTGTCCAAGTTTTTCTTCTTATTTCTTCTTTAGGTGCCATGCATGCCCTCCAATCAATACTGGTCTTGTCCAAGTTTTCTTCTTATTTCTTCGTTAGGTGCCAAGCATGCCCTCCAATCAATACTGGTCTTGTCCAAGTTTTTGTTCTTATTTCTTCTTTAGGTGCCATGCATGCCCTCCAATCAATTCTGGTCTTGTCCAAGTTCTTCTTCTTATTTCTTCTTTAGGTGCCATGTATGCCCTCCAATCAATTCGGCAGTGTCAGAAGAAGGATATCATTGGTTGCTATTCTTCCAAGCCAATAGTTTTAACTCTTAACGTATAATGATATTTAAAAGAACCACGCTGAAAAGAAACTGACAAAAACATCACACAAAGTTTATACATCAAATATTTTGTTGTTGTTGTGCTATAAAAGATTCAGCTATTTAAGTATTCCGCGCGTAATAAACAATGCATAGCTGTTCTCCAGATTATTACTTGGCTGTGACTGTTGGCCAATACTGCCCAATATGTGAATATATGTGACAACGGTTTGCACATTACTATACCCGTGAATGGTAGCCACAACGCCAGCGGTCCAAGTAGCATACGTGTATAAAATGTGCTTCAATTTCCGCATATTTTGTGCTAGAATTATATATGCTTACACACAGGGCAGTGATGACGTGGGTCGACGATCTGAGATATGATGTTATGATGGCAAATTACATACGTCACTTCGAGTTTTCAATTCACAAATGCAGTAGACATACACTTTCGTAGACGCATCATGTCATATCTCTTATACACAGGGCCTCCACTGACGCACACACGCATGCACACACGCACGCATGCACACAAGAACATGTAGGCATACACAGAAAATAACACGTGAATATAAGAAATATACCAGTTAGTTTATTTCAAAGCGAACACTACAATCCTCTTTTGCGCGGCCTTCGGTTGGCTTAGCTGCTTAATGATTTAAGAAGCAACTATGCCATTTGCTATACAACGGGAAAACCACTAATGATGTCATGATGCCATGAAAACGTGCGCGCTGGTTCCATTTGTTGCGATAATCGAACCCGCACACACCGGAACTTAGAACTTGACAGTATTGTTATACAGCGAATTAAACTTAGTGCGGGATATGTGTGCGTTATTTAAACAACATAAACAAATCATTCAAATAAAAAACACTTTAAGTGAACTGACAGGAGGAAATGTGTATAAACAACATACGAAGCATCATAAATGATATATAATTGCAATTAATCTGCGCTCGCATATATACAATACCCTTATACCCTTCCACTACAGCTCATTAACCTGTGTTAGTCACGGATTACGTGGTTATAGTCTTGTTGATGCATTCGAACCATACATACAAACATGTTAGAGACAGAGACGACCACTATGTGATTCCACGACACGTTACACGTTTACCCCCGTGTGAGAACAACATAGAGTCATAAACACTAGGTAGAAGGGAACCACAGGCAATGTGGGTTGAACGAATTTGCCAAAGTTTCTACACAGCAGGTGGACTCGAATCCCGGTCCCCTCGAACTGCAATCCGACGCTCCAACCTCTCAACCACCGCGCCCACATTACACAACGTGGCTACGCAAAAGCGCAATAGCATTTTCATATAAAATTGTACGGAAGCAACTACGATATGAGTACTGATAGAGCACACATGTTAAGGATATAAATTTAGATATGGCTAAATCTGATTAATTCTTGTTAAAATACAATCATTAAGAATGGAGAGCATTGTTAACTAATAGGTGCTGAAATAAAAGAGTGATGTTTATTGCTTTGCCAATGATGCAGCGAGAAGACCCAGCCAGAGGCAGGCGACGGTGACGGTCAGCGACGAGGCGCCATCAGACGGTCGTTTTCTTGTTTCTGTCCCATCTGTTGTTTTCGTCCCTTCTGTTGGGGTCGGTCGTTCTGGTGGTTTCGTCCCTTCTATTGATGCCGTCTGGGTTAGCGGCACCACGCGACTGACTCGGTGACCGTCTGCAGACCTAAACAACGTATCATATATAACAATTGCTTAACGAAATAACGTTGCTGTCAGCAAATCATTATTGGTTTATGTTCAAAAACCACACCAACAACTAACACCACTGAATTTCGATCTAGCTAGTTGATTAACTAAAAGAATGGTGCATTTGGTGTAAATATCTTTGATTTCATAAGCAAGCGGTCGGCGACGGTCAATGGTCAATGGTAATCTTCATTACTTCATAGCTCCAACGCAGCCGTACTGAAGGCACTACCTTTGGTAATCTTCTCCATGTAAAAAATGCGCTAATAAATTCACATATAACACGCCAATTACATTTTTGAAATAACACGTCACGACGGTAATGATTTGAACTGTGTCCCTCCTCTCTTCGCTTGTCCATCGCCAGACTGATTTCTTTTGGCTGACAATGACTAAGGATACTATTACAGATGTTCAAACAAGGAGCTTATCAATGCACGGTCAAGGCTTTGTACACATACTTGGTACGTAGCAAGATCTTGGACGGGCAAGCGACCCACGTCTCTCCGCCGTCCACACTGCACTCGACAGTCGAACCCGGCAGACCAACGTTCACCTCGAGTTCGCCGTCAGCCGTCACCCTGAGACAAGGAAGTAAGACTACGGAGAAGGCAAAGCACACGGAAAGCTGCAAGTGGGACGTCGACTGTCGTCATTCTGAGACAAGGACGTAAAACCACGTAGAAGCCAAGGCACACGGGAAGCTGCAAGCGGGAAGTCGACTGTAGTCATTCTGAGGCAAGGATGTAAAACCACATAGAAGACAAGGCACACGGGAAGCTGCAAGCGGGACGTCGACTATCGTCACCCTGGCATAACAATGATCCGTGAGGTGGCGCCACTGTATGTCCCTCTGCACTTCCCATTGTATTGGGCGTTCAATTGCCATACATTGTTTTGTTGTTTTTGTTGGCGTCCCAACATGATTTGTTTTATCTGTATTTTTTTCTAATATTGTTCATGCAAAATAAAATCAGTTTTCAATTCAACTCAGCAGGTATTAGTAATGTGTTATAAATATATACAATGTATACGAAATAAATACACACTTGACTAATATTGAAACAATTCGCAAAATTAAATAAAGCAGAATTAATATTTGACAATGTGTTAGTTTCCGCCACTGGTTTCACGAGTCAGTGCCACTGTCGAGGAATTTCGGCTGGTAACAATTGAACAAACACAACCAAATCAACTGAACTGAATCAATCAGATCAGTGACACCACCTTCGCGGGTTCGCGGCCGTATCTCCTCAATAAATGATTTTTCAGGACTAAGATTACCTGGCGCCAGGAGGAGGGACGCGATAGGTGATCCCAACTGCATCGAGACGCGCCAACTCCTTAGATCCAAATGCGTTCGCGAACCTCTGCCAGTCCGCCTCCCGCATCTAGTCTCTATCTTCCTCTGACGTTGCATTCTCCCACGCGGCCCGATGCCACGCCCTCTCAGCCAGGGCGAGGACTCGAGGAAACAACATCTGATGCGACTGTTCCTCGTTCGCACTGTTTCCGTCCACATGTGGCCTTGGATTCCTGGAGGAAAACATTCTCATAGTTTTTTGGCACTATTTTCGAATTTGTAAAGTATGTATGCTAGTGAACGTCCCTCGGTCTTGACAGCTAAATAATGCATCATGGGCAAAAAACATACATATAGTTTATTTGAACCATGTATTAGAAGTATTTCAGCTTTGCAAGTGACAAGTGTCAATCACTTAAAGTGACGTGCTATCATCGCTATGAGTCAGTTACTACACCCTGATCACTAGACGTGTAATGTGTACAAAAGGCAAGTCACACCACCTAAAAAATGCTAGATAGTACGTGCAAGTTCCTGTTATATTGACGTCATAACCGGGGAACCTTAGAGTTAGTGGTGGGTGTATGTTAAGTGTATGTTAGCTCCCAATATTGACGTCATAACCGGGGAACCTTAGAGTTAGTGGTGGGTGTATGTTAAGTGTATGTTAGCTCCCAATATTGACGTCATAACCGGGGAACCTTAGAGTTAGTGGTGGGTGTATGTTAAGTGTATGTTAGCTCCCAATATTGACGTCATAACCGGGGAACCTTAGAGTTAGTGGTGGGTGTATGTTAAGTGTATGTTAGCTCCCAATATTGACGTCATAACCGGGGAACCTTAGAGTTAGTGGTGGGTGTATGTTAAGTGTATGTTAGCTCCCAATATTGACGGCATAACCGGGGAACCTTAGAGTTAGTGGTGGGTGTATGTTAAGTGTATGTTAGCTCCCAATATACTCGCAATAACCAACCTCCGTACCTCCAATATCCAACAATTTCTGACGCCACTTGGCAGTGTTTACGCTTAGAAGGCTATATGTTTGTCAGTGTTTGTCGTTGATACATAGTACATTTAATTTATATTATGTGCAAATGATTGTAATAGTTAATTTGCCAATATATAAAGAGCTGATCTTTTTTTAACCAAACACTATTTATTACATTATCGGCAAAATCGTCAGACATGATGTTTCACTAGATTTAGTTTCTTCACTCAGTAATTTTATATAATCCTACAAGTGTAAGAAATTCTTCATAGTACAACTCACCAACGATGTTGCCTTTGCTGTCGTCGTTCAGCGGGGTGCACGACTGTTTTGCGCATAAGCCAGGTCGAGTGAGTGGGTTGCCCATTCGGTCCGTCTCAATGTTGTCGTAGAGCGAGTCGGGCAGGAAGTTGAACACCTTGCGCGTGTCCGTGTATCTGGTCGCCCAGTAGTAGCCTCGCTCCTCGGGGTCCGGCTCGTATGGGTGGTCGAAGTAGAGATGCGTTGCGTGACCAACAACAACCTGACAAAAAAGAGTCACACTGAAAAAGTCATCATTGCCCAGTTGCCAAGCGAGGGGTCAGCGACCACTCCATCTTGACCGTTGCAGGAACTTAAGAATAGGAAGTTTACGAAACATAGGTTATTGGTTTATGTGTAGATGCCAAGACGGAATGTTTTTAATGCAACAATCATTTTGCAGTCTCCGATGAGACAATATTTTACTTTGTATCCGCGGTTGGCGAGTTCGTAGGCTCGACTTCCTCCGCCCCACTCCCAGATGTTCTGCCACGCGTAGCCGTACACCTCATTATTAGGGAATAATATATGACAAAATGGAACATGTTTTCAAGCATATTAAAATAGCAACAGACGATTTAACGGTATGTTAACGGTATGTTGATTCAAAGCACACACAACATTAATGGTAGTTGCATTATAGCAAACTACGACATCGTTAGAAACAAAACATTCATAGTGTTGAAGTAACGTTTTTTTTTCTAATTGCAACTATTGAGATTTACTTCCTAAATATTTGCGATTAAAATAAAATCTTCATTATTTTCCACGAACATTTTAGCCACAATTGGGTTCTTCTAAGCTGATGCATTATGAGTCAGTGGCAGGGGCCGTATGTTGACTAACACAACTGTAGTATTTATATCAATATCAGGGATACCTCAAATTAGCAACTCTTGATATATGTAGCAAAATTAAACAACGTTTGCGTCTTTCACAAATACCTTCACAGCAAGTGTGATATTATGATATTAGCACTAATTTCTATTAAAAAGACGATTTGGAAAGATAAAAATAATCGATTGTTTCCTCTTAATTAATCAGTATTATTTGCGCCGCATTTGGCTTGTTTTACGGAATGCAAATTATATGGATGACGTTGATTAGTAACAATATGAAGATACCTGTGAATGCAAGACTATATAATCGAGACAAACTTTATAGCCATATGAAAATTGTGTTCAGACAGCGGTAGTGCCGAGGTGAAACCCGTGTCTTTGTTATGTGACGTTAACTAAGATATTGTCCTAGTTACCGGAAAGTCGAGTTGAGACAAGTGTCGATAGCGTAATCATTCGACATCTGCACAGAGAAGTATTGCGAGGTGTCGTTGGGGTGTCTCAGGAGAAAGTCGTCGCTGTCTCTCGCTGCCATAGATATGATGGCTGCCCGAGCGTGGCCTGGACTGTCGAACTCCGGGATCACGTCAACGTGGCGGGCTGTGGCTCGACCGAGGATCTCCTTGTAATTGGCCTGCGAGTAGAACCCGCTGCCGAGGCCGGAAGAAGTTGGTCCGCTGCCAAGTTGTGACAGTGTACAGGTCTTCTCCTGCAAGTCGTGGCAGCGCTTGCTTACGATCTGACAGACATACAGTTGCCGTTATCAAGTGCTGACGAACCATGATGCCGATATATTATGTAAGCCATATCAACATTACACTTTATGTGCTTATTATTGATCTGAAGGGTCCCGAGGGCCGGGTGCAACGCTGGACACGAGCTTACTGCTTTTAAGTAGCCTAAATCTACGTTGCGTTCCGTTCTGCCTCAAAATAGCATGACCAGATTTCGCATAGACTACGGTGTCCATATATTAGTAAATGCAATGAGTGCGTGCGTGCGTGCGTGCGTGCGTGCGTGCGTGCGTGCGTGCGTGCGTGCGTGCGTGCGTGGCTGCGTTAGTATATGGAAAGGCTGCTGTGATCACAAGTCACGTGATGAATAGTGACCAACGTACTATTCACATCGAAAATGGTTGTTCAATATTTATGAAAAGGGTACCGCTTTTGATAGTTAAGGATATTTCGGAAACTGTCCAGTTGTCACACGTGTAACAATTAAGCTATTATGAGTGATGTCCGACCTGTGTTAGTTCCGGTAGTCCGGGAATCTCTAGTCTCCAGCCCTCGTCGTCCGCCAGGTGGAAGTGCAGCTTTTTTAGTTTATACGTTGCCATGACATCGATCAGTCGAAGGACGTCTTCCTTCGAGCGAAAGTTCCGCGCCACGTCGAGCATCAACCCACGGTAGGGATAGCGTGGTTGGTCAGATATATGTCCAGTCGGAATGCCCCGTTTGTCTAATGCCAGACTGATTAGCGTCTGGACGCCGTAGAAGACGCCTGCTTTGTCTCGGCCCACGATACGCACGGCTGGTTTGTCACCGTCCACTTCGATAAAGTAGCTCTCGTTTGTCGTGGTGGTCGTGCCCGACATAATGACGTCACCCGTCTCCATGGTGATGTAATGGTTACTGGGGGTTTGTTATGTCTGCTGTAGTCCCAGACTGTCTGCCAAGCAAGAACGGAACACCATGCTCGGTTTAAGATTAAATCAGTTGGATCAGTGTGGTAAGACAACGTTTACATATGGCTCCTGATGGAAAAGCGGGAACGTTCTAAATGACAAGCGGGAAAACCCTCCTTCATACAACTACCGTTGTTAACGTGTTGCTTTACGGGTCGCCATTTTGATGTGCCGTTCTCGTTCCAGGTGAACGCACGCGCGAGGATATGTTAAATGACTTGAAACCAAAAGACCAAAGAAATAAAATGTGTCAAAAACGGTCTCGTATGGAACACATATAATATAATTTACCGTAGATATTGGTTTGTTCATGAAAAGTAAAAAAAAACGGTGATGTAAGGGCTGTTCCAGGCTCGCTGTTGCTGCTGTAGTGTTAGCCTGTCTGTAGTGTTAGCCTGTCTGTAGTGTTAGCCTGTCTGTAGTGTTAGCCTGTCTGTAGTGTTAGCCTGTCTGTAGTGTTAGCCTGTCTGTAGTGTTAGCCGGTCTGTAGTGTTAGCCTGTCTGTAGTGTTAGCCTGTCTGTAGTGTTAGCCTGTCTGTAGTGTTAGCCGGTCTGCCAATGAAGAAGGTAATACAACGAAGGTCCATTATTAAAATCTGGCTTAACGTGGGTTTTTCTGATGGTTTAAAATAGGCGGTAGGCCAATGGATTCGATGGGCCAATTGGTTAAGGGTCCGGGTCAATTGACACGAAGACCTGCATAAGCCGATATGTTAACTAATGTTTTATAGCAACATATCCTTTAGTGGGGGTTGGGTCACCACCTGCATACAGGTGGGGCCGGGGGTTTATTCCCCCACTTTTGTGCATATCATTGTAAATACTCTAGCTAGCACTTATGTATGCACAACAGATGCAAGTGGTTTCGCATATGGGGCTGTCGTGGGGGTTTCATGGTTGCAGGGTCAGTTTCCCTCTTCATTGGATTCCAAGCAAATTTCCATCAAAGAACTCCCACCGATCGTACTGGCTGTCAGGCGGTGGGCGCCAGTATGGACTAATCAACGTGTCTTGTTTCTTTCAGACAACACAGCAGTTGTGGCAGTGATCAACAGGCAAACTGCCAAGGATCCACTCATGTCTTTGCTTCGACAATTGATTGTTGCATGATTGTCTTATAATATATGTTTCCGCGTCAAGCACATCCCTGGTAAGACCAATGTTGTTGCCGATCTTATCTCGCGGTTGCAGATCGCACGCGCACGCACCATTCAGCCCAGCCTAGACGACCAACCAACACCAGTCCCCATTCATTGGCTACCCTGGCACACAACGCCTTGAGGCTCATGAATGCTGCCTTTGCCCCAAGCAGTGCCAGACGTTAAGAGAATAACTGGACAAGGTTCGTAACATTTGTGCAGAAACTGGATAGGAAAAGGCGCTACATGCCCGTCTCCCCAAACACTGTAGTCGCCTTTGTCCAACACCTTAAGAAAGAAGGAAAAGCTCCCAATACCATTAGGAGTTTCCTGTCCGCCATCTCGGAACGTCACAAGAAGTGTCGCTACCCTGACCCTACAAATGACTATTTAGTTGCAAAAACAGTCAAGGGAGTAGCCCATGCATGTCCTCATGTAGACCAACGCCAGCCTTTGTCCACCCGAGATTTGTCCATCATCATTAAGTCAGCTCCTACATCCCGATGCTCATCCTACACAGTAATCTTGCTCCGTGCTATGTTTAGTCTAATGTTCTTCGGGTTCCTAAGGATAGGTGAGGTAACGGCTAGCCCACACAATCTTTCTATGTCCCAGTGTCGCATTAAACCCTCTAAACTACGTTTGGTTTTCCTGTCATACAAGCACAGTGATAGCCGCCCCTTCACCCTGGACGTTCTCCCCACAGGCAAAGCAGCTTGCCCTTACCGTAGGATGGTAGACTACATCAAGCTCAGGGGACAGGATCAGGGCCCTCTTTTCCGCTATGCCAATAAACTTCCAGTTCAGAAAACTGCTTTTGCAAAATATCTTAAAGCAATCATCGCTAATGCAGAATTAACGAGCAAGAAAATCTCGCCACACTGTTTCAGAATAGGAGCAGCTACATGAGCAGCTAAGTCAGGTTTCTCCTCTGAACAAATTAAAGCCATGGGGCGCTGGCATTCCAATTCCTACCAGAAATATATCCGGGTTGCATCAATCTCTAGCAAACCATCTGCGTAAAGTGTGTTGGTGTTTCATGTCTACACCGACGAGCCTACACCAGCCCATGACGCACGTTCCTAGCTGCGATGACATCTCGCTCAGCCAACACTGCACCGGAGAGTTCACACTTCATTGTCAACTCCACTCTACATCGGCCCTTGACGCGCGTGCCTAGCCGTGACGACCCCTCGCCCAGTAAAACCTACACCAACGTATCTACACCGACGAGCAGTAACAAAACAATGACAGTGAAGCAGACCGCCATCGTGAGAGTGAGCTACACCGTCAACAGAGGGATGGTCGTGAGGCGACTTCTCCCCTCTGTTGGTGGAAGCATGGTTGCGATGTCATTTGGCCCTCTATTGGCAGAGGGATGGTCGTGAGGCGACTTACCCTTCTGTCTGTGGAGGGTCAGTCATGTTGCGATACAACCCTACACGAACCCGGCCCGCTATGTCAGCCAGACTTCAGATATTTACGCAACACACACCAGTCTTTCTGGGTACGAGACAAAATGTGACATTAGCCATCGACTAATATACCTTCATCATGTTGCGTGTGGTAGAAAATGGTCACAGCAAGTGCCAATATTTCACAATTGTGTATTGATCACAACTAAATAGTATCTACGGTGGCTCCGGCTAAATGTTGTGCAGTCCTTTAGTGGGGATTGGGCCACCACCTGCACATAGGTGGGGCCGGGGGGTTTATCCCCCCACTTTTGTGTGTATCATTGTAAATACTCTAGCTAGCACTATATACATATAATTATGTATGCTTGTCTGCACACAGGTATCTTTTCCCTCTTTGTATGCTGTCGCTTTGTTTAATAGCAGCAAGGGTTTTTGGTAAAGACTGTCTTCGGCAGTTGCTAGCTACAGTAGAAAATATCACTAATGTTAAATCTGATCTGGTATTGTTTACTAATTGGTCATACACACCAGCTTAATCAGTAATATACCAGGCTGTGCACAATTTGTGACAGACTTTGTCACTATTATTGTGTGCACAGCGGCAATCCTTGTTGGGTATGAATAAAATTGGATTGCCCGTTACCAACCTACCAAGTAGTTGGTGTATTTATACAAACAGAGAAAGGTTTGCATAAGCGTGTCCCCATTTCATTGTGAACACAAATACACCGGGAGTCGACGGGGTATCGAGCTGCAAAAAACACACGAAATATAATTTAAATTATTTGTGACACTATCATACACACATTAATCCTGACTGTGCAGGTTTCTTCACCATAATATCCGTGTTGTTGCGAGTTAAATCAATTAACATTAATATTTAGTGAAGAAGAACCAGTACCAGCGAGAAGATTGTTCTCTGTTTGCAGGACGTCTGAATTTACAACGACCCAGTTTGAATCGATTGTAATTCTCCGCGATGTATTCACAGCGACCTCTAGCGGTGTCGGTACTACTTCGATAACGGGCTTGGTGGGTGTCGTTGTGTTGTCGTGCAAAACGAAGCGATCTGCCGGCGTCAGTGGTTTGTACCGATCACTCGGGGTTCGTTTCAACTGTTCCGGCTTCGTCAACGGTGCAACAAAATCCAGACTCTCTCCCACCGTGCTGTCTAACAAGACAGGGGTGACGTCGGAAGTGACGACGTACCAGTTGGGCATGACATCAGTCTTGGCCACCTGCCAGTATTGGGCTCGGAATGAAATAGTGATTATCTTCCCCGGAAGGAGCTCCGTGAATCCGACAGACGGCGCGAGCTTGTTCAGACATCCGTTGACGTGGAACGCCCGGAAGCCGCTGGTGCCCAGGTCGCTACCGTTCGGGCGGATCGTCTCGGGCTCGATGAGACGGATGTGGCAGAAGTAGATCTCCCAGTCTGTGGACGCTATCTTCTCGTCCCCGGCGTTCTTTAGTTCGATCTGAGCCTCAAACAACGTCCCGTTGTCGTTCCTCACGATCGTATACTTCACGCCCAGGTGTTCACCGAAGTAGTTCACAAACGTCTGACCTTCCGTCGAGTCTGTTGAAACAGTTAACGGCCAAAAACATTGATTACTGCTGTATTGCATCTGTTTGAGCAAATCCATATAAGCACGTCAGTAGAATATGGGGGCATCTGACACCCCCAAAAATGTGGGGCAATTTGCTTCATTATGTTTGGTTGAAATTTGAAATGGAGCGTTCTGATTGGTCGTGCGCTTATTGCCACCAGGGGGCGCCACGTGAAATCCCCTATTATCGCTCAAATGTGGGGCACTTTCTGATTGGTCGAGAGCAGTTTCACCACCAGGGGGCGCCACGGGGGTAATTGTGTCGACGGATCTGATTGGTCGAGAGCCGTCACATGACCTATGACGTCACAGCTCATTTGCATAAATTTGCATAAATTAGCATAAATCACACCGGTTTTGTAGTGAAACCGTCACCAGAGGGCGTAACGTGTAATCCCCTATTATCGCCCCCGAGACATTGTTTTGCGGTAATATTGTCGTCAGGGGTGCTACGGGTCAAACATGTCGACGGTTCTGATTGGTCGAGAGCCGTCACGTGACCTATGACGTCTATATTTGCATAAATTAGCATATATTGCACCCTTTTGCGATGATACGGTCACCAGGGGCTCGCCATCTTGTTTTGTTGTCATGTTGTTTTGATTACCAGACGGCGCTGTGGGGCAAGGTCAATGATCAAAGGTCATTTGTACTGATACGATAGTCAGTTAGGGTTAGGGTTAATAACCCTAATTCTATCGTCTATAGTGAACCCTAATACGGTTATGATGACAGTGGCGGTTCGGATTAATACTGACGATTATGGCGCGCTTTTTGAGACGTGTCTGGGTACAGAACCGGTTCAAACCGGTTTCCTGTGGTTTTTCTTTTTCTTTTCTAGAACGTTCTAACAACGTCATGGAATTTTCCACGCTCACGAAAAGAAACACCATCCCGCATGTTCACCCTGCTAGCAGACTGAAACCTAGTGATCGAAAGTTCGCGCATGCAGCGGGAAAAACGTAGCCGTACACGTAAGCTATGCGACGCTTATCGCATCGTTGCATTATACAGAGAACTTTTTGACGTATATCGTTTCGTGTCGACATCTACGTACCGCCTATTTCACCACGAGTCTGCAAGAACACCGCGAGGTCATAAGGTCAATGTCAACAAAACAAACACCGCCGCTTTCTGGAACGTTCGAACGAAGTCACGCCTTTTCACCCAGCTAGCAGACTGAAATCTAGCGGACGAAAGTTCGTGCATGCAGCGTGAAAAACACGGGAAAAACCCAGAAAAAGTACATCGTCAGCAAACTTTCAGGGTAAACTGTAGGAGGTATGGGTAAATTGTATGAATTATGGGTAAACTGTAGGAGTTATGGGTAACCTGTATGAATTATGGGTAAACTGTAGGAGTTATGGGTAACCTGTAGGAATTATGGGTAAACTGTAGGAGTTATGGGTAACATGTAGGAATTATGGGTAAACTGTAGGAGTTATGGGTAAACTGTAGGAAGGCTTGTGCGCTCCCACTCGTCTTGTCCTTTTCACACTGGTCAGTCGCTGTTGGTGGACTTTGGCTTGTGTACTTCCACCCATCTTGTCTTTTTTGACACTGGTCAGTCGCTGTTGGTGGACTTTGGCGTGTGCGTTCCCACTCGTCTTGTCTTTTTTTGACATTGGTCAGTCGCTGTTGGCGGACGTTGACTTGTGTGCTCCCACTCGTCTTGTCTTTTTTTACAATGGTCAGTCGCTGTTGGTGGACTTTGGCTTGTGTACTTCCACCCATCTTGTCTTTTTTGACACTGGTCAGTCGCTGTTAGTGGACTTTAGCTTGTGCGTTCCCACCCGTCTTGTCTTTTTTGACACTGGTTAGTCGCTGTTGGTGGACTTTGGCGTGTGCGCTCCCACTCGTCTTGTCTTTTTTCACACTGGTCAGTCGCTGTTGGTGGACTTTGGCTTGTACGCTCCCACTCGTCTTGTCTTTTTTTGACATTGGTCAGGCGTTGTTGGCGTACTTTGGCTTGTGTGCTCCCACTAGTCTTGTCTTTTTTGACACTGGTCAGTCGCTGTTAGTGGACTTTAGCTTGTGCGTTCCCACCCGTCTTGTCTTTTTTGACACTGGTTAGTCGCTGTTGGTGGACTTTGGCGTGTGCGCTCCCACTCGTCTTGTCTTTTTTCACACTGGTCAGTCGCTGTTGGTGGACTTTGGCTTGTACGCTCCCACTCGTCTTGTCTTTTTTTGACATTGGTCAGGCGTTGTTGGCGTACTTTGGCTTGTGTGCTCCCACTAGTCTTGTCTTTTTTGACACTGGTCAGTCGCTGTTGGTGGACTTTGGCGTGTGCGCTCCCACTCGTCTTGTCTTTTTTTGACATTGGTCAGTCGCTGTTGGCGGACTTTGACTTGTGTACTTCCACTCGTGGTGGTGGACTTTGAATTGTGTGCTCCCACCCGTCTTGTCTTTTTTCACACTGGTCAGTCACTGTTGGTGGACTTTGGCTTGTGCGCTTCCACTCGTCTTGTCTTTTTTGACATTGGTCAGGCGCTATTGGTGGAGTTTGACTTGTGCGCTCCCACTCGTCTTGTCTTTTTTACACTGGTCGGTCGCTGTTGGTGGACTTTGGCTTATGCGCTCTCACTCGTCTTGTCTTTTTTCACACTGGTCAGCTGCTGTTGGTGGACTTTGACTTGTGCGCTCCCACTCGTCTTGTCTTTTTTACACTGGTCAGTCGCTGTTGGTGGACTTTAGCTTGTGCGCTCTCACTCATCAATTGTTATGAAAATGTGTAAGTTGGAAGTTTGCTACACTGCACACACGTTTTGAAAGTTTATGTTACGAAAGTTTGCAAGTTGAAAGTTTGCTTCACCACACACAATTTTTGAAAGTTTGTGTCATGAAAATTTGTAAGTTGGAAGTTTGTGATGTGAAAAGTTCACGTTTTGAAAGTTTATGTTATGAAAGTTTGTAAGTAGGAAGTTTGCTTCACTGTACACACACATGTTTTGAAAGTTTATGTTATGAAAGTTTGCAAGTTGAAAGTTTTATTCACCGCACACACATGTTTTGAAAGTTTGTGTCATGAAAATTTGTAAGTTGGAAGTTTGTGATGTAAAAACGGAGTGAGTGACGGAGGCAAACAATGGAGACGAGTCGGCAGTAGTGAGGGAGGCGAACATTGGAGACAAGTTGACATTAGTGTGTGTGTGTGTGTGTGTGTGTGTTTGTGTTTTCATTAACAGGGTCGTTAATAGGATCAAAGGAGCTAACGAGGAAACGAACACAACACCATATCGAATGAGTGCACACGTATTTTATTGAACGATACAAACAGCATGACGATACAACGAGGGTAGCATGTAATATCGCTAAGACGACTTACAGATGTTTACCATCACGCCAGAGGCTCGAGAGTGATGAGACGACTTACGGATGTTTACCATCACGCAAGAAGTCACGAGCTTACGAGTGTTCACCACCGCGCCAGAGGCTTCAGAGTGACGACTTACGGATGTTTACCATCACGCCAGAAGTCGCGAGCTTACGAGTGTTTACCACCGCGCCAGAGGCTTCAGAGTGACAACTTACGGATGTTTACCATCACGTCAGAGGTCGCGAGCTTACGAGTGTTTACCACCGCGCCAGAGGCTCGAGAGTGATGACGATGACGATGATGAGACGACTTACGGATGTTTACCATCACGTCAGAGGTCGCGAGCTTACGAGTGTTTACCACCGCGCCAGAGGCTCGGTGTGCGATAGTACAGTCTACCTCGCCGCAACTGTTTAACCCAATCAAACACGTGGCAATCGTTAGTTACTAAATCGGTACCGATCAGGTTGATAAAAGTTCTCGTCGGAAAACCGTTACAACGAAACAATACATAAGCTATGCAATATTGTCCAAAACGTTAGAAAGAGGACTCTGAAGTCTCTTTCTATTACGAGTCCACTCGGAACAATGTTCGTTCGTGAAGGTGCGAAACACTGCCTGTCGTGGCGACAGGTCGTACGAGCAGAAGTAATCGTCGCGTCCGTCGGCATCTAGGTACAGCACTATTCAATGTTCGCGTCTATCACTTCCAGTTTTGACACGGTTTAGTTCACATACGCATCCTTCACCCGTTTCTTAATGGTCACCATGACACGGGCCCCTCGCAGCGGCGAGAGTGAGGCGTATCGTTTTTCCATCGTCGTCATACTAACGTAGGTGTCGGCACTAAATCCCAACACCTCTCCTGCTGTTTCATTGAATACGGTTGCCCAACACTCTCCCCCAGCCAATCTGATAGCAGGATCCGCAAGGCGAATCTGTACACGGGAACTGGTTGCCATTGGTGAATTGGACAAAAGCAGTCATTGTTTTCCGGGTGCATACCTTTGAGACAGTGCGGACACGATGCGTACACGACGTATTTATATTGTGTGGCGCAATTTAGTATTGTTAACGGACGAGTAAATGTATATGTCCCGTTACTCGCTTCCGACTGGAGCTGTGACAGGTTGATCGGAGACTGAGCATCGACGGTACGCTGCGTGGCCATGGTATTGAATCGAACTGCTCTGTAGAGATCGGAGAACGGTTGTGATGGCAGTTCTAGTAACGGCTCTGTTTATATAGTCTGTCGCTACTACTGATGACGCGCTTTCTAACTACAACAATAGTTTTACATGTAGAATGCATAGACAACACAGCAGGTGAAAATGTTCTTTGAAAGTTCGGGATCGTAACTCCAGCGGAATTCGGGAACTCTCATGACAGGAACCAAAGCATCACCTCGAGACACTTATTGGTCAGGACTAACATCACGGATCCATATCTCGTATGTAACAGACAGTACCTTAACCTGATCAAAGTTATCATACCAGCGAGCACGAAGTTGGTACGGAAACTCCGCAAACGAGAACTTCGAATTAAAGCAAGTCCACTCCCCTGCACCAACAATGAAATAAGATACATGCTGTTCATCACGAATATAGCAGCGTGCACTAAGACGAAATGTTCTAGCACGTCTCCTCTTGTAAGAAATTCGCCGTCTATAACGTGTGCGAACACGTTGTCTAGCACTACGTCAATAGACCGTACGACCGGCGTGCATCGCCTTTTTCTCTTCTTTTTTTACACGTCCACCGGACCCATGCTCACTCCGTCCTCGTGCACCACGCGTTTGGCATAGAAGTAGGTGAGAGCCGCTCGTTCCTGCACGTACGTACGAGCGATGCACCCGAAACCCGCGGTTCTTTCCACTTCCGTTCCGACGGTTGACGAGCACCTCCAGGAACGCGTCCTTGTTGATGGCGTTGTGACGCTTGCTCAGTCCTTTGGTGCTGTACTTGTCGCTGGCTTCGAAACAATAGTACGTCTTGCTGCACAACCCCACGAACCCGTCACCGGACCACTCGACCTTGAACAGACCGGGCGTCCTCTTACAGCACGCCTCGTCACCGACCCACGGACGATCGGCGAGTCGACAACGCAAGTACTCGTTCCGATGTTCGTCGCAACAATCGGACGGCAACCATTCGGATCGATGTCGGAAATAATGTTCTCGTAGTTCCGGGGTCACGAGGTCGTCGACGGACTCGCCGGCCGAGGCCAAATAGGCGGAATCCGTATCCATCTCGCAGTACTGGAAAAGAGGACGCTCCAGATACCTATCGATAAAGCCGTAATAGAACTGGAACATGCGCATCTTGGCGTACTGCAGAACGAAGAACCCCACGTGTACGGGCAGGGCGTACGTGACGGTTTTCTTGTTCATCGCTATCTCGTACGCATCGTCGACGACGACGTCGAGTTGTCGGAACCGTCTATCGTTGACCATGAGCGATGCCGCCTTCTCTGTGCAGTATTTCACGTCGCGATGTCGATCCACGTTGGTGATGGTCTTCCCGTAACCCGAGTTCCCCAGCAACTTCATGGTGTCTGCGATGATGGTCTTGTGCGGGTGGACGTCTCCTTCGCGTCGGGCCGTGGACACTGCATCGCCGAACCGTCGGAAGCACGGGCTGGGAGTGTACTCGACAACCTGATAGACGCGCTTCACCTCGAGTCCGTGTTCCAGGTACCATCTCAGGAGCGGTGTCGCGAGCAATATCTTGTCGCCGTGGAAACTGCCCACGAGCATGCGTCGCGGAGTCGTCATGATGTCGTGCTCTTCGGCGTATCGGCGCATGAAAGGTCCGAGATCGTCGCGGGTCAGATGGATGTTTTTAAACACCGGCTGCATCTCGCCAAAATGCGCGCGCAATTCTTCGGGAACGCAAACATCGCATTCGATCAATCCGAATATGGTTCCGTCACACACGCCTCTCAGAATCTGTTGCGACGTCATCGTCCACCGCACGTGGCGTCGTCGCGGAAAGGCGGCATCCAGACACTTTTTGACGACCGGATCTCTTCTCGTCTCTTTCCACTCGACGACCTTGACAAAATGACATAGGTAGGCGGTGTTTTTTCGGGTCTCGGCGAGCAGTCGGGTCATGGGTTTCCCGTTGACGGCGTTCGTTTCTAGACCCAAACACGGGTGACCGTGGTAGAAACATCCGTGGAACTGATACGCCGTGTTCGTCTCGCTGCACCACCCGTCCACTGGAAGTTTACCTATTCGCTTCTCTCGACCGTTGACTTGATGGCGGATGGCGCGTCCCGTCCGTTCGGCTTCCCACGTGAGCCACTCCGAAGACATCTGGCCGTGGGGTTGTGCCGATTCGGGACGGAAGTTGTTTGGTTCACGGCGTCGGCTGTGCCAGCCCGTCGGCATGTTTTGCATGAGCGACCATAAATATAACGCATTGGCATCGTAGCCAACAACGGCCTGGCACAGCCGACTGGCGTTACCGTAATCGCTCTGACGGATCTTAGTGACTCCTTTCTCGTGATAACGGTGAAAAACGAGCGAAGGTCCACCAACGATGTGATCTTTGACGAGATGATGAAGGTCTTTATTCTTCTCGTTGAACAGCGTAAAGTACGTCTTCTCCGGAAGATCGTTGAACAGGTAGAGCAAGATCAGACCGGGTACGCTGATGTCCTGCTTGAACATGTCTATGCCGCGTTGTTGGTAGAAGGCGAACTGTCTGTCGATGGCTTATAGAAAGGGAACCACGTCTCTGTTGTTGTACCAGACGAGAAAGTCTCGCAAGGTCGTCATGCCGTTATCGCGCCAGGCCTCTTGACAACCGACGTAATCCTCGTTGGAAATACCCTCGTTCTTCAATCGACTGAAGAAGGCTTCTTTCGATGGAAGTGCGGTGTCGTCGAGTCTCTCCAGACAGTCCATATATTCGTATGGGAAATGACCTTTTGTTATTTTACAACCGTACGCTTTCAGATATTTGTCGTAGCTAAAGCCTGGAGCTAGATAGTTAACGATATCTAAGAATTTTACTTTAGGTGTTGGTAAACACATGAAGGCGTTGTTTCTTTTTATGACAAAAAACGACCTTTCTTCTTCTTCTTCTTCTTCTTTGTCGTCCTGTTCCATTTCTTCTTCTTCTTCTTCTTCTTTGTCGTCCTGTTCCATTTCTTCTTCTTCTTCTTCTTCTTTGTCGTCCTGTTCCATTTCTTCTTCTTCTTCTTTCTTTGACAGGAAGTAGGGAACGAGGAACTGTTTGACGGCATTGAGGTCGTATTTCCCCGAATTAAAGCCGATGACTGGTAATTTATGAAGTCAGTCGTGAAGTTGTTTCATCAGCGTTTTGTACGGGTTGGTCGGTTGACGAGATTCCTCGTCATCAGGTGATCGTGCATTGCGCAATGTTTCGTCCCAATTCAATCGTGCTTTTACCAGTCGAGCTAGCACGTCTTCGTAAGAATTTTTGATGTTTTCGTAGGCGGCGTCACTCATCGATTGCAAGATGTCCATCATGGAGCTCACCAATTTGTTGGTGTCTCCATCCGTGACGAGACATTGCACTTGTTCGTGTCCCGGCACGTTGGACGCCACGCTGACGCTCAACGGAACGTGGCGTGTCACCCAGTGGACCTTTTCACTGTCTAATGGAAGTCGTGCGGTGTCGAACCAACACTCGAAATCAAAGGTGGCACGGTACGGATAGTACCGCAACGATTCGGGGACTCGGATGTTCTCGTCGTCCAGACGTTCGAACACCGACGGAGTCGAATGGTACACGCCGCCGGGATAGATTCGACGCATACTTCCCGTGCACGTGCGCTCGTGTCGGATCAGATCATATGGTTTTTTAAACAAACTCTCGCCGCACTTCCGGCACTTGTAGGAATGGCAGTACATTTGAATGTTTTGTATGTACGAAAAGTGTGTCTCGTGAAGATTGAGATACATCGTGTCAGAATAATGACACAACGATCGACGGACGAGTTCTGCGATCTTCTTTCCATCGTCATCATCATCAGACTCGACGAGTTTATAAACGCACACGTTCGTTTGGAAAGTGGTCTCTATACGATAGAGGTCTTCGAGTGTGATTCCAGCAAATCGTTCTATGGGTACATGGTCTTGGTTGTACGTCTCGTAAAGTTTCGTAACGACAGATTCCAAATGATAGCGGTCACTACCCCGATGAAGAGCTAAGCATCTAAAGAGGCACACATTATCTTTATATCTTTTTCCATACTTGGGCTCTCTTTCCAACCGATTACGGCTTTGTTCTTCCTTATGTATGTCGGCAGAGGAGTCATGGCTACTCACCCGATTGGGTGGTTTATGATTTTATTAATAAAAAAGTCACGTTCGTCACCAACTCGCAAACCCAGGCTGAGTCGGGTCTCTGACTTAACGCCCACTGCAAGATGTCATTTTGTTTTATACGTTCAAGAAACTCATCGAAATCACCACGATTGGTGATGAGATTTGGCACTTCAAGGTAGCGTCCACAACAGTTGCACGAGGAATGGTAGTACCTGTATTGACCTGTGTTTTTGTTTTTCAAAACGAACCCGTAACTGAGATTAATTTTGAAAGCATTAGACTGCTGGTCGAACATTCTATACAAAGGAGGATGTAAATCTGTCGTATCTAGACTGGTTAGTCTGTAATTTACCCTGGTCTGGAGAGGACCTCTGGATACGCGTGTCCTAATGGAGGACCAATTGTTGCGGACGACTTCTAACAAATCTGTTGACAGAGCGTCGGGGAATGGAAATCGATCGGGCGGACCGAACGGATCTTCGCTAATGAACGGGTGGCTTGGTGTAGCATCTTCCATTTTCGCTCTTTTTGGTAATGGTGGTGAAACGACACATGTCGTTTCATGCCTTTGTAAGACGTCATTTCTTGCAAACACCTTACCACATTTTGAACAAGGTAGCGAAACGGTGGTGGTAGTGGAATTACACGCCGTTCTTATATGGCGAAGTAAATGGTAATTTCTTGCAAACACTATGTTGCATTTTGAACATGTGAATTTCATCGTTGCTGGTGATGCGTCGAAATAAAGACACGCACTATATATATATAGTATATACTTACAACTGCTCTGTAGAGATCGAAGAACGGTTGTGATGGAAATTGCAGTAGCGATCGTCAACTGCTCTGTAGAGATCGAAGAACGGTTGTGATGGCAATTGCAGTAGCGGCTCGGTTTATATAGCCTGCCACTACTGCTGATGGTGCACTTTTTTTTTTTTTGGGGGGGGTTTCCCGGTTAGAACCGGTTCTGACGTACAGCACGCGCGTAGCACGTGAACATCACGTGTACGGTATGCAGAACAATACCAAATAAGGACATGCAGCTGGATACATTTCGCGGGAAAACTGGTTTGACCTTGACCTTTTGACCTTTAGACCTCGCGATGTTTCTCGAAAATTCAATGACTTCGTTCGAACGATCCAGAATGCGACGGTGACCTTGACCTTCGCGAAACGATATACGTCAAAAAGTTCTCGATATAATGCAACGATGCGATATGCGTCTTATAGCTTACATGCACGGCTACGTTTTTCCCACTGAATGCACGAACTTTCGTCCGCTAGGTTTCAGTCTGCTAGCTGGGTGAAAAGGCGTGACTTCGTTCGAACGTTCCAGAAAGCGACGGTGTTTGTTTTGTTGACCTTGACCTTGACCTTTTGACCTCGCGGTGTTCTTGCAGACTCGTGGTGAAATAGGCGGTACGTAGATGTCGACACGAAACGATATACGTCGAAAAGTTCTCTGTATAATGCAACGATGCGATAAGCGTCGCATAGCTTACATGCACGGCTACGTTTTTCCCGCTGCATGCACGAACTTTCGATCACTAGGTTTCAGTCTGCTAGCAGGGTGAAAATGCGGGTTGGTGTTTCTTTTCGTGAGCGTGGAAAATTCCATGACGTCGTTAGAACGTTCTAGAAAAAAAACCCAGAGGAAACCGGTTTGAACCGGTTCTGTACCCAGACACGTCTCAAAAAGCGCGCCATAATCATCAGTATTAATCCGAACCGCCACTGTCATCATAACCGTTCTTACTACATGTCCTTTTAGAGTTAGGGTCAGGGTTCGTATTAAGGTTCACTACAGACGACAGAATTAGGGTTATTAACCCTAACCCTAACTGGTTATCGTATCAGTACAAAAGGTCGGTGACCTTTGAACTTTGACCTTGCCCCACAGCGCCGTCTGGTAATCAAAACAAGATGGCGAGCCCCTGGTGACCGTATCATCGCAAAACAACATGGCAGCAAAACAACATGGCAGCCTCCATAGAGAGGTCACGTGACATGCAAACGAAGAGCTGTGACGTCATAGGTCACGTGACGGCTCTCGACCCATCAGAACCGTCGACACGTTTGACACGTAGCGCCCCTGGCGACAATATAACCGCAAAACAATGTCTCGGGGACGATAATAGGGGATGACACGTTGCGCCCCGTGGTGACGGTTTCACTACAAAACGGTGTGATTTATGCTAATTTATGCAAATTTATGCAAATGAGCTGTGACGTCATAAGTCACGTGATGGTTCTCAACCAATCAGATCCGTCGACACAATTACCCCCCGTGGCGCCCCTGGTGGTGAAACTGCTCTCGACCAATCAGATGATGGGTCCCTATGGCGCCCCTGGCGACAATATTACCGCCAAACAATGACTCGGGAGCGATAATAGGGGATGACACGTTGCGCCCCCTGGTGACGGTTTCACTACAAAACGGTGTGATTTATGCTAATTTATGCAAATTTATGCAAATGAGCTGTGACGTCATAGGTCACGTGACGGCTCTCGACCAATCAGATCCGTCGACACAATTACCCCCGTGGCGCCCCCTGGTGGTGAAACTGCTCTCGACCAATCAGAAAGTGCCCCACATTTGAGCGATAATAGGGAATTTCACGTGGCGCCCCCTGGTGGCAATAAGCGCACGACCAATCAGAACGCTCCATTTCAAATTTCAACCAATCAGAATGAAGCAAATTGCCCCACATTTTTGGGGGTGTCAGATGCCCCCATATACTACTCACGTCTCGTTGCATAACAATATCTACATCAGTAGACATTCTACAAAAGGTGGACTTTGGTGAGAGTTGTCGTCATATTCTTAATGTGCATGTAAATGGTATGTAATAAAGACACATGGAAATGTCGTTGATAAATCCTTACCCATTTTGACTATCGGTTTGGGACATTCCTTGTTGAAATGCGTACATGTATTTGTCATCATCCTGTGTGTTTATGCAAACATACTCATTCGAATGATTATATGCAGTGCATAATAGCAATTCTTGTTATATTAGAAAATGGGCAATTACTCTAATCCATGAGCTCTTTTGCCTAAGCCATCTTAAGTTGCGAGATATCTCATTTCACAGGCATATATGCACATAATCAACACCATCAACACATTAAAATCGTTATCAATGAGTACAGAAGCCTGTGCCACACAATGTGTACATACAATGTACGGCCTACAAATCGATGTTTTCTTGATTTCTAATTATTATTATATCTATAATTATTATTATATCTAACCAAACTTTTGTTTATCTAAAAACGTTCTGTAAATTTTAACGTTAGCACAAATGTGCGTGTTGTTGATTGAAGTTATCAAGCACCTGCATTCTGAACGATTGCCCTTGTGGCAAATGTCTCACTATGAATCACCATAATTATGTTTACAGACAGACACGTGTTCATGTCTCTACCTCTTTATGTGCACTATGCCCCCATTGGGTCACTGCACACGACATTCATCAGCACTCACACATGAACAATTTTAGGGGATCATCACTTAATGAAGGTTAAACAACTCATACGCCACTTTCCAGTTATTTAAATTTACGCAGTTGAGCGTGTTTTTTTGCTCGAGTGAGGGCGGTGTAGGTATGTTCTTATGAATAAAGTGTGTTACCATATACTTTAGTGTGGAGTGATCCGCTAGGGGACGATTTTGTTTACATACGTATAGCACAATAAAGGAGTTTAGATACCTTTGTTGGGCGGATTTACGTATTTTTTACGAATTATCCTTTTAATAATATCCTGGTTTTTGACATAATTTCTTACCGGATACGCAGACTAAGCTGAACCACGTGACCAGGATGTACGTCACCACACCCCACGCCATGACTCCACTTCTTCTCTGCCTCAATCGCTCGGAGACTGGCAGGACAGGAACTTGACAGTGCGATTGTTCACCTGCAAGTTATTGCTGCCATCGTCCTGCAATTGTACAAGACTGAGCAGCATTCTAAAAATGAGCCGACTACGATGGTTTAAGGGACGTACATCGTACGTTCTAGTGACCGCCTCCCGAAGATCAAACGTCCAGTCGGCAGACCTAAGTTGAGATATATAAGGATGTAATCAAAAGAGATCTGAAAGACAATGTCATCAACACTCTACATTGGCAAACAGTTGCCGAAGACCGATTTACCTGGCGAGTCAGTTTTAATGGCGGTTCTGCTATTGACACCGAAGCGTACTGGACTAACCCAAAGATCAAACATCGATACGTCATGTTAGCAATTTACCGACAAGATGACGAAGCAGCTAAGACGAATATTGTCTCACGAGACAGACGCTGACCTCTACACAAATTATTTGTTCACCCCTGCATCATCGGACCTGTTCTTTCACTCATTCACAAAACAAGTGTGAGGCATAGTTGCCGTCTATAATTAGCCGGTCGCGATGTTTTTTGTTCGATTTGTTTGACTCACAATATGGCTGCCGCGCAAGGTATGGTGGAATGTGTGACGTCATCTGAGAACTCTGTATAATTATGCGAAAATGCTAATGGGTTTTCTCCAGGGAGGTTGTGTAGCGGCGGCCTGTTCACGCATGCGTGAGATTGTCTTGGATGATTTAGGTAGCATCAGGAGATGTTCTCGCATGCGTATCTTGGTATTGGAAACTTCTGGAAAAGCTTTACAAGGTTACGAATTTGCACACTCAGAGACCGCGGCAGACAATATCAATGAAACACGACGTGTACGCTCCACGAGGGAAGCTACGAAAATGCTCCTAACATCCGGATTCTTCAAAACGTCCGCATAGACAAGCCAAGCCGACTTGCACTAGCGTTATATTTGGTTTCTAAATTATTGACTCAACCAAAGATGTTACCAATGGTACGTACGGTGCACTGATGTGCCGGGATATCGATTTTATGTGATTTTGAAATGTACACGAAGTGACTTGCTGTCGAATAAATCTCTGATCGAGACGATACCTGGACAATTGTGTTACAACTGATTTCATTCTAGAAGTGAATGAATCTGGCGAGCTAATAGCGAACTTTGTGAGAATCGACTCTCGCGCACGCGCCCAACAACTACTAGACAGGGATATAGCTTTACATTAAGACGGCGCCATGAGTAGTTAAAAACACATTTTAAGGACTCCCCTGTTTTTAAAACGTGATTAATGGCGCCATTAGCAACGACAGTTGGAATGGCGCCATTTGATTTTTATGACTTATGTTTCGCGTGCTATCGGCATCTATTTACATTAGGACGCGGACCTTAACCATCTTCCCCCATTAATACGAGTTTGACGCTGTGGCCAATCAGAATGCGCCACGACCGACATGTGCTGCACTTACAGTGACCTTTCATTAACGCGAGTCAAGTCTCCCCTCGCTGTGTACATACACATCGTCGGCTGTATAAATGCACACGTACGCGTGGACGCACGAACGCACACATGCACGCACGCACGCACGCACGCACGCACGCACGCACGAACGCACGCACGCAAACACGCACGCAAGCACGCAAGCACGCAAGCACGCACAATCGTGTGCGCTCCTACTTTCGGTGCTACGGTATTCACCGACGTCTACCGATATTTGAACAGCGGCTTGACCCAACATCCAATCCGTGCTCGTGCGACGGCGTAGCAGCCCAGCGTCACCGTCTGACGAAACGACTTTTTTATTGCACCTACATAAACTTGATATACGACGCCAACCGTTCGACTTTAACCCTTGTTTATTGTGTTGAGTCTTATAATTAGTAGTAGTTAATCGAACGATAAACACGGAGGACACATTCTGTAATTTCTTTCATTTTTATTTAGTCTGATAATTGTTCTGATATTTTTAAAGCCTGATATGTTTGTTTGAGAGTTAGTTATTTATTATCTCTATTAAACCAGTTGGTCTTGCATTACTGTACTGCGTCGTTTCATTCATTGGGGATGCATTGAGCATAGTTTATGCGGACCGCCATAGATTGGGCCAAACTTTGTGCGGATACCCACCGACATTCGTTAATATGTACTTACTCCATTTTGTCGTGCTTTTTGAGACGACCCACGGATTATGACACCATAAGTCATATTGCTAAAAAAGGTAAAGTTACATGGTATACGGGGCTCAGTGTTAAGCTGGGTTGAAAGTTATTTCACTTTTGCTTGTATTCAGTTAAAATGTGTAATATTTCGCGTATTGGTGATTTATAAGAACAGAAATCTCATCATGGTTTATGGAAGACGCCCGTCTACCGGCGTTTGTTACTCGATAGCTGGACAGATTTTAATTAGCCGATGCGCCAGTAAATGTGTCAGCGTACGATGCAGATGGAGGTGTAGCCGAGTAAGTGTTTGCATTGACACGATATTTAAAATGTGACTTTCAACTCGTAGCCAACATCAAAGTTTGCTCGACATTCGTAAGTAACTGCAATACCTTACCTTTGTTATGTTCAAATGCGGTTCGGGTGTTATATTACGCCTAATGTCTAGGCTGTCGACTTCTGTCGCCTGTCAGCACTACGTCGCCTCAACGCAAATACGTCCGTCAGGTGTCGCGTCATGTATCACATTACGCCTGAGTTACCACACAGGTTCCTGAATGGAATTGACACGGTGACGTTATTCACAACTGTTTAAAGAAGCGATTCTTAAGCTCTGAATCGCGCCCCAAAATTGGGTTGCCAAGCCATTATCTATGGGTCGCCCAGGGTCTCTAAACGTTCCTTTATTTTCCCGCATGCCCGTACCAGATGCATGCGAGGTTAATAATGTATGTCAAATTATTATTATTATCACACTATTTCGTTGTTGGTTAGTGCCAATGAGAATAAGATCTGTTTTATCTGGATTAAGCTTTAGCCTATTTGATTTCATCCAAAACAAGATTCCAGTGAGAAAATCACTTAAATTCAAAGCATATTCTAGTGTATTTGATTGTGAAAGTGATATGTAAACATGTGTGCCATTAGCATACATGTGAAGACTGAGATTATGATTAATAATGACTTGACTGAAAGACGTAGCATATAAGCTAAGCTTGCGGCTCTCCGAATGGAAGGTCTTGTGGGCAAGATAGTGTGCCAGATGGGTTAATGCTTTTGTGTCTGTCTGAAAAATATGATTTGAACCACCGTAGAACTGTGCGAAAATGGCACTCATGTGCATATACAATAGTTCATGGAGTGTCAAGTTATATTTGGACATAATGTGTCTTACATTTTCGCCAATGGTGGAACTATAGCCAAATGTCATTGTATTTGCTATATAATTAACAACCATGCTATCTGACAAGGCCACTGTTCTGTAAAACTCTATTAACCTAAAGACCAAAGCAACATCTAAAGGTACACATTAAGCAATTAATGGTATTAAATCTATGGGCGAACCATATGGTAGCTTCTATACTTTGCGCAAAGCATTAAACCACTTTGGGCACATCTTGTTAACACTGTCATGCCAGAGTGACCAGGGTTGAGATCCGTACAATGCACAACAATACTGATGAGACAATTTCATGAATCTATTTACACTACAGTTACATTTCTTGATACCATCAAACACCATTTCATACTGATTGGTTGTGCTAAGTACATTTCCTAGATGTATAGTTTTCTCACAAGTAGAAACTTCCATACCTTTTATTTTAAAAAATGTGCTTTTTGTTGTGCACCAATATGTTGCATTTTGACCCATGAAACAACGCATCATGTAGTTTGGCATATTTTCACACACCTCAATAATTTTTCGCAACCCAAAACTAGTTGGACATCGTAGTATAATGTCATCTACATATCCTGCAGCTCCGCAAAAATGTTGCCCAATATAGCAGTCAATACCAAGGTATTTTAACTCATCCAACAGCCCATCCATGTACACTCCAAATAGAAGTGGAGACACAACACCTCCTTGGCGAACCCCATTCTTCATATTAAATTGGTTTGACATTACATCATTCCATCTAACTTGTAGTTTCTGGTTTGTATACGTGTGGAGTATAAGTCTTACAACTAATGTGCACATACAAACACTAATTCACTATATCAAATGCTCTAGAAGCATGAAGTAATAACTCCTGCGTTAGCCCAAGTTTGGGCTGTTTGGAGTATAACCACTTGAGACTTGTGACAACAAATCCTGCTTCTGTTGCAATGTTGCCTAGGTTAAGCGACTACAACCGTGCTATGAGCGGTCCAACCCGATTTATAGCCCGGGGCCTGCTTTCGGCAGTGACAATTTGTCAAATGTAGCAAGATTTTGAGTGAATTCCAATGTGTCCAATGTTAAATTGTATTGTTTATGTGATTGCTTTCATGCTTCTACTTGATAGGGTACATGGCGTACTGCTTGATTTGGATGTGCCACCATAAAGGGGTATCACATGACCAGATACCCGTAGCGGCCACATTTGAAAATGCTGATCTATGCAATGTTTCATGTGGCTGTGACACAACCAACATACAACTATTCTGTCCAATTGTATTACACAATATTACCAATGCACTGGGTCACATAAAAATTATCACCAATGAATATTCTGGTGCAAAATAACTACCTGCTCCCTCACAGACTGGTGCCATTCCTCGTAATTTTGAAAAAAAAATCCATTCTGGCATCCGGTCTGTACTATGCTAATCGTGACTGTTACTGCTCTCTGCTTTTTCCAAACAAACTGTTCACTTTTCCTATGAACCTGTGTCTATGGGAATGACTATATCTTCTGTAAACCACTTCAGGGTTAGGGTTAGCTAGGGAAGGGGTTAGCTAGAGATGGGGTTAGTTACGGTTAGGCTTGCATACCTTCTCTTTTTGTACGTACCCTTACAAAGAACTGCACACAGTTGGTATTGTGGTGAATAAACATTTATGAAAACTAACGTTGATTTTGATACAAAGATGTGCTTATTTTAAGCTTTTATCTTACCATATGGTCTTTCGGGCAATTTTATGGTGTTTATTTGCAACTAAATACCTTACTAACCATCAAATAGTGTAACATATCAGCTGATGCACATCAAACGTTATAGCACAACATTAAAATGTTCATTTATTTGATACTTTTGTTATATAGTAGATCAGTTATAGGATACCTCCTAAAGGAGACGGTTAAAAAGTCTAAATAATAGCGGCGTTTAACAAGTAATGTTCTTGTTGACTAGACGGAATCAATAAAATACAAATAATAATACAACTTTAATTAGCCTGACATAGGCAATGTTCTAAGTGATATACACGCAACACGAGGCAAGCTTGCAGCCATTTTGATGTATTTATGTGATTCTATGTTGAAGCATGTAACTGAGCCTATGCACTGTTACTACACGATTGTAGCCACATCTGACTCGGCAATTAATAGCTCCATATTTAACAATTCTTCCTTTTGTGCAGCCTGTTCACGCTACACACTCATTGTTTGGCGACAGACACACGTTTTCATGCATTTTATCAGTATATTTTGATAAAAACACCCCTCCAAGACTGTTAGATGGCGACCGCATTTCCGTTGCCAGGATACCTATTTGGATTCAGCCTACTGTTACATTTTCCATTGGTGACCATGTTACCGTTTTCCACGATTATAACAAGATTTCTTACCTGCCATGTTCATCATCTCATTGACATGCTGGTCGAGTTTAGTCAAAATCACACATTTCTTACTCTTTTAAAATACCTGAACATTCCATACCTGTCAATGTTTACCAATTTCTGCATAAATTACTACACACATGCGCTTTATGGCAAAACAATTGCCAAAAATCCTTCCGCCTATTGTAATCATGTAAAAACCCACAGCTACACTGGCAACATGTTCTTCCAGCTAACTTGCCACTGTGTCTGCTCAAATGTCTGCTCATATGCAGTCAGTCAGATGACATACTAATAATAATAACACAGCATTTTTAAAAGCGCTAATTCAAACTATAGGGATCAATGCGCTGTGCATGGTATAAAATACTATTCACATGGTATAAAATACTATTTAAATATAAATACACATGTGTAAACACTGACTAAATAAATAAAATTACTTTATAAATAAATAAATAAAATAATTTAGAAAACCTTAAAATCTGGTGAGAATCCTAATGCAAAATTAATGTATATCACAAATAGTCCATCCATTGTGACCATCACATAATATTCTCTTCATTTACATATATTTGAAGTGACTGATAAAAAGGTGAGTATTTAAAGACTTCCTAAAAATTGTTAGCGTCTTGGAATTACGAATGTCTGCGGGCAATGAATTCTGACAAGGCCACTGTTATGTTAAACTCTATTAACCTAAAGACCAAAGCAGCATCTAAAGGTACACAGTAAGCAATTAATTATAGTCGAGGCGCTGTTGTTCGAAATGCAGATTTACCAATGCTCTTCTTGGTGAGGTATATTATTTTTTTTAGTTACCCATATCTAAAAACACACAATGAAGTCTAACTGTGGCATGACCCCTTCTGCTGGATCCCGAAACCTATCTAACACGATATAGCGATATTGTGTGACAACAGTGGCTTGTGTGACAAGGATGCCACTTATTTTAGGGTTTCATGCAACGCGTCCTTTGGCGCCTTCATTCGTGCTCACTTGTCGCTGGTCTACAACGTTACAACCGCTCTAAATACAGCATTGTGTCCAGAGTTCAAACTTAGTCACCCATGCTACCATGTAGCGGGGCAACGGAAAAATACGGTAAAAATAAAACAAAATAAAATCAAGGGGCCACGGCCCAATGCGCCCAAATACACCATTGCATATACGTAATTGAAGCTGTCAAGCCAAGTAAATCATATAAAGGCCGTATCACACATTATACAGTAGATTGGCGACACCGGTCACTGGTCTACATCTTGCAAATATCCTGGCGGTCTCAATGCAGCATTCTGCCCGAAGTTCAGTGACCAATAAATTTAGGTGGCTGAGATTTGTTCACGACACGGTCTAGTGCATAATTGCACTTTCCACTGGATGCATGTAATTGAAGCTATCTTGTTGCGTAAGCTATATAAATGGCGTATCCCACAGCATAAGGAATAGGTGAGACGGGCGTCAACTCATGTTGAACAGCGCAAGGCAAACTACTGGCCATCGTGTGGCCTCCCGGCGTCATTACAAACTGCTCAGGCAAGTCACGTTTATAACTTGTTCGGATTTTCATCTCCTCTCAATTACCTATTCTGATAGAATGTCGGACTTGGTATTATCTGTGTTCAAACAATGTGAATATATGCACTATATATATATATATGTGCACTTTTTTTGGCATTAAATCAAATGTACAATCAGGTAGTCTCCCAGGATCATTAGGCCATTGCCTTTTACTAAACAAATATTTATGTTTCCGATTCATTATACTTTTTTGTATGATATAGGAGATTACTTGCAATGCCATTTTTCCATTATGAACTTTTAATACATACGTGTCAACTTTTTATTTATTTCCGAATTAACGTAGCCGCAGTGCACAAGAGAACACACTTACGCACGCACGCACGCACGCACGCACGCACGCACGCACGCACGCACGCACGCACGCACGCACGCACGCACGCACGCATGGTCCAACATTAAGCCTACTTACAACATATATGTATCTTGTTGGCATAACTCAAAACATGTGCAGGTCAATGTGACATTTATCTGGTTGAATACAAGCAAACTCGCGAACTACATTTGTACGGGTTCTCATGTGTCACCAAATGACACTGATAACTCTTACAGTACACTTTTTGTGTCAAACATTCTGTACCACTTATACGGCGTTAGATTTCAACACAGTTTTTAGAGTGTAGCGTTCGAGGCGTACTGACACTGCTAGGTTATGTTTTATACATTTATTCACCATACATCCTGCGTCCGAGGCAAATGAATGTTCTTATAATCGAGTTTGTTTTCAAACAGAGACGATCTACTCTGTTGTATCCCCACAACAAGGTTACAAGTTTACTATTTACAACTTTTGGATAATACTCCCTAAGTGTAGTAAAACATTCGACCTTTTATTTTAAAGTTCTCAACTCAACAGTGGACTATTTATAGTTGCAACTCCCTTAAAAATGAATAATTAAAATATAAAATACCCGTACAAGAAATAAAACCCCACTATATGATTGAATTAATGGCAAGTGTGTAGGATCTCCAGGGCATAGCCGACTGTGATATCCTGAAATATATAATTTCTGAATTTGGTTCTGGTCGTTTCATATTTTGTAATGTTGTTTTGAAGCAATTTTTAGTAACACACTTATACAATAATATGTTTCATGGTATTATGAGTAACATATACAATGTTTGAATATCACTGTACAATCAATATATTTTTGTAAATGTGATAAATCGTAACAAATAACATTCCCACGGTTATTGTTCTTTTCACGAATGGTATTGGTCGTTTCTTGGCATAAACGTATTTGAAAATTGGTTAATCTGACACGATGTTAACAATATTGCCATCCATGACAACAAAACCCAGATGGGAAGTGGACAAGGAGGCAATTGGCTTATCGAGAATCCAACACTTCTTCATCTACGTGTAACCCGTCCTTCTGAGACATTTGCCAATTGTGTTTTTAAACATATTCGCGCTGCCAGTTTTTACAAAATCTTAATATACTATGTTCTATTCATTTAGTTTCCGTTGTGAGAATGGGTACTTTCTGATATCTAATCTACTGTATTCCTTCACTAACATTACATAATGTCCTCTATGGAAAATACACTTTACCTTATTTAAATATTTTACGTGTCATATGTTGGTCATTTTCAGAAGGTGGCGTGGTAAAATGTCCTTTTTTAAACAAATTCTAGGATGAAGCTACTGGTTCGTAGCCGAATAAAGCTACTGGTTCGTAGCCGAATAAAGCTACTGGTTCGTAGCCGAATAAAACAGGAGTTTATTTGACGATTGTATCGTGCACGGAAAATGTTGGGACATTGGTTCACTTTTCGGGAGATTGATTTGATGTTGGTTATTTTACTTCCAATTGCATAGACAGGTAAACGAGATCTGCGGCGTTTTAGTGTGTCATCTCAAATACACATATTTACATATTCCTGTAGGCCTACCCTTATGTTTGGTGATAGTCGTTAGTTGGGGATAGAGTTGGCAAGGTGTACCTAATTTGCTTCTAACAACTGGTTGGGCCAGTTTTTCACACACACAAAACAAACAGTTGCTTAATTTTCACCACTACTAAAGATAATTTCATAATGTTTTCATCATGAATAATTGCTAAAACAATATATTGTATGTAAAAATAACAACCTAGTGACCTTATATGCACCAAACGGAGCATAACAGTATAAGTAAGTGCAAACAGCTAGAAAATGAAAATGTTGACTCTGAATAAACAATTTTCACCACATGACTGTCCCCTTAATCCTGTATGGCCCCACGTGACATATGTGCCACAACATAGAAGGTCCTAGATATTACTTAGCATAACATTACTTTACGTACATAATCATGCCTCAAGTCCCAAAATTACACCGGCACCTGGCGATTGTAGGTTACACTAAATATTCAGGAAGGTGTTTCGGCCTCACAGGATTTATAACAATTAAACATTGTCATTCACCTTGAAGGGTGTGCGTGATTGTAGTTATACGTTGCAGACATTTGTTATAATAATAAGAAACTTACCCGATTAAAGTCTGGAGCAAGCGCTCCCTTGATGACCTGTGTGGTCATGGTTCTCTGGAACAAGCGCACACTTGATGACCTGTGTGGTCGTGGTTCTCTGGAGCAAGCGCTCCCTTGATGACCTGTGTGGTCGTGGTTCTCTGGAACAAGCGCACACTTGATGACCTGTGTGGTCGTGGTTCTCTGGAGCAAGCGCTCCCTTGATGACCTGTGTGGTCGTGGTTCTCTGGAACAAGCGCACACTTGATGACCTGTGTGGTCGTGGTTCTCTGGAGCAAGCGCTCCCTTGATGACCTGTGTGGTCGTGGTTCTCTGGAGCAAACGCTCCCTTGATGACCTGTGTGGTCGTGGTTCTCTGGAGCAAGCGCTCCCTTGATGACCTGTGTGGTCGTGGTTCTCTGGAGCAAGCGCTCCCTTGATGACCTGTGTGGTCGTGGTTCTCTGGAACAAGCGCTCCCTTGATGACCTGTGTGGTCGTGGTTCTCTGGAGCAAGCGCTCCCTTGATGACCTGTGTGGTCGTGGTTCTCTGAAGCAAGCGCTCCCTTGATGACCTGTGTGGTCGTGGTTCTCTGGAGCAAGCGCACACTTGATGACCTGTGTGGTCGTGGTTCTCTGGAGCAAGCGCACACTTGAAGACCTGTGTGGTCGTGGTTCTCTGGAGCAATCGCACACTTGATGACCTGTGTGGTCGTGGTTCTCCCCGCCGAGAACATTTGGGCAATGTCAGAGTCTGGAAACATTTTCCCAACCATCTTGCTAAAATTGTCCGTTATCGCCAAAGGCAAGTTGTTATTGGCAATAAAGTTGGCAAACCTGGTTTCTGCTTCCTCTACCCTGTCAACTTCGGTGCCGGCGGCGACGTACTGCGCGATACCATACAGGACAGAGCAGGAACCTTCGTTCTATGGCAGTCGCGCTCTATGGGTTGTTTTACATCGTTTTTCGCGCAGTGGACCCCGCCCAATGTTAAGCTTTGTTTCTTGCTTCGTTACTTGCGTTTATATACTGAAAATCATAACCCCAAGATAGCTGAAAGAAACAGCCTCTCGTGGCACCCTTCCGAGAACGCATGCGCGAGGAAATGTGAAATCACTTCATTTAAGACCAGAGAAATAACATGTTCATTGAACGTTCAACGGCTCACGTACAACAAGAACGTACAGCAAGAACGTTCAACGGCTCTCGCACAACAAGAACGGCTAGAGCTAGTATATACAAATTAGGGGGAAAGTACCTAAAAGCTGGACATTTCAGCCAAAAAGCGGGAAAGCAAGTTGAAAAAGCGTTAATTTTGACAACTATGTTATTTATAAATATCACACGACGCTGCGAATTCCAAGAAAATTGTTGACAGAATGTTGGTCACGCTCGATTAAAAGCCTTTTATGTGATATGTATATGTATATATATATATATATATATATATATATATATATATATTAACCTAGCTTTATTCTTCTTCTTTTCTAAATGTTTGCCTCAACGTGCTGGGGCACAGGCAGACCAATGGGCGAATACAAAAATAACAACTTATATACAGTTTTTTTTTCATAGAGAATTCATTGACGACAGGTATATGTTTTATGGTCAAATATTATAAACTATCTCGCAGGCTAAATATTTATCTATGAAAATAAAAACTGTATATAAGTTGTTATTTTTGTATTCGCCCATTGGTCTGTCTGTGCCCCAGCAAGTTGAGACAAACATTTAGAAAAGAAGAAGTGTAAAGGTAGGTTAATTAGAAGAAATGACTCAGGAGAAAGAATAAGTTATACCCATACATTAAGCTATAATTTTAGGATACTGCGTACACACACATGCCATAAGAAAGGCATTATCCAGTCATTATTCAGTAATTGCAACATAATTGTTACGTGGCATAACGTTAAGACCTACATGCATTTTCGAGCTCGACATTCGGATCCCTGCACCACGTCTTTACGCATACGTGATAAATAAACATTGAATATTGTACAAGTGTGACATAAATACAAAATAATGCAGGCTTCTTCTGTAACCTGCATTGCATCAGTATTCCCATCTAAGATGTGTTTCAATTATCGTCATCTTCTAAACTAGTAGTGTTAAATGTCGCCTTAAAGTTCATATGCAAAGGTCAAATACATTTACTTGCTTTCACTCGTTCTGGATATAACTGTATCCCTTTATTCATATTAATTCATGAAATTGTAAAAAAGTTACATTAATTTAGTCATAAAATGGGGGATATACCTAAATTCCCGATTGCACTTTCCGAAACCAGTTTATGGATTTTTGCCGGTATATGTCAGGCCATGGAGATCATTTTGGCGAAACAAACCAACTTCGCCTAAGCCGGTTCATAGGCATTTAACTATAAAGATTTAGATCACGCAGAATGTCGAGCGACGGGATTCTGACGGTGCAACAAAACATAAACTAATCTGTTCAAGTTATTCCGTACATGGACGAGTCAACAACGCGGTAACAGTCACAAAAACGAAGTTAGTACGCGACAGCGAGTTGTGTCAAACCAGGTCTGATTTATTGGACGAAGCCTTCGGATTCCCGCCGCAGTAAACACATACCTAGGATCAAAAACCTCAAAAATAACATAAATGTAAATGTATTGACAAGTGTTGTTTTGGTGGTACCAGGCGTATTTATTGATAAAGCTGTTTTTAAATTCCATGTTTTGTTAGTACAAGCTAGTAATAGTGAACACAGTCGTCGAGTCTAGCTTAGCCCTAGCCTAGGCTTCGAAGTTGGACTAGCGGCCTACTTTGTCTTTGTGTTACTCACTGGTTTGATTAGGATTGTTGGAACACGTGGGGAACTATGTGGACACTGTATGATTTTACTGCCGAAATATCTTGATATATGCAATTTTAACAACTGTATCGATCTAACTTTTGAGTAGAGCTGTCTCGCCTTTGTATTGGCTTGCCCTTTGTTTTGCTAATTTGTCGTAGCACAGTGCGCAAAGTGCCTCTCGGTCTACGCTAGCTATTATTTATTATAATCTATGTATGTTGCAGTGTTTTAACAGTGTTTCAAATAATGAAGCTGGTATCATACCCAAATTCATTGTGTTTTTTTGCCCCACTGCAATGTATAAGCGTTTAACGTACGCAGATGTTCTGTTTTGCTATGAAATTGCAATGTTTGTTGATGTTCGTTTGGCCAGTCTGACATTACACGCAGCCTCCGTACGGATATTGCCGAGTGAAATGTCAAATGATTTGGGGCTTCTTTGTCACTAATATAAATAACGTTTGTTGAAGAGTAGCCAATAACATTACTTGGTAATGCTACCCATCACTGACGTAATCCAGTCTAAGGGAAAAGGCTAGTTGGACGTCGAATGCGGATGAACAGCGGCTAAAACAGATCACTGCTCATCGTGACATGTCCAGCCATCACTGGAAACTGCTTAATTTAATTGCGTGTACATTTGAATAAGTTTTTTTCTACAAGAGTTTTTTTACTAGTTTGCAAACCCAAATAAGCTACAAATGGCAAGAGAACAGGACAAAACTGTGTTATCGAGAGTCCAACATTTGCTTTTGTTAAGTGTCGCCCGCCCTTATCAGATATTTGTAAATTCTATTTTGAAACATATTCAAACTGTTTGCATTAGCACAATCAGTAAATCATTGTCCATTCATATATTGCACTTTGTGTACATTGTCGTATCCAATCTGCATTTTATTTTTATTTTATTAGTACTACTTTAACCCCTCTAGTTATACTACATACTTTGCGTTTGAAGAACATAGTTTCAGCAATATCCTCATAACATCAGTGATTTGTGAATTATTACAAAGGTTAATTAAATACCATATAGTGGATTTCCTTGTTAGGCATACATTATTAAACCCATCTCAGTATTGATTCCCAAAAGCGAGGTCATGCTTAACAAATATGTTATGTTTTTTAGAAGAAATCACTAACTTATATACTTAGATTTTCATAAAGCTGTTGACAAAGTGTCACATCAAAGATTACTACTTAAATTAAAAGCCCATGGTATCGGGGATGGCATAATCGACTGGATAGAACAATGGCTGACTGACAGAAGACAACGTGTTGTAGTCGATAGGGAGGTTTCAAACTGGAAATACGTTTTGAGTGGGGTACCACAAGGATCAGTATTAGGACTTTTATTATTCTTAATATAATAAATCAATGACTTGGACGATAATATAATAATCAACGTAATGAAATATGCGGATGACAGTGTTTAGAAGGATTAACAATGATGGCTGTAAACAACATTTATGAAACGATCTAGACAAATTAGCTAAATGATCTGAAAAAATGGCAGATGTTATTCAATTTGGGAAATGCAAGTGCCTATATACAGGACACGGGAACTTGGATGTAAATTATAAAATGGGAGATGCTGAACTACTGTAAAGGAAAAGGACTTAAGAATAACATAAAGTGCTGATACGAAAGTTCCCGGACAGTGTGGTATTGCAACTTCAAGGGGTAATCAAATTCTAGGGTTGATTTGGAGAAACATAACATACAAGGAAAAAAACTAATTATAGCTCAGTACAAAGCAATAGTTAGACCTCATTTAGAGTACTGTATACAAACTTGGAGACCATATCGGAAGAAGGATATAGATACACTTGAAAGAATACAGAAGGGAACAACTAAAATTATTCCAGAACTGAGATACCGTAGTTATGTAACAACCCTAGAGACAAGGCGGTTATGAGAAGATGAAATTGACGTTTTAGGATATTGAATGGATATGAAAATATTTATAGAAATATTTTTTCTCACTCAAGAAAGACAATAGAACTAGAGGACATTATGTTCCATTAGTAAAGGATCAATGTAGATTGGATGTCAGGAAGTACTCGTTCTCACAGAGGACACTAAATGAATAGAACATAGAACAAAATCAATATATAAATCAAATACAGCAAATTATCTACAGATTGTATGAACATGTTTAAAAACAAATTTGACACATATCTGAGGAGGGCAGATTACACATAGATTAACAATCTAGGACGGTCGATAAGCCAATGGCTTTCTTGTCCACTTGCCATATGGGCCTCTCCTTTGGATGGCAATCTTGTTAAATATTGTTAAATATTGTTAAATAACTTTAAATAGGTTAACCACGTGTTTGAGTTCGTCTTGATCTCCTGGTTTCTACTGTTTTCAAACCACACTCAATTAGGCGTTGTTCATAACTACGGCATGAACATTCACGCACGGGTCCAGCTTGTAGACAAGCAAAGCCTTTGGTAGAGTTGACCATCATACATTCACGCACGGGTCCAGCTTGTAGACAAGCAAAGCCTTTGGTAGAGTTGACCATCATACATTCACGCACGGGTCCAGCTTGTAGACAAGCAAAGCCTTTGCTAGAGTTGACCATCATACATTCACGCACGGGTCCAGCTTGTAGACAAGCAAAGCCTTTGGTAGAGTTGACCATCATACATTCACGCACGGGTCCAGCTTGTAGACAAGCAAAGCCTTTGGTAGAGTTGACCATCATACATTCACGCACGGGTCCAGCTTGTAGACAAGCAAAGCCTTTGCTAGAGTTGACCATCATACATTCACGCACGGGTCCAGCTTGTAGACAAGCAAAGCCTTTGGTAGAGTTGACCATCATACATTCACGCACGGGTCCAGCTTGTAGACAAGCAAAGCCTTTGGTAGAGTTGACCATCATACATTCACGCACGGGTCCAGCTTGTAGACAAGCAAAGCCTTTGGTAGAGTTGACCATCATACATTCACGCACGGGTCCAGCTTGTAGACAAGCAAAGCCTTTGGTAGAGTTGACCATCATACATTCACGCACGGGTCCAGTTTGTAGACAAGCAAAGCCTTTGGTAGAGTTGACCATCATACTCTGCATACAAATTGTACATTCCGAGTTTTGTCACCAAAAGGCTAACATAATTCTCATGCTAACGCAAACAGCGAGTAAAGATCGGTAGTGTAAAATCGGAGTACACCACATTCGACTCATACGTGTTTACCACAAGGAACAATATTCGGTCCAGTTGGTTTTGTACATTGCACAAATAACCTGCACCCAACCTGCGAACGAGTCATACATGTCATACACGTCATACACGTCATACATGTCATACACGTCATACACGTCATACGTGTCATACACGTCATACATGTCATACACGTCATACATGTCATACATGTCATACAATTCATACATGTCATACGTGTCATACACGTCATACACGTTATACATGTCATACATGTCAAACACGTCATACAAGTCATACATGTCAACGACTGTACAGTCAAGTTGTCAGTGTGCGTAGAATATGCGATTACGACTCCCGGACGCCGACTCGATAACACCGGAATTGCAACCTGTTCGCCAATTCAACGTCCAGTCGCCAAGGTGCGCGTTATTTACGACGCAACTCGGTTATCGGGAATCCATTGGTCAAACATAATTCAATATCGCCTAAACATGGCCGTCTTATTCGTTTGTGCGGTGTCTGAATGGAAGTAATATCCGAGTAATTTCGTGAACATTAATTATTACTAACATTATGTTAATGGTAATTTATATTAATTCGAAAATAATATGCTGTTATTAGCCTTCTAGTAGACCTGTTCGGATATACAAAATAAACTCCTTGTGTCGTGGCGTACAAGACGACAATCTGTAGTGTGTGTCCTTTGATGTCTCAGAAAAGGAGCATTGAATTATGAGGAATAACTTAAGATCTGACGGAAGAGTAACATTATTTTTTTGGTAACTCGTTGAACATAAACAATATTGCCTTGTTTTGGCGTGGAATCTAATGATTGTATTAATGTAGGCCTATGCACTTTACGGTCTCAACACCAGAATTGTAATGTGTCGCCGACAGTCGAGATGTCAGTGCGCGCAGCAATCATCGTACGAAGTCGTGTAGTGTCCGCCACCCGAAAACATATACCATTACAACAAGATTCTTAACAAGTCGTGAAGTGTGCACATGTTTTAACATTATAAAAACAACGTGCATCAAATACTATATTGCATAGTGAATGATTAATATACGAAAACAAGGATCACATGTCACCACGCAACACCTTGTGTAATAAATATATATGTAACTATATATCTCGTTTGGCTACGCGACACATAAATATTACATAACGCTTACTTATTGGAACAATGAAACATACATATGCAGGTAATATTGTCATACTATACTATTTAGTTTGAGTAAAATGATACGTGTTGTTATGAGATATGCAAAGTGTGTTGTTTGTCAAGAAATGTTTTATGTAGTCTGGAGTCAGTAATTTTATATGTAATGTAAAATTATATAATGACTCATATGATGTGAGATTAATGATTTACGCATCATAAATGTCCATTAAAGGGCCGATAACGTTATGTAATGTTGATGAGTACAAAACAATGCGCGTTGGTGACAGACAGTCAGACAGACACTCTTTTGAATATTGGGTAGCTGAATACTCCAAACGGGAGAGAACCAACTTCATTTGGCAATATCAGATCGTCACGGGGTGTCACGACCCTGAGTTGGATTGACGTCGAGCAATATATGACGTTATGCAGCATCGAGGGTGCGGAGAGCACAAGTGAGTAATAAGCTGTGTAACAATTGGGATGTTCGATCCAGGCCTGCAGGTAAAACCTGTTGCAGGAATGACGTGAGTAGGACTATGTGTCAATACAATGAAAGGACTTATGGTCAGTGACAGCTATTTTAATGCCCAGAGATACAGAGACAATTTTAAAGCATATAAATACAAAGACCAAATGTTCATTCTCAACTGGTGTCGGTCACGCGCCAACACCATAATCTTCGTTTCGCAACGCCAGATGGTTTCCGATAAGTTGTCGCTTGTTTGAATCCACTGGGGAGATGGTACATATCACTCAAAAGTCATGACTTGCAGGTGAACAATCTTACGGCCGAGTTCCTGTGCTGTCAGTCTCCGAGTGATTGAGGCAGAGAAGAAGTATCATGGCGTGGGGTGTGGTGGCGTACATCCTGGTCACGTGGTTCAGCCTAGCCTGCGCATCTGGTAAGAAACTGTGTCAAAAAGCAGGACAAAAAGATAACTAGCTTAGCACTTACACGTTTGCGCGATACCCATCCATGTGGCTAAACGCGCGCAAAAAAGAAAACACTGCCTATATATATATGTGCGAGTACTGACGAATATCACGAGCAGTAAGTTGCCCAGTGTAGACATGAATCGGATAAACCGTAGTGGCACGAAAATAGTGGGCTATTTATAAAATGTTATAGTAATGTATTGTGTGGCACTTGCTTTGACTTAATAGATCGTACTAATTAGTTTGTAAATGATCTCATTATGAGCAGATTCCAACAATTGGTACATAAAATGCATGAATATGACAAATACATCTAAGCGTTTTAGCAAGAAATGTATCGACCCGATATTCAACCGCCATTCATCAATAATAATGAAAAAATTATTTTCAAAGATATGTTATATTTACATTGTGATCATGACGTCCAATATATCCAACGTCGGACGTTTGAATAATGTCTACTGAAGTAGATATTGTCATGATACGAGACGTTCTTATATGGTTTTGTAAAAAGTAATGCAACACAGCAGTAATCAAAGTTTTTGGCCTTTGCCTGTTTCAACAGACTCGATGGAAGGCCAGACGTTGGTGAACTACTTGGGTGAACACCTGGGCGTGAAGTATACGATCGTGAAGAACGACAACGGGACGTTGTTCGAGGCTCAGATCGAACTGAAGAACGCCGGAAACGAGAAGATAGTGTCCACAGACTGGGAGATCTACTTGTGCCACATCCGTCTCATCGAGCCCGAGACGATCCGCCCGAACGGTAGCGAGTTGGGCACCAGCGGCTTCCGGGCGTTCCACGTCAACGGATGTCTGCATAAGCTCGCGCCTTCCGCCGGATTCACGGAGCTCCTTCCGGGGAAGATAATCACTATTGCATTCCGAGCCCAATACTGGCAAGTGGCCAAGACTGACGTCATGCCCAACTGGTACGTCGTCACTTCCGACGCCACCCCTGTCTTGTTAGACAGCACGGTGGGAGAGAGTCTGGATTTTGTTGCACCGTTGACGAAGCCTGAACAGTTGAGGCGAACCCCGAGTGACCGCTACAAACCGCTGACGCCAGCAGATCGTTTCGTCTTGAACGACAACACAAAAACACTCACCAAGCCGGTTATCGAAGTGGTACCGACACCGCTAGAGGTCGCTGTGGATACATTGCGGAGAATTACAATCGATTCGAACTGGGTCGTTGTACAGACGAACGACCTTGTTTCTGAGGCGACCATTCTCATAGCAGGTACTGGTTTTGTGTTCTTCTTTGTGAAATACTAATGCTAACATATTCAAACAAGACTCATCACGGATATCATGTTGTGGAGTCATCCACATGATATGTCAAGATTTATGTGTATATGCCAATAACTAAGCTAATATTATATTGCGTACCAAACAATTGGTTGTAATCTGTCGTATACAGGTTTTTTCCTACTACCCGCATCGTAATCTAATAGGTCAACTCTGATAATTGGCGGATCGCCTAGGTTAAACCTTTCATGAAACAATTACCGTTATTCCTGCAACAGTGTCACCCTAAGCGCATCAGGGTTTTCGGACGGGAAATACCGTTCTTTCTGTACTCCGGTTTAAAAAATGAAATGTACCTCTTTTTGTAATTAAAAAAATCATTGTAAAATATTTATATTTGTGGCATACGACGCCATTTTTGCACATTTTTTAGTCTAATTTTGTCGCGCGTGTTTTTATTGGAAAGGAGAACGACACATCAATATGACGTCCCGCAAAGCAACACTTTAATAACAGTAGTTGACCGAAGGAATGTGTTTCCCGCTTGTCGTGATAACGTTCCCGCTTTTCCATAAGGAAATATATTTAAACGTTGTTTTAGCACACTGACATACAGACAGATAGACATATATACTTTATTTGAACTATAATACTCATCACTCAACAAGTGAGTATGTAAAAGCATACATATTATAATTACATATAGTATACATTTATAAAATTAGGGTCTGGGAGAGTTCCACTAACGCTAAAAAGCCGATCACATAGGAACCACTGAAATATATCTAAAGACAAATCCTGGTGTATAGAAATAGTAGCATAAATCGGTAGACAGACTGGCAAGGCTTACAACATGACACTATACATGATTACAGATTGAATGGTTTTTCATCGAAAGTGGTACACATAAAAGTTTATTCTTATTGGTTAAGAATAAGCTTTTATGATCCAACTATTTTAATATAAACCGAACGTGGTGTTGCGTTCTTGTTTGGCAGACAGTCTGGGACTACTGCTGCAACAACAAACCCCGAGTAACCATTACATCACCATGGAGACGGGTGACGTCATTCTGGCGGGCGCGACCACCACGACACCCGAGAGCTACCGTATCGAAGTGGACGGTGACAAACCATCCGTGCGTATCGTGGGCCGAGACAAAGCAGGCGTCTTCTACGGCGTCCAGACGCTAATCAGTCTGGCATTAGACAAACGGGGCATTCCGACTGGACATATATCTGACCAACCACGATATCCCTACCGCGGGTTGATGCTCGACGTGGCGCGGAACTTTTGCTCGAAGGAAGACGTTCTTCGACTGATCGATGTCATGGCAATGTATAAACTAAACAAGCTGCACCTCCACCTGGCGGACGACGAGGGCTGGAGACTAGAGATCCCTGGACTACCGGAACTAACACAGGTCGGACAACACAGCAGTCTTTCCACGCACGCACACACGCCCACACGCACGCACGCACGCACGCACGCACGCACGCACGCTCGCATGCACGCACGCACACCTTCACACAAACAAATATTTTACTAACACATGTGAGATATGTGGCGAGACGAAACGTGTTAGTGTGTAAGTGTAATGTTGATATATCTTACATAATATATTCAGTATTGTGGTTGCCCAAAACTACTAAACGAAAGCGGTATTTATTTCTGGCAGATCGGAAGCAAGCGCTGCCACGACTTGCAGGAGAAGACCTGTACACTGTCACAACTTGGCAGCGGACCAACTTCTTCCGGCCCCGGCAGCGGGTTCTACTCGCAGGCCGATTACAAGGAGATCCTCGGTCGAGCCACAGCCCGCCACGTCGACGTGATCCCGGAGTTCGACAGTCCAGGCCACGCTCGGGCAGCCATCATGTCCATGGCAGCGAGAGACAGCGACGACTTTCTCCTGAGACACCCCAACGACACCTCGCAATACTTCTCTGTGCAGATGTTCAATGACAACGCCATCGACCCGTGTCTCGACACGACCTTCCGGTATCTAGGACAATCTCTTTGTTGACATCACATAGCAACGACGTGTGTTTCGATTCAGTATTGTCTTAAATCAATGTTCATACAGCAGTCATGTTTGTCTCGATTAGATAGTATCGAATTCACAGGTAGCCTCAAATAGTATCAATATTAAATTCAATCCATGCAACGTGTATTGCATAAAACTGGCCAAATTATGTACAAACATCCTTGCAGAACCAAATCTTTTATTTTGAAATCAATTGTGTTTGTGTATTGAGCCACAGTATCGGTCGATTTAACTAGAACTTATTTTGACAAAATGTTTGAAAAGACGAACACCTTGTCTCGTTTGGCAATAGTATACCCGAATTGCGACCTGATATAAAAAATGGTACTATTGTTTTAGTCTACATAAGACCAATGTCCTTGGCGTATATGATATTATATCAGCTGAAAACAAACCAAACGTGGCCCAAATTTTCAGGCAAATTTAAGGGAGTGTTTTATTTATTTCGATGTCGTAGTTTGTTTTAGTGCAACTACTATTAGTGTTGTGTGTGATTGGAATCCCCATTCCGTTAGTTCGTCTGACGTCATTTTATTATAATCCGTTGCTTGAAAAAAATGGACAAGTTTTCCATTGTCATATCCGATATCAACATGCGGTTACTTTTACCGACAGATTCATGCGACACTTGGTGCGAGAAGTGAAGAAGATGCACGCCGACACGCAGCCGCTGAAGGTGTTCCACTTCGGCGGTGACGAGGTCGCTCGCGGGGCTTGGACGGAGTCACCGGCTTGTGCCGCGTTGTCGCTCACTGAAAGGCTCAAACAGCGATTCGTGCAGGAAGTGGCGAAGATCGTGCAAGGAGAGGGGCTGGACATAGCCGGATGGGAAGACGGACTGATGAGCGAGGGGAATGTTCCTTTCAATCGCTCCCTATTCCCTAATAATGAGGTTTTAAGCTACGCGTGGCAGAACATCTGGGAGTGGGGCGGAGGAAGTCGAGCCTACGAACTCGCCAACCACGGATACAAGGTAAAATACTATCTCATCGAAGACTGTAATGTGATTGTTTTGTAAAGCATTCGGTCTTTGCATATTAACTAACACCAACCGCCGATTTTTCACGGATTAATAATATCCTAAGCTTTCTCTGTGTGGGTCCCTGCAGCGGTCAAGCCGTGTTTGAAGTGGATGAACTAGGTTAGGGTTACCAGGCAGATGAGACGATGTTGACTCCTCGTTTGTCAGCGGATCGAAGATCATTGAGTTGGGTGCGGGTTCTTTCAGGTTGTCATTGGTCACGCAACACATCTCTACTTCGACCACCCATACGAGCCGGACCCCGAGGAGCGAGGCTTCTACTGGGCGACCAGATACACGGACACACGCAAGGTGTTCAACTTCCTGCCCGACTCGCTCTACGACAACATTGAGACGGACCGAATGGGCAACCCACTCACTCGACCTGGCTTATGCGCCAAACAGTCGTGCACCCCGCTGAACGACGACAGCAAAGGCAACATCGTTGGTGAGTTGTAGTATGAAGAATTTCGTACATTTGCTGGATTATTTAAAGTTACTGAATGAAGAAACTAAATCTAGTGAAACATAATAATTGGCGATATTGCTGATATGATAAAAGTGTTTTGTTACAAAATATTAGCTTTTTATCTATTGGCACATTACTGATAGCAATCGATTGCACACATATAACGTGAAATAAATGTACTATGTATCAACGACAAAGACTGACAAACATATAACCTTCTAAATATAAACATGGATCGAAGATGGTAATTGTGATTATACTGGGAACCACCAACCACTTAACATATACCCACCAAAATTATTGGGGCTGCCCCTCCGGCTTCCCTGTTCCGACGTCAATGCAACAGTGTATCATCTTGTGGTGATGTGACTTGCCCTTTGCTCTAGTGATCAAGTTATGGGTATCTGACTCCTACTGGTGATGACACGTCACTTTAGGTGATTGACACTTATATTTTATAAAGCTGACACACTACTATCCCATGGGCCATGCAGATGAAAGTAACATTTCTAGGTTTTTTTTGCCTAATAACTTAACTAGCAATACCGAGGGACGATGCCTTGCATACATTCTTTCCATATTAAAAGATAGTGCCACAAACTTGTGATAATGTTTTTCTCCAGGAATCCAAGGCCACCTGTGGTCGGAAACAGTCCGAACGACGGAACAGTCGCACGAGATGTTGTTTCCTCGAGTCCTCGCCCTGGCTGAGAGGGCGTGGCATCGGGCCGCGTGGGAGACTGCTACGTCAGAAGAAGATAGAGACCAGTTGCGGGAGGCAGACTGGCAGAGGTTCGCGAAAGCTTTGGGATCTGTGGAGTTGGCGCGTCTCGATGCATGTGGGATCGCCTATCGCGTCCCTCCGCCTGGCGCCAGGTAAGTCGCATCAAGCCAACGGAGACACCCGTTCTCACCCCCTGATATGATAACCGTTTCGTCTGAAAAATCAGTCATTGGGAAGATGTGATTGCAAACCCGCGAATTTGGCATCTCTGATCTGATTGAATTATGATGTCTCCATATTTCAGTTCAGTTGGTTTCGTTTTGTTTGTTCCGTCGTTGCCGTTTACTGGATAGTCAGTGGACCAACAGTTGGTAGATCCGGTCAGGCCCAGTCCCGTTCGTGCGAGACGTAGCAGAGGCTTCCACTACTCAACAGTGGCACAGACACGAGAACCCGTGGCGAAATGATACAGAACGAACATATTGTTAAATAGTAATTCCGCTTTATTTAATTGTGTGAATTGTTTCAATATAGGTCATACATAGAATCGTTTCGTATGCATTGTGTATACACTCATAGAATGTTACTAATAAATTATGAGTTAGAATTAGTATATTCGAACTTTTACCCGGATTCTGGGAAAACATCCGGTTTTCGCCACAATGTGAAGTGCAGTCTGTCACAAGGTGGTTGTGAGACCGACAAACGGAGCTACGGCGACTGCCGACGTCCCAGTGAAACTGTCGTGTGTGCCTATAAATACTGAATGTTCTTGTGTTTCGTACAACAATCGACGACCCGCTTGTAGCGACCCGTGTGCCTTGTCTGCTACGTGGCCTTACATTCTTGTCTCAGAGTAACGTCTAACGGCAAACTCGAGGTGAACGTTGGTCTGCCGGGTTTGACTGTCGAGTGCATTGTTGACGGCGGACATAAGTGGATTGACTGCCCCTCCAAGCTGCACGTGCAGCCAGAGACGAAAATCATGCTACGTACCAAGTAAAAATGTCACGTTCACTTAAAACTGCTTCCTCAAGTGATTTAGCCTATCGCAAATACGGTTCCCTGGTATCCAAATATGTAGTGTGTGAATAGTTTATATAACATCCGCAGTAAATTTTTTTATATGAATATTTTATCAAATCATCGAAAGGATTGACTTTAGTCGTTAGATCTGATAAGGATCAAAATAGTAGATATCCAAAATTGTAAACATTGTGTGGGTCAATGCTGATCATGACCGTGACCTCCATCCTTTCGCCAATCATATGAAAAAGTTACACAATTTCACCTAGGAAGAAAATCATGATTTTTAAGTAATTCGATTTTCACTTCTAACTACGGTCATAGAATAATCGTTGGTTTTAATATGGAATAATGTTTAATTTACTATTGAAACCGGTGCAACAATCGGATGACGTTGGAAAAGTTATATTTAGTCAATGATGAACGTAACGTCTTCAGTCTTTAGTGAATGTACTTCACATTTGTGAGCTAACAGAGCCGTGTGCATATAGCGCGCATGTATTAGCGCTAATTCTTGTTATTTATGTAGGGAGTAAGTATCAGACGCTTACAACTCTGCATTAAAATGGGTATGTTTGTGCATGCGTGATTCTATGATGTTTTTTTTACACATGATCCGTTGTTTAGGTCAGCAGATGGTAAACGAGTCAGCCGCGTGGTTTCGACTTGGAATACAGGGTTCGGCCAAACAGGTAGTTACAAGACGTTGGGCTATCTATAAAAAAATATTTTGTCACTTATTTTGTCGCACTTACCGAATGGGCGAAACTCAAACACTTTTAACAACCGCATGTAACCGGTGTAGAAGTCTACGTCATGCGAGATCATCTACATTGATTGGTATTGTGTAGCAATAATAGCAATAATGAGAAATTAAGAACAACAGCGACGTGTTAGAACATAACTGCTAATGGTCAAACAGGCAAAAGCTGATGAAATAGTTCTTTCCCTATTTGTTTTTTCTTTGGGCAAGCGGTAGTGGGCACAACATCGCATATCATATGCTGCAACCCTTGCAGTTGCAAGCATTTTATGTTGCGGAAAATTATTAACACGTAGTTAGGAATATGAAATTATTTCTTCAACACAATCAGGCGGATTAGGGAGTTCGTGGACTATGTTAATTCTCCTTTTTCCTATATAAAATAGGTACCACTATTCGCTACATGCACTAACGGCTTGCAAACTTTGGATATCATCAATATAGCCTTTTAATGATAATTAGTAAATTAAAGTCAGGAATATGAGGAAAACATCAAATTATTTTACTGTCTCAATCAATATTCAAACGCAATGGATTATTCAATAAAATGTAAAATTGTTTTATCTAAGACAATTTAAATTCACATTACGATAATAACATAAAATCTACCAAAGTCCTAATTTTACAGATATTATGACGGCAACTTTCACAGAATTCCAAGTTTTACAGTATATTCACTGAAGTAGATATTGTCATGATACGAGACGTGCTTATATGGGTTTGTACAAACTAATGCAACACAGCAGTAATCAACGTTTTTGGCCGTTGACTGTTTCAACAGACTCGATGGAAGGCCAGACGTTGGTGAACTACTTGGGTGAACACCTGGGCGTGAAGTATACGATCGTGAAGAACGACAACGGGACGTTGTTCGAAGCTCAGATCGAACTGAAGAACGCCGGAAACGAGAAGATAGTGTCCACAGACTGGGAGATCTACTTGTGCCACATCCGTCTCATCGAGCCCGAGACGATCCGCCCGAACGGTAGCGAGTTGGGCACCAGCGGCTTCCGGGCGTTCCACGTCAACGGATGTCTGCATAAGCTCGCGCCTTCCGCCGGATTCACGGAGCTCCTTCCGGGGAAGATAATCACTATTGCATTCCGAGCCCAATACTGGCAAGTGGCCAAGACTGACGTCATGCCCAACTGGTACGTCGTCACTTCCGACGCCACCCCTGTCTTGTTAGACAGCACGGTGGGAGAGAGTCTGGATTTTGTTGCACCGTTGACGAAGCCTGAACAGTTGAGGCGAACCCCGAGTGACCGCTACAAACCGCTGACGCCAGCAGATCGTTTCGTCTTGAACGACAACACAAAAACACTCACCAAGCCGGTTATCGAAGTGGTACCGACACCGCTAGAGGTCGCTGTGGATACATTGCGGAGAATTACAATCGATTCGAACTGGGTCGTTGTACAGACGAACGACCTTGTTTCTGAGGCGACCATTCTCATAGCAGGTACTGGTTTTGTGTTCTTCTTTGTGAAATACTAATGCTAACATATTCAAACAAGACTCATCACGGATATCATGTTGTGGAGTCATCCACATGATATGTCAAGATTTATGTGTATATGCCAATAACTAAGCTAATATTATATTGCGTACCAAACAATTGGTTGTAATCTGTCGTATACAGGTTTTTTCCTACTACCCGCATCGTAATCTAATAGGTCAACTCTGATAATTGGCGGATCGCCTAGGTTAAACCTTTCATGAAACAATTACCGTTATTCCTGCAACAGTGTCACCCTAAGCGCATCAGGGTTTTCGGACGGGAAATACCGTTCTTTCTGTACTCCGGTTTAAAAAATGAAATGTACCTCTTTTTGTAATTAAAAAAATCATTGTAAAATATTTATATTTGTGGCATACGACGCCATTTTTGCACATTTTTTAGTCTAATTTTGTCGCGCGTGTTTTTATTGGAAAGGAGAACGACACATCAATATGACGTCCCGCAAAGCAACACTTTAATAACAGTAGTTGACCGAAGGAATGTGTTTCCCGCTTGTCGTGATAACGTTCCCGCTTTTCCATAAGGAAATATATTTAAACGTTGTTTTAGCACACTGACATACAGACAGATAGACATATATACTTTATTTGAACTATAATACTCATCACTCAACAAGTGAGTATGTAAAAGCATACATATTATAATTACATATAGTATACATTTATAAAATTAGGGTCTGGGAGAGTTCCACTAACGCTAAAAAGCCGATCACATAGGAACCACTGAAATATATCTAAAGACAAATCCTGGTGTATAGAAATAGTAGCATAAATCGGTAGACAGACTGGCAAGGCTTACAACATGACACTATACATGATTACAGATTGAATGGTTTTTCATCGAAAGTGGTACACATAAAAGTTTATTCTTATTGGTTAAGAATAAGCTTTTATGATCCAACTATTTTAATATAAACCGAACGTGGTGTTGCGTTCTTGTTTGGCAGACAGTCTGGGACTACTGCTGCAACAACAAACCCCGAGTAACCATTACATCACCATGGAGACGGGTGACGTCATTCTGGCGGGCGCGACCACCACGACACCCGAGAGCTACCGTATCGAAGTGGACGGTGACAAACCATCCGTGCGTATCGTGGGCCGAGACAAAGCAGGCGTCTTCTACGGCGTCCAGACGCTAATCAGTCTGGCATTAGACAAACGGGGCATTCCGACTGGACATATATCTGACCAACCACGATATCCCTACCGCGGGTTGATGCTCGACGTGGCGCGGAACTTTCGCTCGAAGGAAGACGTTCTTCGACTGATCGATGTCATGGCAATGTATAAACTAAACAAGCTGCACCTCCACCTGGCGGACGACGAGGGCTGGAGACTAGAGATCCCTGGACTACCGGAACTAACACAGGTCGGACAACACAGCAGTCTTTCCACGCACGCACACACGCCCACACGCACGCACGCACGCACGCACGCACGCACGCACGCTCGCATGCACGCACGCACACCTTCACACAAACAAATATTTTACTAACACATGTGAGATATGTGGCGAGACGAAACGTGTTAGTGTGTAAGTGTAATGTTGATATATCTTACATAATATATTCAGTATTGTGGTTGCCCAAAACTACTAAACGAAAGCGGTATTTATGTCTGGCAGATCGGAAGCAAGCGCTGCCACGACTTGCAGGAGAAGACCTGTACACTGTCACAACTTGGCAGCGGACCAACTTCTTCCGGCCTCGGCAGCGGGTTCTACTCGCAGGCCGATTACAAGGAGATCCTCGGTCGAGCCACAGCCCGCCACGTCGACGTGATCCCGGAGTTCGACAGTCCAGGCCACGCTCGGGCAGCCATCATGTCCATGGCAGCGAGAGACAGCGACGACTTTCTCCTGAGACACCCCAACGACACCTCGCAATACTTCTCTGTGCAGATGTTCAATGACAACGCCATCGACCCGTGTCTCGACACGACCTTCCGGTATCTAGGACAATCTCTTTGTTGACATCACATAGCAACGACGTGTGTTTCGATTCAGTATTGTCTTAAATCAATATTCATACAGCAGTCATGTTTGTCTCGATTAGATAGTATCGAATTCACAGGTAGCCTCAAATAGTATCAATATTAAATTCAATCCATGCAACGTGTATTGCATAAAACTGGCCAAATTCTGTACAAATATCCTTGCAGAACCAAATCTTTTATTTTGAAATCAATTGTGTTTGTGTATTGAGCCACAGTATCGGTCGATTTAACTAGAACTTATTTTGACAAAATGTTTGAAAAGACGAACACCTTGTCTCGTTTGGCAATAGTATACCCGAATTGCGACCTGATATAAAAAATGGTACTATTGTTTTAGTCTACATAAGACCAATGTCCTTGGCGTATATGATATTATATCAGCTGAAAACAAACCAAACGTGGCCCAAATTTTCAGGCAAATTTAAGGGAGTGTTTTATTTATTTCGATGTCGTAGTTTGTTTTAGTGCAACTACTATTAGTGTTGTGTGTGATTGGAATCCCCATTCCGTTAGTTCGTCTGACATCATTTTATTATAATCCGTTGCTTGAAAAAAATGGACAAGTTTTCCATTGTCATATCCGATATCAACATGCGGTTACTTTTACCGACAGATTCATGCGACACTTGGTGCGAGAAGTGAAGAAGATGCACGCCGACACGCAGCCGTTGAAGGTGTTCCACTTCGGCGGTGACGAGGTCGCTCGCGGGGCTTGGACGGAGTCACCGGCTTGTGCCGCGTTGTCGCTCACTGAAAGGCTCAAACAGCGATTCGTGCAGGAAGTGGCGAAGATCGTGCAAGGAGAGGGGCTGGACATAGCGGGATGGGAAGACGGACTGATGAGCGAGGGGAATGTTCCTTTCAATCGCTCCCTATTCCCTAATAATGAGGTTTTAAGCTACGCGTGGCAGAACATCTGGGAGTGGGGCGGAGGAAGTCGAGCCTACGAACTCGCCAACCACGGATACAAGGTAAAATACTATCTCATCGAAGACTGTAATGTGATTGTTTTGTAAAGCATTCGGTCTTTGCATATTAACTAACACCAACCGCCGATTTTTCACGGATTAATAATATCCTAAGCTTTCTCTGTGTGGGTCCCTGCAGCGGTCAAGCCGTGTTTGAAGTGGATGAACTAGGTTAGGGTTACCAGGCAGATGAGACGATGTTGACTCCTCGTTTGTCAGCGGATCGAAGATCATTGAGTTGGGTGCGGGTTCTTTCAGGTTGTCATTGGTCACGCAACACATCTCTACTTCGACCACCCATACGAGCCGGACCCCGAGGAGCGAGGCTTCTACTGGGCGACCAGATACACGGACACACGCAAGGTTTTCAACTTCCTGCCCGACTCGCTCTACGACAACATTGAGACGGACCGAATGGGCAACCCACTCACTCGACCTGGCTTATGCGCCAAACAGTCGTGCACCCCGCTGAACGACGACAGCAAAGGCAACATCGTTGGTGAGTTGTAGTATGAAGAATTTCGTACATTTGCTGGATTATTTAAAGTTACTGAATGAAGAAACTAAATCTAGTGAAACATAATAATTGGCGATATTGCTGATGTGATAAAAGTGTTTTGTTACAAAATATTAGCTTTTTATCTATTGGCACATTACTGATAGCAATCGATTGCACACATATAACGTGAAATAAATGTACTATGTATCAACGACAAAGACTGACAAACATATAACCTTCTAAATATAAACATGGATCGAAGATGGTAATTGTGATTATACTGGGAACCACCAACCACTTAACATATACCCACCAAAATTATTGGGGCTGCCCCTCCGGCTTCCCTGTTCCGACGTCAATGCAACAGTGTATCATCTTGTGGTGATGTGACTTGCCCTTTGCTCTAGTGATCAAGTTATGGGTACCTGACTCCTACTGGTGATGACACGTCACTTTAGGTGATTGACACTTATATTTTATAAAGCTGACACACTACTATCCCATGGGCCATGCAGATGAAAGTAACATTTCTAGGTTTTTTTTGCCTAATAACTTAACTAGCAATACCGAGGGACGATGCCTTGCATACATTCTTTCCATATTAAAAGATAATGCCACAAACTTGTGATAATGTTTTTCTCCAGGAATCCAAGGCCACCTGTGGTCGGAAACAGTCCGAACGACGGAACAGTCGCACGAGATGTTGTTTCCTCGAGTCCTCGCCCTGGCTGAGAGGGCGTGGCATCGGGCCGCGTGGGAGACTGCTACGTCAGAGGAAGATAGAGACCAGTTGCGGGAGGCAGACTGGCAGAGGTTCGCGAAAGCTTTGGGATCTGTGGAGTTGGCGCGTTTCGATGGTTGTGGGATCGCCTATCGCGTCCCTCCGCCTGGCGCCAGGTAAGTCGCATCAAGCCAACGGAGACACCCGTTCTCACCCCCTGATATGATAACCGTTTCGTCTGAAAAATCAGTCATTGGGAAGATGTGATTGCAAACCCGCGAATTTGGCATCTCTGATCTGATTGAATTATGATGTCTCCATATTTCAGTTCAGTTGGTTTCGTTTTGTTTGTTCCGTCGTTGCCGTTTACTGGATAGTCAGTGGACCAACAGTTGGTAGATCCGGTCAGGCCCAGTCCCGTTCGTGCGAGACGTAGCAGAGGCTTCCACTACTCAACAGTGGCACAGACACGAGAACCCGTGGCGAAATGATACAGAACGAACATATTGTTAAATAGTAATTCCGCTTTATTTAATTGTGTGAATTGTTTCAATATAGGTCATACATAGAATCGTTTCGTATGCATTGTGTATACACTCATAGAATGTTACTAATAAATTATGAGTTAGAATTAGTATATTCGAACTTTTACCCGGATTCTGGGAAAACATCCGGTTTTCGCCACAATGTGAAGTGCAGTCTGTCACAAGGTGGTTGTGAGACCGACAAACGGAGCTACGGCGACTGCCGACGTCCCAGTGAAACTGTCGTGTGTGCCTATAAATACTGAATGTTCTTGTGTTTCGTACAACAATCGACGACCCGCTTGTAGCGACCCGTGTGCCTTGTCTGCTACGTGGCCTTACATTCTTGTCTCAGAGTAACGTCTAACGGCAAACTCGAGGTGAACGTTGGTCTGCCGGGTTTGACTGTCGAGTGCATTGTTGACGGCGGACATAAGTGGATTGACTGCCCCTCCAAGCTGCACGTGCAGCCAGAGACGAAAATCATGCTACGTACCAAGTAAAAATGTCACGTTCACTTAAAACTGCTTCCTCAAGTGATTTAGCCTATCGCAAATACGGTTCCCTGGTATCCAAATATGTAGTGTGTGAATAGTTTATATAACATCCGCAGTAAATTTTTTTATATGAATATTTTATCAAATCATCGAAAGGATTGACTTTAGTCGTTAGATCTGATAAGGATCAAAATAGTAGATATCCAAAATTGTAAACATTGTGTGGGTCAATGCTGATCATGACCGTGACCTCCATCCTTTCGCCAATCATATGAAAAAGTTACACAATTTCACCTAGGAAGAAAATCATGATTTTTAAGTAATTCGATTTTCACTTCTAACTACGGTCATAGAATAATCGTTGGTTTTAATATGGAATAATGTTTAATTTACTATTGAAACCGGTGCAACAATCGGATGACGTTGGAAAAGTTATATTTAGTCAATGATGAACGTAACGTCTTCAGTCTTTAGTGAATGTACTTCACATTAGTGAGCTAACAGAGCCGTGTGCATATAGCGCGCATGTATTAGCGCTAATTCTTGTTATTTATGTAGGGAGTAAGTATCAGACGCTTACAACTCTGCATTAAAATGGGTATGTTTGTGCATGCGTGATTCTATGATGTTTTTTTTACACATGATCCGTTGTTTAGGTCAGCAGATGGTAAACGAGTCAGCCGCGTGGTTTCGACTTGGAATACAGGGTTCGGCCAAACAGGTAGTTACAAGACGTTGGGCTATCTATAAAAAAATATTTTGTCACTTATTTTGTCGCACTTACCGAATGGGCGAAACTCAAACACTTTTAACAACCGCATGTAACCGGTGTAGAAGTCTACGTCATGCGAGATCATCTACATTGATTGGTATTGTGTAGCAATAATAGCAATAATGAGAAATTAAGAACAACAGCGACGTGTTAGAACATAACTGCTAATGGTCAAACAGGCAAAAGCTGATGAAATAGTTCTTTCCCTATTTGTTTTTTCTTTGGGCAAGCGGTAGTGGGCACAACATCGCATATCATATGCTGCAACCCTTGCAGTTGCAAGCATTTTATGTTGCGGAAAATTATTAACACGTAGTTAGGAATATGAAATTATTTCTTCAACACAATCAGGCGGATTAGGGAGTTCGTGGACTATGTTAATTCTCCTTTTTCCTATATAAAATAGGTACCACTATTCGCTACATGCACTAACGGCTTGCAAACTTTGGATATCATCAATATAGCCTTTTAATGATAATTAGTAAATTAAAGTCAGGAATATGAGGAAAACATCAAATTATTTTACTGTCTCAATCAATATTCAAACGCAATGGATTATTCAATAAAATGTAAAATTGTTTTATCTAAGACAATTTAAATTCACATTACGATAATAACATAAAATCTACCAAAGTCCTAATTTTACAGATATTATCACAGAATTCCAAGTTTTACAGTATATTCACTGAAGTAGATATTGTCATGATACGAGACGTGCTTATATGGGTTTGTACAAACTAATGCAACACAGCAGTAATCAACGTTTTTGGCCGTTGACTGTTTCAACAGACTCGATGGAAGGCCAGACGTTGGTGAACTACTTGGGTGAACACCTGGGCGTGAAGTATACGATCGTGAAGAACGACAACGGGACGTTGTTCGAAGCTCAGATCGAACTGAAGAACGCCGGAAACGAGAAGATAGTGTCCACAGACTGGGAGATCTACTTGTGCCACATCCGTCTCATCGAGCCCGAGACGATCCGCCCGAACGGTAGCGAGTTGGGCACCAGCGGCTTCCGGGCGTTCCACGTCAACGGATGTCTGCATAAGCTCGCGCCTTCCGCCGGATTCACGGAGCTCCTTCCGGGGAAGATAATCACTATTGCATTCCGAGCCCAATACTGGCAAGTGGCCAAGACTGACGTCATGCCCAACTGGTACGTCGTCACTTCCGACGCCACCCCTGTCTTGTTAGACAGCACGGTGGGAGAGAGTCTGGATTTTGTTGCACCGTTGACGAAGCCTGAACAGTTGAGGCGAACCCCGAGTGACCGCTACAAACCGCTGACGCCAGCAGATCGTTTCGTCTTGAACGACAACACAAAAACACTCACCAAGCCGGTTATCGAAGTGGTACCGACACCGCTAGAGGTCGCTGTGGATACATTGCGGAGAATTACAATCGATTCGAACTGGGTCGTTGTACAGACGAACGACCTTGTTTCTGAGGCGACCATTCTCATAGCAGGTACTGGTTTTGTGTTCTTCTTTGTGAAATACTAATGCTAACATATTCAAACAAGACTCATCACGGATATCATGTTGTGGAGTCATCCACATGATATGTCAAGATTTATGTGTATATGCCAATAACTAAGCTAATATTATATTGCGTACCAAACAATTGGTTGTAATCTGTCGTATACAGGTTTTTTCCTACTACCCGCATCGTAATCTAATAGGTCAACTCTGATAATTGGCGGATCGCCTAGGTTAAACCTTTCATGAAACAATTACCGTTATTCCTGCAACAGTGTCACCCTAAGCGCATCAGGGTTTTCGGACGGGAAATACCGTTCTTTCTGTACTCCGGTTTAAAAAATGAAATGTACCTCTTTTTGTAATTAAAAAAATCATTGTAAAATATTTATATTTGTGGCATACGACGCCATTTTTGCACATTTTTTAGTCTAATTTTGTCGCGCGTGTTTTTATTGGAAAGGAGAACGACACATCAATATGACGTCCCGCAAAGCAACACTTTAATAACAGTAGTTGACCGAAGGAATGTGTTGCTTGTCGTGATAACGTTCCCGCTTTTCCATAAGGAAATATATTTAAACGTTGTTTTAGCACACTGACATACAGACAGATAGACATATATACTTTATTTGAACTATAATACTCATCACTCAACAAGTGAGTATGTAAAAGCATACATATTATAATTACATATAGTATACATTTATAAAATTAGGGTCTGGGAGAGTTCCACTAACGCTAAAAAGCCGATCACATAGGAACCACTGAAATATATCTAAAGACAAATCCTGGTGTATAGAAATAGTAGCATAAATCGGTAGACAGACTGGCAAGGCTTACAACATGACACTATACATGATTACAGATTGAATGGTTTTTCATCGAAAGTGGTACACATAAAAGTTTATTCTTATTGGTTAAGAATAAGCTTTTATGATCCAACTATTTTAATATAAACCGAACGTGGTGTTGCGTTCTTGTTTGGCAGACAGTCTGGGACTACTGCTGCAACAACAAACCCCGAGTAACCATTACATCACCATGGAGACGGGTGACGTCATTCTGGCGGGCGCGACCACCACGACACCCGAGAGCTACCGTATCGAAGTGGACGGTGACAAACCATCCGTGCGTATCGTGGGCCGAGACAAAGCAGGCGTCTTCTACGGCGTCCAGACGCTAATCAGTCTGGCATTAGACAAACGGGGCATTCCGACTGGACATATATCTGACCAACCACGATATCCCTACCGCGGGTTGATGCTCGACGTGGCGCGGAACTTTCGCTCGAAGGAAGACGTTCTTCGACTGATCGATGTCATGGCAATGTATAAACTAAACAAGCTGCACCTCCACCTGGCGGACGACGAGGGCTGGAGACTAGAGATCCCTGGACTACCGGAACTAACACAGGTCGGACAACACAGCAGTCTTTCCACGCACGCACACACGCCCACACGCACGCACGCACGCACGCACGCACGCACGCACGCACGCTCGCATGCACGCACGCACACCTTCACACAAACAAATATTTTACTAACACATGTGAGATATGTGGCGAGACGAAACGTGTTAGTGTGTAAGTGTAATGTTGATATATCTTACATAATATATTCAGTATTGTGGTTGCCCAAAACTACTAAACGAAAGCGGTATTTATGTCTGGCAGATCGGAAGCAAGCGCTGCCACGACTTGCAGGAGAAGACCTGTACACTGTCACAACTTGGCAGCGGACCAACTTCTTCCGGCCTCGGCAGCGGGTTCTACTCGCAGGCCGATTACAAGGAGATCCTCGGTCGAGCCACAGCCCGCCACGTCGACGTGATCCCGGAGTTCGACAGTCCAGGCCACGCTCGGGCAGCCATCATGTCCATGGCAGCGAGAGACAGCGACGACTTTCTCCTGAGACACCCCAACGACACCTCGCAATACTTCTCTGTGCAGATGTTCAATGACAACGCCATCGACCCGTGTCTCGACACGACCTTCCGGTATCTAGGACAATCTCTTTGTTGACATCACATAGCAACGACGTGTGTTTCGATTCAGTATTGTCTTAAATCAATATTCATACAGCAGTCATGTTTGTCTCGATTAGATAGTATCGAATTCACAGGTAGCCTCAAATAGTATCAATATTAAATTCAATCCATGCAACGTGTATTGCATAAAACTGGCCAAATTCTGTACAAATATCCTTGCAGAACCAAATCTTTTATTTTGAAATCAATTGTGTTTGTGTATTGAGCCACAGTATCGGTCGATTTAACTAGAACTTATTTTGACAAAATGTTTGAAAAGACGAACACCTTGTCTCGTTTGGCAATAGTATACCCGAATTGCGACCTGATATAAAAAATGGTACTATTGTTTTAGTCTACATAAGACCAATGTCCTTGGCGTATATGATATTATATCAGCTGAAAACAAACCAAACGTGGCCCAAATTTTCAGGCAAATTTAAGGGAGTGTTTTATTTATTTCGATGTCGTAGTTTGTTTTAGTGCAACTACTATTAGTGTTGTGTGTGATTGGAATCCCCATTCCGTTAGTTCGTCTGACATCATTTTATTATAATCCGTTGCTTGAAAAAAATGGACAAGTTTTCCATTGTCATATCCGATATCAACATGCGGTTACTTTTACCGACAGATTCATGCGACACTTGGTGCGAGAAGTGAAGAAGATGCACGCCGACACGCAGCCGTTGAAGGTGTTCCACTTCGGCGGTGACGAGGTCGCTCGCGGGGCTTGGACGGAGTCACCGGCTTGTGCCGCGTTGTCGCTCACTGAAAGGCTCAAACAGCGATTCGTGCAGGAAGTGGCGAAGATCGTGCAAGGAGAGGGGCTGGACATAGCGGGATGGGAAGACGGACTGATGAGCGAGGGGAATGTTCCTTTCAATCGCTCCCTATTCCCTAATAATGAGGTTTTAAGCTACGCGTGGCAGAACATCTGGGAGTGGGGCGGAGGAAGTCGAGCCTACGAACTCGCCAACCACGGATACAAGGTAAAATACTATCTCATCGAAGACTGTAATGTGATTGTTTTGTAAAGCATTCGGTCTTTGCATATTAACTAACACCAACCGCCGATTTTTCACGGATTAATAATATCCTAAGCTTTCTCTGTGTGGGTCCCTGCAGCGGTCAAGCCGTGTTTGAAGTGGATGAACTAGGTTAGGGTTACCAGGCAGATGAGACGATGTTGACTCCTCGTTTGTCAGCGGATCGAAGATCATTGAGTTGGGTGCGGGTTCTTTCAGGTTGTCATTGGTCACGCAACACATCTCTACTTCGACCACCCATACGAGCCGGACCCCGAGGAGCGAGGCTTCTACTGGGCGACCAGATACACGGACACACGCAAGGTTTTCAACTTCCTGCCCGACTCGCTCTACGACAACATTGAGACGGACCGAATGGGCAACCCACTCACTCGACCTGGCTTATGCGCCAAACAGTCGTGCACCCCGCTGAACGACGACAGCAAAGGCAACATCGTTGGTGAGTTGTAGTATGAAGAATTTCGTACATTTGCTGGATTATTTAAAGTTACTGAATGAAGAAACTAAATCTAGTGAAACATAATAATTGGCGATATTGCTGATGTGATAAAAGTGTTTTGTTACAAAATATTAGCTTTTTATCTATTGGCACATTACTGATAGCAATCGATTGCACACATATAACGTGAAATAAATGTACTATGTATCAACGACAAAGACTGACAAACATATAACCTTCTAAATATAAACATGGATCGAAGATGGTAATTGTGATTATACTGGGAACCACCAACCACTTAACATATACCCACCAAAATTATTGGGGCTGCCCCTCCGGCTTCCCTGTTCCGACGTCAATGCAACAGTGTATCATCTTGTGGTGATGTGACTTGCCCTTTGCTCTAGTGATCAAGTTATGGGTATCTGACTCCTACTGGTGATGACACGTCACTTTAGGTGATTGACACTTATATTTTATAAAGCTGACACACTACTATCCCATGGGCCATGCAGATGAAAGTAACATTTCTAGGTTTTTTTTGCCTAATAACTTAACTAGCAATACCGAGGGACGATACCTTGCATACATTCTTTCCATATTAAAAAAATAATGCCACAAACTTGTGATAATGTTTTTCTCCAGGATTCCAAGGCCACCTGTGGTCGGAAACAGTCCGAACGACGGAACAGTCGCACGAGATGTTGTTTCCTCGAGTCCTCGCCCTGGCTGAGAGGGCGTGGCATCGGGCCGCGTGGGAGACTGCTACGTCAGAGGAAGATAGAGACCAGTTGCGGGAGGCAGACTGGCAGAGGTTCGCGAAAGCTTTGGGATCTGTGGAGTTGGCGCGTCTCGATGCATGTGGGATCGCCTATCGCGTCCCTCCGCCTGGCGCCAGGTAAGTCGCATCAAGCCAACGGAGACACCCGTTCTCACCCCCTGATATGATAACCGTTTCGTCTGAAAAATCAGTCATTGGGAAGATATGATTGCAAACCCGTGAATTTGGCATCTCTGATCTGATTGATTTATGATGTCTCCATATTTCAGTTCAGTTGGTTTCGTTTTGTTTGTTCCGTCGTTGCTGTTTACTGGACAGTCAGTGGACCGACAGTTGGTGTCCGGTCAGGCCCAGTCCCGTTTACTGGACAGTCAGTGGACCAACAGTTGGTAGATCCGGTCAGGCCCAGTCCCATTCGTGCGAGACGTAGCAGAGGCTTCCACTACTCAACAGTGGCACATACACGAGAACCCGTGGCGAAATGATACAGAACGAACATATTGTTAAATATTAATTCCGCTTTATTTAATTGTGTGAATTGTTTCAATATAGGTCATACATAGAATCGTTTCGTATGCATTGTGTATACAATCATAGAATGTTACTAATAAATTATGAGTTAGAATTAGTGTCTTCGAACGTTTACCTGGATTCTGGGAAAACATCCGGTTTCCGCCACAATGTGAAGTGCAGTCTGTCACAAGGTGGATGTGAGACCGACAAACGGAGCTACGGCGACTGCCGACGTCCCAGTGAAACTTTCGTGTGTGCCTATAAATAATGAATGTTCTTGTGTTTCGTACGACAATCGACGACCCGCTTGTAGCGACCCGTGTGCCTTGTCTGCTACGTGGCCTTACATTCTTGTCTCAGAGTAACGTCAAACGGCAAACTCGAGGTGAACGTTGGTCTGCCGAGTTTGATTGTCGAGTGCATTGTTGACGGCGGACATAAATGGATTGAATGCCCCTCCAAGCTGCACGTGCAGCCAGAGACGAATATCATGCTACGTACCAAGTAAAATTGTCACGTTCACTTAAAACTGCTTCCTCAAGTGATTTACCCTATTGCAAATACGGTTCCCTGGTATCCAAATATGTAGTGTGTGAATAGTTTATATAACATCCGCAGTAAATTTTTTATATGTATATTTTTTCAAATCATCGAAAGGATTGACTTTAGTCGTTAGATTTGATAAGGATCAAAATAGTAGATATCCAAAATTGTAAACATTGTGTGGGTCAATGCTGATAATGACCGTGATCCTTTCGCCAATCATATGAAAAAGTTACACAATTTCACCAAGGATGATTTTTTAGTAATTCGATTTTCACTTCTAACTAGCATGTTGCAGTGGATACTAGGTAGGCTTGGTTTTCGCAAAATTTATTTGAAATGAGACTAAAAAAATGGATCTGATTAAGCACCTTTAAGTTTGGTTTTCGATGTGTTATTTAGCTGCATATTGGAACGTCACAACAGCATCGGAATGTAGCCTTTGTGGATTAACCGAACAAATTATGACACAACCTAAAACAACACAATACAATAAGTTGTGTAAAATTGTAAAACACGTTCTATTTTAACCACTGTGCAACCCGCCTACGATCATAGAATAATCGTTGGTTTTGAATATGGAATAATGTTTAATTTACTATTGAAACCGGTGCAACAATCGGATGACGTTGGAAAAGTTATATTTAGTCAATAATGAACGTAACGTCTTCAGTCTTTAGTGAATGTACTTCACATTTGTGAGCTAGCAGAGCCGTGTGCATATAGCGCGCATGTATTAACGCTAATTCTTGTTATTTATGTAGGGAGTAAGTTCCAGACGCTTATAACTCTGCATTAAAATGAGTATGTTTGTGCATGCGTGATTCTATTATGTTTTTTTTACACATGATCCGTTGTTTAGGTCGGCAGATGGTAAACGAGTCAGCCGCGTAGTTTCGACTTGGAATAATGGGTTCGGCCAAACAGGTAGTTACAAGACGTTGGGCTATCTATAACAAAATATTTTGTCACTTATTTTGTCGCACTTACCGAATGGGCGAAACTCAAACACTTTTAACAACCGCATGTAACCGGTGTAGCAGTCTACGTCATGCGAGATCATCTACATTGATTGGTATTGTGTAGCAATAATAGCAATAATGAGAAATTAAGAACAACAGCGACGTGTTAGAACATAACTGCTAATGGTCAAACAGGCAAAAGCTGGTGAAATAGTTCTTTCCCTATTTGTTTTTTCTTTGGGCAAGCGGTAGTGGGTACAACATCGCATATCATATGCGGCAACCCTTGCAGTTGCAAGCATTTTATGTTGCGGAAAATTATTAACACGTAGTTAGGAATATGAAATTATTTCTTCAACACAATCAGGCGGATTAGGGAGTTCATGGACTATGTTAATTCTCCTTTTTCCTATATAACAATAGGTACCACTATTCGCTACATGCACTAACGGCTTGCAAATTTTGGATATCATCAATATAGCCTTTTAATGATAATTAGTAAATCAAAGTCAGGAATATGAGGAAAACATCAACTTATTTGACTGTCTCAATCAATATTCAAACGCAATGGATTATTCAATAAAATGTAAAATTGTTTTTATCTAAGACAATTTATATTCACATTACGACAATAACATAAAATCTACCAAAGTCCTAATTTTACAGATATTATGACGGCAACTTTCACAGAATTCCAAGTTTTACAGTATATTCACTGAAGTAGATATTGTCATGATACGAGACGTGCTTATATGGGTTTGTACAAACTAATGCAACACAGCAGTAATCAACGTTTTTGGCCGTTGACTGTTTCAACAGACTCGATGGAAGGCCAGACGTTGGTGAACTACTTGGGTGAACACCTGGGCGTGAAGTATACGATCGTGAAGAACGACAACGGGACGTTGTTCGAGGCTCAGATCGAACTGAAGAACGCCGGAAACGAGAAGATAGTGTCCACAGACTGGGAGATCTACTTGTGCCACATCCGTCTAATCGAGCCCGAGACGATCCGCCCGAACGGTAGCGAATTGGGCACCAGCGGCTTCCGGGCGTTCCACGTCAACGGATGTCTGCATAAGCTCGCGCCGTCCGCCGGATTCACGGAGCTCCTTCCGGGGAAGATAGTCACTATTGCATTCCGAGCCCAATACTGGCAGGTGGCCAAGACTGACGTCATGCCCAACTGGTACGTCGTCACTTCCGACGCCACCCCTGTCTTGTTAGACAGCACGGTGGGAGAGAGTCTGGATTTTGTTGCACCGTTGACGAAGCCTGAACAGTTGAGGCGAACCCCGAGTGACCGCTACAAACCGCTGACGCCAGCAGATCGCTTCGTCTTGAACGACAACACAAAAACACTCACGAAGCCGGTTATCCAAGTGGTACCGACACCGCTAGAGGTCGCTGTGGATACATCGCGGAGAATTACAATCGATTCGAACTGGGTCGTTGTACAGACGAACGACCTTGTTTCTGAGGCGACCACTCTCATCGCAGGTACTGGTTTTGTGTTCTTCTTTGTGAAATACTAATGCTAACAGATTCAAACAAGATTCATCACGGATATCATGTTGTGGAGTCTTCCACATGATATGTCAAGATTTATGTGTATATGCCAATAACTAAGCTAATATTATATTGCGTATCTAACAATTGGTTGTAATCTGTCGTGTACAGGTTTTTTCCTACTACCCGCATCGTAATCTAATAGGTCGACTCTGATAATTGGCGGATCGTCTAGGTTAAAACTTTCAAATATACAATTACCGTTATTCCTGCAACAATGTCACCCTAAGCGCATCAGTGTTTTCGGACGGGAAATACCGTTCTTTCTGTACTCCGTTTTTAAAAATGAAATGTACCTCTTTTTGTAATTAAAAAAATCATTGTAAAATATGTATATTTGTGGCATACGACGCCATTTTTGCAAATTTTTTTAGTCTCATTTTGTCGCGCGTGTTTTTATTGGAAAGGAGAACGACACATCAATATGACGTCCCGTAAAGCAACACTTTAATAACAGTAGTTGACCGAAGGAATATGTTTCCCGCTTGTCGTGATAACGTTCCCGGTTTTCCATAAGGAGATATATTTAAACGTTGTTTTAGCACACTGACATACAGACAGATAGACATATATACTTTATTTGAACTATAATACTCATCACTCAACAAGTGAGTATGTAAAAGCATACATATTATAATTACATATAGTATACATTTATAAAATTAGGGTCTGGGAGAGTTCCACTAACGCTAAAAAGCCGATCACATAGGAACCACTGAAATATATCTAAAGACAAATCCTGGTGTATAGAAATAGTAGCATAAATCGGTAGACAGACTGGCAAGGCTTACAACTTGACACTATACATGATTACAGATTGAATGGTTTTTCATCGAAAGTGGTACACATAAAAATTTATTCTTATTGGTTAAGAATAAGCTTTTATTATCCAACTATTTTGATATAAACCGAACGTGGTGTTGCGTTCTTGTTTGGCAGACAGTCTGGGACTACTGCTGCAACAACAAACCCCGAGTAACCATTACATCACCATGGAGACGGGTGACGTCATTCTGGCGGGCGCGACCACCACGACACCCGAGAGCTACCGTATCGAAGTGGACGGTGACAAACCATCCGTGCGTATCGTGGGCCGAGACAAAGCAGGCGTCTTCTACGGCGTCCAGACGCTAATCAGTCTGGCATTAGACAAACGGGGCATTCCGACTGGACATATATCTGACCAACCACGATATCCCTACCGCGGGTTGATGCTCGACGTGGCGCGGAACTTTCGCTCGAAGGAAGACGTTCTTCGACTGATCGATGTCATGGCAATGTATAAACTAAACAAGCTGCACCTCCACCTGGCGGACGACGAGGGCTGGAGACTAGAGATCCCTGGACTACCGGAACTAACACAGGTCGGACAACACAGCAGTCTTTCCACGCACGCACACACGCCCACACGCACGCACGCACGCACGCACGCTCGCATGCACGCACGCACACCTTCACACAAACAAATATTTTACTAACACATGTGAGATATGTGGCGAGACGAAACGTGTTAGTGTGTAAGTGTAATGTTGATATATCTTACATAATATATTCAGTATTGTGGTTGCCCAAAACTACTAAACGAAAGCGGTATTTATGTCTGGCAGATCGGAAGCAAGCGCTGCCACGACTTGCAGGAGAAGACCTGTACACTGTCACAACTTGGCAGCGGACCAACTTCTTCCGGCCTCGGCAGCGGGTTCTACTCGCAGGCCGATTACAAGGAGATCCTCGGTCGAGCCACAGCCCGCCACGTCGACGTGATCCCGGAGTTCGACAGTCCAGGCCACGCTCGGGCAGCCATCATATCCATGGCAGCGAGAGACAGCGACGACTTTCTCCTGAGACACCCCAACGACACCTCGCAATACTTCTCTGTGCAGATGTTTAATGACAACGCCATCGACCCGTGTCTCGATACGACCTTCCGGTATCTAGGAAAATCTCTTTGTTGACATCACATAGAAACAATCAATATTCATACAGCAACAATGTTTGTCTCGATTAGATATTATCGAATTCACATGTAGTCTCAAATAATAACAATATTAATTTGAACCCATGCAAAGTGTATTGCATAAAACTGGTAAAATTATCTACAAATATCCTAGCAGAACTAAATCCTTTATTTTGAAATCAATTGTGTTTGTGTATTGAGCCACAGCATCGGTCGATTTAACGAGAACTTATTTTGACAAAATGTGTGAAAAGACGAACACGTTGTCTCGTTTGGCAAGAGTATACCCGAATTGTGATGTCGTAGTTTGTTTTAATGCAACTACTATTAGTGTTGTGTGTGTGATTGGAATCCGCATTCCGTTAGTTCGTCTGACGTTATTTTATTATAATCCGTTGCTTGAAAAAAATTAGCAAGTTTTTTCGTTGTCATATCCGATATCAACATCCGGTTCCTTTTACCGACAGATTTATGCGACACTTGGTGCGAGAAGTGAAGAAGATGCACGCCGACACGCAGCCGCTGAAGGTGTTCCACTTCGGCGGTGACGAGGTCGCTCGCGGGGCTTGGACGGAGTCTCCGGCTTGTGCTGCGTTGTCGCTCACTGAAAGGCTCAAACAACGATTCGTGCAGGAAGTGGCGAAGATCGTGCAAGGAGAGGGGCTGGACATAGCGGGATGGGAAGACGGACTAATGAGCGAGGGGAATGTTCCTTTCAATCGCTCCCTATTCCCTAATAATGAGGTTTTAGGCTACGCGTGGCAGAACATCTGGGAGTGGGGCGGAGGAAGTCGAGCCTACGAACTCGCCAACCGCGGATACAAGGTAAAACACTGTCTCATCGAAGACTGTGACGTGATTGTTTTGTAAAACATTCGTCTTTGTATATTAACTTATACCATTTTTATGGATTTATAATATCCTAAGATTTCTCTGCGTGGGTCCCCGCAGCGGTCCAGCCGTTTTTGAAGTGGAAGAACTAGGTTAAGGCCATCAGGCAGATGACACAAGAGGCCTGTCGCACGATGTTGACTCCTCGTTTGACAACGGATCGAAGATCATTGAGTTAGGTGCGGGTTCTTTCAGGTTGTCATTGGCCACGCAACCCATCTCTACTTCGACCACCCATACGAGCCGGACCCCGAGGAGCGAGGCTTCTACTGGGCGACCAGATACACGGACACGCGCAAGGTGTTCAACTTCCTGCCCGACTCGCTCTACGACAACATTGAGACGGACCGAATGGGCAACCCACTCACGCGACCTGGCTTATGCGCCAAACAGTCGTGCACCCCGCTGAACGACGACAGCAAAGGCAACATCGTTGGTGAGTTGTAGTATGAAGAATTTCGTACATTTGCTGGATTATTTAAAGTTACTGAATGAAGAAACTAAATCTAGTGAAACATAATAATTGGCGATATTGCAGATGTGATAAAAGTGTTTTGTTACAAAATATTAGCTTTTTATCTATTGGCACATTACTGATAGCAATCGATTGCACACATATAACGTGAACTAAATGTACTATGTATCAACGACAAAGACTGACAAACATATAACCTTCTAAATATAAACATGGATGGAATATGGTTATTGTGATTATACTGGGAACCACCAACCACTTAACATATACCCACCAAAATTATTGGGGCTGCCCCTCCGGCTTCCCTGTTCCGACGTCAATGCAACAGTGTATCATCTTGTAATCAATGTGGTGATGTGACTTGCCCTTTGCTCTAGTGATCAAGTTATGGGTACCTGACTCCTACTGGTGATGACACGTCACTTTAGGTGATTGACACTTATATTTTATAAAGCTGACACACTACTATCCCATGGGCCATGCAGATGAAAGTAACATTTCTAGGTTTTTTTTGCCTAATAACTTAACTAGCAATACCGAGGGACGATGCCTTGCATACATTCTTTCCATTTTAAATAAAATAATGCCACAAACTTGTGATAATGTTTTTCTCCAGGATTCCAAGGCCACCTGTGGTCGGAAACAGTCCGAACGACGGAACAGTCGCACGAGATGTTGTTTCCTCGAGTCCTCGCCCTGGCTGAGAGGGCGTGGCATCGGGCCGCGTGGGAGACTGCTACGTCAGAGGAAGATAGAGACCAGTTGCGGGAGGCAGACTGGCAGAGGTTCGCGAAAGCTTTGGGATCTGTGGAGTTGGCGCGTCTCGATGCATGTGGGATCGCCTATCGCGTCCCTCCGCCTGGCGCCAGGTAAGTCGCATCAAGCCAACGGAGACACCCGTTCTCACCCCCTGATATGATAACCGTTTCGTCTGAAAAATCAGTCATTGGGAAGATATGATTGCAAACCCGTGAATTTGGCATCTCTGATCTGATTGATTTATGATGTCTCCATATTTCAGTTCAGTTGGTTTCGTTTTGTTTGTTCCGTCGTTGCTGTTTACTGGACAGTCAGTGGACCGACAGTTGGTGTCCGGTCAGGCCCAGTCCCGTTTACTGGACAGTCAGTGGACCAACAGTTGGTAGATCCGGTCAGGCCCAGTCCCATTCGTGCGAGACGTAGCAGAGGCTTCCACTACTCAACAGTGGCACATACACGAGAACCCGTGGCGAAATGATACAGAACGAACATATTGTTAAATATTAATTCCGCTTTATTTAATTGTGTGAATTGTTTCAATATAGGTCATACATAGAATCGTTTCGTATGCATTGTGTATACAATCATAGAATGTTACTAATAAATTATGAGTTAGAATTAGTGTCTTCGAACGTTTACCTGGATTCTGGGAAAACATCCGGTTTCCGCCACAATGTGAAGTGCAGTCTGTCACAAGGTGGATGTGAGACCGACAAACGGAGCTACGGCGACTGCCGACGTCCCAGTGAAACTTTCGTGTGTGCCTATAAATAATGAATGTTCTTGTGTTTCGTACGACAATCGACGACCCGCTTGTAGCGACCCGTGTGCCTTGTCTGCTACGTGGCCTTACATTCTTGTCTCAGAGTAACGTCAAACGGCAAACTCGAGGTGAACGTTGGTCTGCCGGGTTTGATTGTCGAGTGCATTGTTGACGGCGGACATAAATGGATTGAATGCCCCTCCAAGCTGCACGTGCAGCCAGAGACGAATATCATGCTACGTACCAAGTAAAATTGTCACGTTCACTTAAAACTGCTTCCTCAAGTGATTTACCCTATTGCAAATACGGTTCCCTGGTATCCAAATATGTAGTGTGTGAATAGTTTATATAACATCCGCAGTAAATTTTTTATATGTATATTTTTTCAAATCATCGAAAGGATTGACTTTAGTCGTTAGATTTGATAAGGATCAAAATAGTAGATATCCAAAATTGTAAACATTGTGTGGGTCAATGCTGATAATGACCGTGATCCTTTCGCCAATCATATGAAAAAGTTACACAATTTCACCAAGGATGATTTTTTAGTAATTCGATTTTCACTTCTAACTAGCATGTTGCAGTGGATACTAGGTAGGCTTGGTTTTCGCAAAATTTATTTGAAATGAGACTAAAAAAATGGATCTGATTAAGCACCTTTAAGTTTGGTTTTCGATGTGTTATTTAGCTGCATATTGGAACGTCACAACAGCATCGGAATGTAGCCTTTGTGGATTAACCGAACAAATTATGACACAACCTAAAACAACACAATACAATAAGTTGTGTAAAATTGTAAAACACGTTCTATTTTAACCACTGTGCAACCCGCCTACGGTCATAGAATAATCGTTGGTTTTGAATATGGAATAATGTTTAATTTACTATTGAAACCGGTGCAACAATCGGATGACGTTTGAAAAGTTATATTTAGTCAATAATGAACGTAACGTCTTCAGTCTTTAGTGAATGTACTTCACATTTGTGAGCTAGCAGAGCCGTGTGCATATAGCGCGCATGTATTAACGCTAATTCTTGTTATTTATGTAGGGAGTAAGTTCCAGACGCTTATAACTCTGCATTAAAATGAGTATGTTTATGCATGCGTTATTCTATTATGTTTTTTTTACACATGATCCGTTGTTTAGGTCGGCAGATGGTAAACGAGTCAGCCGCGTAGTTTCGACTTGGAATAATGGGTTCGGCCAAACAGGTAGTTACAAGACGTTGGGCTATCTATAACAAAATATTTTGTCACTTATTTTGTCGCACTTACCGAATGGGCGAAACTCAAACACTTTTAACAACCGCATGTAACCGGTGTAGCAGTCTACGTCATGCGAGATCATCTACATTGATTGGTATTGTGTAGCAATAATAGCAATAATGAGAAATTAAGAACAACAGCGACGTGTTAGAACATAACTGCTAATGGTCAAACAGGCAAAAGCTGGTGAAATAGTTCTTTCCCTATTTGTTTTTTCTTTGGGCAAGCGGTAGTGGGTACAACATCGCATATCATATGCGGCAACCCTTGCAGTTGCAAGCATTTTATGTTGCGGAAAATTATTAACACGTAGTTAGGAATATGAAATTATTTCTTCAACACAATCAGGCGGATTAGGGAGTTCATGGACTATGTTAATTCTCCTTTTTCCTATATAACAATAGGTACCACTATTCGCTACATGCACTAACGGCTTGCAAATTTTGGATATCATCAATATAGCCTTTTAATGATAATTAGTAAATCAAAGTCAGGAATATGAGGAAAACATCAACTTATTTGACTGTCTCAATCAATATTCAAACGCAATGGATTATTCAATAAAATGTAAAATTGTTTTTATCTAAGACAATTTATATTCACATTACGACAATAACATAAAATCTACCAAAGTCCTAATTTTACAGATATTATGACGGCAACTTTCACAGAATTCCAAGTTTTACAGTATATTCACTGAAGTAGATATTGTCATGATACGAGACGTGCTTATATGGGTTTGTACAAACTAATGCAACACAGCAGTAATCAACGTTTTTGGCCGTTGACTGTTTCAACAGACTCGATGGAAGGCCAGACGTTGGTGAACTACTTGGGTGAACACCTGGGCGTGAAGTATACGATCGTGAAGAACGACAACGGGACGTTGTTCGAGGCTCAGATCGAACTGAAGAACGCCGGAAACGAGAAGATAGTGTCCACAGACTGGGAGATCTACTTGTGCCACATCCGTCTAATCGAGCCCGAGACGATCCGCCCGAACGGTAGCGAATTGGGCACCAGCGGCTTCCGGGCGTTCCACGTCAACGGATGTCTGCATAAGCTCGCGCCGTCCGCCGGATTCACGGAGCTCCTTCCGGGGAAGATAGTCACTATTGCATTCCGAGCCCAATACTGGCAGGTGGCCAAGACTGACGTCATGCCCAACTGGTACGTCGTCACTTCCGACGCCACCCCTGTCTTGTTAGACAGCACGGTGGGAGAGAGTCTGGATTTTGTTGCACCGTTGACGAAGCCTGAACAGTTGAGGCGAACCCCGAGTGACCGCTACAAACCGCTGACGCCAGCAGATCGCTTCGTCTTGAACGACAACACAAAAACACTCACGAAGCCGGTTATCCAAGTGGTACCGACACCGCTAGAGGTCGCTGTGGATACATCGCGGAGAATTACAATCGATTCGAACTGGGTCGTTGTACAGACGAACGACCTTGTTTCTGAGGCGACCACTCTCATCGCAGGTACTGGTTTTGTGTTCTTCTTTGTGAAATACTAATGCTAACAGATTCAAACAAGATTCATCACGGATATCATGTTGTGGAGTCTTCCACATGATATGTCAAGATTTATGTGTATATGCCAATAACTAAGCTAATATTATATTGCGTATCTAACAATTGGTTGTAATCTGTCGTGTACAGGTTTTTTCCTACTACCCGCATCGTAATCTAATAGGTCGACTCTGATAATTGGCGGATCGTCTAGGTTAAAACTTTCAAATATACAATTACCGTTATTCCTGCAACAATGTCACCCTAAGCGCATCAGTGTTTTCGGACGGGAAATACCGTTCTTTCTGTACTCCGTTTTTAAAAATGAAATGTACCTCTTTTTGTAATTAAAAAAATCATTGTAAAATATGTATATTTGTGGCATACGACGCCATTTTTGCAAATTTTTTTAGTCTCATTTTGTCGCGCGTGTTTTTATTGGAAAGGAGAACGACACATCAATATGACGTCCCGTAAAGCAACACTTTAATAACAGTAGTTGACCGAAGGAATATGTTTCCCGCTTGTCGTGATAACGTTCCCGGTTTTCCATAAGGAGATATATTTAAACGTTGTTTTAACACACTGACATACAGACAGATAGACATATATACTTTATTTGAACTATAATACTCATCACTCAACAAGTGAGTATGTAAAAGCATACATATTATAATTACATATAGTATACATTTATAAAATTAGGGTCTGGGAGAGTTCCACTAACGCTAAAAAGCCGATCACATAGGAATCACTGAAATATATCTAAAGACAAATCCTGGTGTATAGAAATAGTAGCATAAATCGGTAGACAGACTGGCAAGGCTTACAACTTGACACTATACATGATTACAGATTGAATGGTTTTTCATCGAAAGTGGTACACATAAAAATTTATTCTTATTGGTTAAGAATAAGCTTTTATTATCCAACTATTTTGATATAAACCGAACGTGGTGTTGCGTTCTTGTTTGGCAGACAGTCTGGGACTACTGCTGCAACAACAAACCCCGAGTAACCATTACATCACCATGGAGACGGGTGACGTCATTCTGGCGGGCGCGACCACCACGACACCCGAGAGCTACCGTATCGAAGTGGACGGTGACAAACCATCCGTGCGTATCGTGGGCCGAGACAAAGCAGGCGTCTTCTACGGCGTCCAGACGCTAATCAGTCTGGCATTAGACAAACGGGGCATTCCGACTGGACATATATCTGACCAACCACGATATCCCTACCGCGGGTTGATGCTCGACGTGGCGCGGAACTTTCGCTCGAAGGAAGACGTTCTTCGACTGATCGATGTCATGGCAATGTATAAACTAAACAAGCTGCACCTCCACCTGGCGGACGACGAGGGCTGGAGACTAGAGATCCCTGGACTACCGGAACTAACACAGGTCGGACAACACAGCAGTCTTTCCACGCACGCACACACGCCCACACGCACGCACGCACGCACGCTCGCATGCACGCACGCACACCTTCACACAAACAAATATTTTACTAACACATGTGAGATATGTGGCGAGACGAAACGTGTTAGTGTGTAAGTGTAATGTTGATATATCTTACATAATATATTCAGTATTGTGGTTGCCCAAAACTACTAAACGAAAGCGGTATTTATGTCTGGCAGATCGGAAGCAAGCGCTGCCACGACTTGCAGGAGAAGACCTGTACACTGTCACAACTTGGCAGCGGACCAACTTCTTCCGGCCTCGGCAGCGGGTTCTACTCGCAGGCCGATTACAAGGAGATCCTCGGTCGAGCCACAGCCCGCCACGTCGACGTGATCCCGGAGTTCGACAGTCCAGGCCACGCTCGGGCAGCCATCATATCCATGGCAGCGAGAGACAGCGACGACTTTCTCCTGAGACACCCCAACGACACCTCGCAATACTTCTCTGTGCAGATGTTTAATGACAACGCCATCGACCCGTGTCTCGATACGACCTTCCGGTATCTAGGAAAATCTCTTTGTTGACATCACATAGCAACAATCAATATTCATACAGCAACAATGTTTGTCTCGATTAGATATTATCGAATTCACATGTAGTCTCAAATAATAACAATATTAATTTGAACCCATGCAAAGTGTATTGCATAAAACTGGTAAAATTATCTACAAATATCCTAGCAGAACTAAATCCTTTATTTTGAAATCAATTGTGTTTGTGTATTGAGCCACAGCATCGGTCGATTTAACGAGAACTTATTTTGACAAAATGTGTGAAAAGACGAACACGTTGTCTCGTTTGGCAAGAGTATACCCGAATTGTGATGTCGTAGTTTGTTTTAATGCAACTACTATTAGTGTTGTGTGTGTGATTGGAATCCGCATTCCGTTAGTTCGTCTGACGTTATTTTATTATAATCCGTTGCTTGAAAAAAATTAGCAAGTTTTTTCGTTGTCATATCCGATATCAACATCCGGTTCCTTTTACCGACAGATTTATGCGACACTTGGTGCGAGAAGTGAAGAAGATGCACGCCGACACGCAGCCGCTGAAGGTGTTCCACTTCGGCGGTGACGAGGTCGCTCGCGGGGCTTGGACGGAGTCTCCGGCTTGTGCCGCGTTGTCGCTCACTGAAAGGCTCAAACAACGATTCGTGCAGGAAGTGGCGAAGATCGTGCAAGGAGAGGGGCTGGACATAGCGGGATGGGAAGACGGACTAATGAGCGAGGGGAATGTTCCTTTCAATCGCTCCCTATTCCCTAATAATGAGGTTTTAGGCTACGCGTGGCAGAACATCTGGGAGTGGGGCGGAGGAAGTCGAGCCTACGAACTCGCCAACCGCGGATACAAGGTAAAACACTGTCTCATCGAAGACTGTGACGTGATTGTTTTGTAAAACATTCGTCTTTGTATATTAACTTATACCATTTTTATGGATTTATAATATCCTAAGATTTCTCTGCGTGGGTCCCCGCAGCGGTCCAGCCGTTTTTGAAGTGGAAGAACTAGGTTAAGGCCATCAGGCAGATGACACAAGAGACCTGTCGCACGATGTTGACTCCTCGTTTGACAACGGATCGAAGATCATTGAGTTAGGTGCGGGTTCTTTCAGGTTGTCATTGGCCACGCAACCCATCTCTACTTCGACCACCCATACGAGCCGGACCCCGAGGAGCGAGGCTTCTACTGGGCGACCAGATACACGGACACGCGCAAGGTGTTCAACTTCCTGCCCGACTCGCTCTACGACAACATTGAGACGGACCGAATGGGCAACCCACTCACTCGACCTGGCTTATGCGCAAAACAGTCGTGCACCCCGCTGAACGACGACAGCAAAGGCAACATCGTTGGTGAGTTGTAGTATGAAGAATTTCGTACATTTGCTGGATTATTTAAAGTTACTGAATGAAGAAACTAAATCTAGTGAAACATAATAATTGGCGATATTGCAGATGTGATAAAAGTGTTTTGTTACAAAATATTAGCTTTTTATCTATTGGCACATTACTGATAGCAATCGATTGCACACATATAACGTGAACTAAATGTACTATGTATCAACGACAAAGACTGACAAACATATAACCTTCTAAATATAAACATGGATGGAATATGGTTATTGTGATTATACTGGGAACCACCAACCACTTAACATATACCCACCAAAATTATTGGGGCTGCCCCTCCGGCTTCCCTGTTCCGACGTCAATGCAACAGTGTATCATCTTGTAATCAATGTGGTGATGTGACTTGCCCTTTGCTCTAGTGATCAAGTTATGGGTATCTGACTCCTACTGGTGATGACACGTCACTTTAGGTGATTGACACTTATATTTTATAAAGCTGACACACTACTATCCCATGGGCCATGCAGATGAAAGTAACATTTCTAGGTTTTTTTTGCCTAATAACTTAACTAGCAATACCGAGGGACGATGCCTTGCATACATTCTTTCCATATTAAAAGATAATGCCACAAACTTGTGATAATGTTTTTCTCCAGGATTCCAAGGCCACCTGTGGTCGGAAACAGTCCGAACGACGGAACAGTCGCACGAGATGTTGTTTCCTCGAGTCCTCGCCCTGGCTGAGAGGGCGTGGCATCGGGCCGCGTGGGAGACTGCTACGTCAGAGGAAGATAGAGACCAGTTGCGGGAGGCAGACTGGCAGAGGTTCGCGAAAGCTTTGGGATCTGTGGAGTTGGCGCGTCTCGATGCATGTGGGATCGCCTATCGCGTCCCTCCGCCTGGCGCCAGGTAAGTCGCATCAAGCCAACGGAGACACCCGTTCTCACCCCCTGATATGATAACCGTTTCGTCTGAAAAATCAGTCATTGGGAAGATATGATTGCAAACCCGCGAATTTGGCATCTCTGATCTGATTGATTTATGATGTCTCCATATTTCAGTTCAGTTGGTTTCGTTTTGTTTGTTCCGTCGTTGCTGTTTACTGGACAGTCAGTGGACCGACAGTTGGTGTCCGGTCAGGCCCAGTCCCGTTTACTGGACAGTCAGTGGACCAACAGTTGGTAGATCCGGTCAGGCCCAGTCCCGTTCGTGCGAGACGTAGCAGAGGCTTCCACTACTCAACAGTGGCACATACACGAGAACCCGTGGCGAAATGATACAGAACGAACATATTGTTAAATATTAATTCCGCTTTATTTAATTGTGTGAATTGTTTCAATATAGGTCATACATAGAATCGTTTCGTATGCATTGTGTATACAATCATAGAATGTTACTAATAAATTATGAGTTAGAATTAGTGTCTTCGAACGTTTACCCGGATTCTGGGAAAACATCCGGTTTCCGCCACAATGTGAAGTGCAGTCTGTCACAAGGTGGTTGTCAGACCGACAAACGGAGCTACGGCGACTGCCGACGTCCCAGTGAAACTGTCGTGTGTGCCTATAAATAATGAATGTTCTTGTGTTTCGTACGACAATCGATGACCCGCTTGTAGCGACCCGTGTGCCTTGTCTGCTACGTGGCCTTACATTCTTGTCTCAGAGTAACGTCTAACGGCAAACTCGAGGTGAACGTTGGTCTGCCGGGTTTGACTGTCGAGTGCATTGTTGACGGCGGACATAAGTGGATTGACTGCCCCTCCAAGCTGCACGTGCAACCAGAGACGAATATCATGCTACGTACCAAGTAAAATTGTCACGTTCACTTAAAACTGCTTCCTCAAGTGATTTACCCTATTGCAAATACGGTTCCCTGGTATCCAAATATGTAGTGTGTGAATAGTTTATATAACATCCGCAGTAAATTTTTTATATGTATATTTTTTCAAATCATCGAAAGGATTGACTTTAGTCGTTAGATTTGATAAGGATCAAAATAGTAGATATCCAAAATTGTAAACATTGTGTGGGTCAATGCTGATAATGACCGTGACCTCCATCCTTTCGCCAATCATATGAAAAAGTTACACAATTTCACCAAGGATGATTTTTTAGTAATTCGATTTTCACTTCTAACTAGCATGTTGCAGTGGATACTAGGTAGGCTTGGTTTTCGCAAAATTTATTTGAAATGAGACTAAAAAAATGGATCTGATTAAGCACCTTTAAGTTTGGTTTTCGATGTGTTATTTAGCTGCATATTGGAACGTCACAACAGCATCCGAATGTAGCCTTTGTGGATTAACCGAACAAATTATGACACAACCTAAAACAACACAATACAATAAGTTGTGTAAAATTGTAAAACACCTTCTATTTTAACCACTGTGCAACCCGCCTACGGTCATAGAATAATCGTTGGCTTTGAATATGGAATAATGTTTAATTTACTATTGAAACCGGTGCAACAATCGGATGACGTTTGAAAAGTTATATTTAGTCAATAATGAACGTAACGTCTTCAGTCTTTAGTGAATGTACTTCACATTTGTGAGCTAGCAGAGCCGTGTGCATATAGCGCGCATGTATTAACGCTAATTCTTGTTATTTATGTAGAGAGTAAGTTCCAGACGCTTATAACTCTGCATTAAAATGAGTATGTTTGTGCATGCGTGATTCTATTATGTTTTTTTTACACATGATCCGTTGTTTAGGTCGGCAGATGGTAAACGAGTCAGCCGCGTGGTTTCGACTTGGAATAATGGGTTCGGCCAAACAGGTAGTTACAAGACGTTGGGCTATCTATAACAAAATATTTTGTCACTTATTTTGTCGCACTTACCGAATGGGCTAAACTCAAACACTTTTAACAACCGCATGTAACCGGTGTAGAAGTCTACGTCATGCGAGATCATCTACATTGATTGGTATTGTGTAGCAATAATAGCAATAATGAGAAATTAAGAACAACAGCGACGTGTTAGAACATAACTGCTAATGGTCAAACAGGCAAAAGCTGGTGAAATAGTTCTTTCCCTATTTGTTTTTTCTTTGGGCAAGCGGTAGTGGGTACAACATCGCATATCATATGCGGCAACCCTTGCAGTTGCAAGCATTTTATGTTGCGGAAAATTATTAACACGTAGTTAGGAATATGAAATTATTTCTTCAACACAATCAGGCGGATTAGGGAGTTCATGGACTATGTTAATTCTCCTTTTTCCTATATAACAATAGGTACCACTATTCGCTACATGCACTAACGGCTTGCAAATTTTGGATATCATCAATATAGCCTTTTAATGATAATTAGTAAATCAAAGTCAGGAATATGAGGAAAACATCAACTTATTTGACTGTCTCAATCAATATTCAAACGCAATGGATTATTCAATAAAATGTAAAATTGTTTTTATCTAAGACAATTTATATTCACATTACGACAATAACATAAAATCTACCAAAGTCCTAATTTTACAGATATTATGACGGCAACTTTCACAGAATTCCAAGTTTTACAGTATATTCACTGAAGTAGATATTGTCATGATACGAGACGTGCTTATATGGGTTTGTACAAACTAATGCAACACAGCAGTAATCAACGTTTTTGGCCGTTGACTGTTTCAACAGATTCGATGGAAGGCCAGACGTTGGTGAACTACTTGGGTGAACACCTGGGCGTGAAGTATACGATCGTGAAGAACGACAACGGGACGTTGTTCGAGGCTCAGATCGAACTGAAGAACGCCGGAAACGAGAAGATAGTGTCCACAGACTGGGAGATCTACTTGTGCCACATCCGTCTAATCGAGCCCGAGACGATCCGCCCGAACGGTAGCGAATTGGGCACCAGCGGCTTCCGGGCGTTCCACGTCAACGGATGTCTGCATAAGCTCGCTCCGTCCGCCGGATTCACGGAGCTCCTTCCGGGGAAGATAATCACTATTGCATTCCGAGCCCAATACTGGCAGGTGGCCAAGACTGACGTCATGCCCAACTGGTACGTCGTCACTTCCGACGCCACCCCTGTCTTGTTAGACAGCACGGTGGGAGAGAGTCTGGATTTTGTTGCACCGTTGACGAAGCCTGAACAGTTGAGGCGAACCCCGAGTGACCGCTACAAACCGCTGACGCCAGCAGATCGCTTCGTCTTGAACGACAACACAAAAACACTCACGAAGCCGGTTATCCAAGTGGTACCGACACCGCTAGAGGTCGCTGTGGATACATCGCGGAGAATTACAATCGATTCGAACTGGGTCGTTGTACAGACGAACGACCTTGTTTCTGAGGCGACCACTCTCATCGCAGGTACTGGTTTTGTGTTCTTCTTTGTGAAATACTAATGCTAACAGATTCAAACAAGATTCATCACGGATATCATGTTGTGGAGTCTTCCACATGATATGTCAAGATTTATGTGTATATGCCAATAACTAAGCTAATATTATATTGCGTATCTAACAATTGGTTGTAATCTGTCGTGTACAGGTTTTTTCCTACTACCCGCATCGTAATCTAATAGGTCGACTCTGATAATTGGCGGATCGTCTAGGTTAAAACTTTCAAATATACAATTACCGTTATTCCTGCAACAGTGTCACCCTAAGCGCATCAGTGTTTTCGGACGGGAAATACCGTTCTTTCTGTACTCCGTTTTTAAAAATGAAATGTACCTCTTTTTGTAATTAAAAAAATCATTGTAAAATATTTATATTTGTGGCATACGACGCCATTTTTGCACATTTTTTTAGTCTAATTTTGTCGCGCGTGTTTTTATTGGAAAGGAGAACGACACATCAATATGACGTACCGAAAAGCAACACTTTAATAACAGTAGTTGACCGAAGGAATGTGTTTCCCGCTTGTCGTGATAACGTTCCCGCTTTTCCATAAGGAGATATATTTAAACGTTGTTTTAGCACACTGACATACAGACAGATAGACATATATACTTTATTTGAACTATAATACTCATCACTCAACAAGTGAGTATGTAAAAGCATACATATTATAATTACGTATAGTTTACATTTATAAAATTAGGGTCTGGGAGAGTTCCACTAACGCTAAAAAGCCGATCACATAGGAACCACTGAAATATATCTAAAGACAAATCCTGGTGTATAGAAATAGTAGCATAAATCGGTAGACAGACTGGCAAGGCTTACAACATGACACTATACATGATTACAGATTGAATGTTTTTTCATCGAAAGTGGTACACATAAAAGTTTATTCTTATTGGTTAAGAATAAGCTTTTATGATCCAACTATTTTAATATAAACCGAACGTGGTGTTGCGTTCTTGTTTGGCAGACAGTCTGGGACTACTGCTGCAACAACAAACCCCGAGTAACCATTACATCACCATGGAGACGGGTGACGTCATTCTGGCGGGCGCGACCACCACGACACCCGAGAGCTACCGTATCGAAGTGGACGGTGACAAACCATCCGTGCGTATCGTGGGCCGAGACAAAGCAGGCGTCTTCTACGGCGTCCAGACGCTAATCAGTCTGGCATTAGACAAACGGGGCATTCCGACTGGACATATATCTGACCAACCACGATATCCCTACCGCGGGTTGATGCTCGACGTGGCGCGGAACTTTCGCTCGAAGGAAGACGTTCTTCGACTGATCGATGTCATGGCAATGTATAAACTAAACAAGCTGCACCTCCACCTGGCGGACGACGAGGGCTGGAGACTAGAGATCCCTGGACTGCCGGAACTAACACAGGTCGGACAACACAGCAGTCTTTCCACGCACGCACACACGCCCACACGCACGCACGCACGCTCGCACGCTCGCACGCTCGCACGCACGCACACCTTCACACAAATAAATATTTTACTAATACATGTGAGATATGTGGCAAGACGAAACGTGTTAGTGTGTAAGTGTAATGTTGATATATCTTACATAATATATTCAGTTTTGTGGTTGCCCAAAACTACTAAACGAAAGCGGTATTTATGTCTGGCAGATCGGAAGCAAGCGCTGCCACGACTTGCAGGAGAAGACCTGTACACTGTCACAACTTGGCAGCGGACCAACTTCTTCCGGCCTCGGCAGCGGGTTCTACTCGCAGGCCGATTACATGGAGATCCTCGGTCGAGCCACAGCCCGCCACGTCGACGTGATCCCGGAGTTCGACAGTCCAGGCCACGCTCGGGCAGCCATCATATCAATGGCAGCGATAAACAGCGACGACTTTCTCCTGAGACACCCCAACGACACCTCGCAATACTTCTCTGTGCAGATGTTTAATGACAACGCCATAGACCCGTGTCTCGACACGACCTTCCGGTATTTAGGGCAATCTCTTTGTTGACATCACATAGCAGCGACGTGTGTTTCGATTCAGTATTGTCTTAAATTAATATTCATACAGCAGTCATGTTTGTCTCTTCTCGATTAGATAGTATCGAATTCACAGGTAGCCTCAAATAGTATCAATATTAAATTCAAACCATGCAACATGTATTGCATAAAACTGGCCAAATTCTGTACAAATATCCTTGCAGAAAAAAATCCTTTATTTTGAAATCAATTGTGTTTGTGTATTGAGCCACAGTATCGGTCGATTTAAATAAAACTTATTTTGACAAAATGTGTGAAAAGACGAACACCTTTTCTCGTTTGGCAAGAGTATTCTCGAATTGCGACCTGATATAAAAAATGGGACTATTGTTTTAGTCTACATAAGACCAATGTCCTTGACGTATATAATATTATATCAGCTGAAAACAAGCCAAACGTGGCCCAAATCTTCAAGCAAATTTAAGGGAGTGTTTTATTTATTTCGATGTCGTAATTTGTTTTAGTGCAATTACTATTAGTGTTGTGTGTGATTGGAATCCCCATTCCGTTAGTTCGTCAGACGTTATTTTATTATAATCCGTTGCTTGAGAAAATGGACAAGTTTTCCATTGTCATATTCGATATCAACATCCGGTTCCTTTTACCGACAGATTCATGCGACACTTGGTGCGAGAAGTGAAGAAGATGCACGCCGACACGCAGCCGCTGAAGGTGTTCCACTTCGGCGGTGACGAGGTCGCTCGCGGGGCTTGGACGGAGTCTCCGGCTTGTGCCGCGTTGTCGCTCACAGAAAGGCTCAAACAGCGATTCGTGCAGGAAGTGGCGAAGATCGTGCAAGGAGAGGGACTGGACATAGCGGGATGGGAAGACGGACTAATGAGCGAGGGGAATGTTCCTTTCAATCGCTCCCTATTCCCTAATAATGAGGTTTTAGGCTACGCGTGGCAGAACATCTGGGAATGGGGCGGAGGAAGTCGAGCCTACGAACTCGCCAACCACGGATACAAGGTAAAATACTGTCTCATCGAAGACTGCAATGTGATTGTTTTGTAAAGAATTCGATCTTTTACATATTAACTTACACGAACTGCCGATTTTTCACGGATTTATAATATCCTTAGCTGTCTCTGTGTGGGTCCCTGCCGCGGTCAAGCAATGTTTGAAGTGGATGAACTAGGTTAGGGTATCAGGCAGATAAGACCAGAGACTTGTCGCACGATGTTGACTCCTCGTTTGTCAGCGGATCGAAGATCATTGAGTTGGGTGCGGGTTCTTTCAGGTTGTCATTGGTCACGCAACGCATCTATACTTCGACCACCCATACGAGCCGGACCCCGAGGAGCGAGGCTACTACTGGGCGACCAGGTACACGGACACACGCAAGGTGTTCAACTTCCTGCCCGACTCGCTCTACGACAACATTGAGACGGACCGAATGGGCAACCCACTCACTCGACCTGGCTTATGCGCCAAACAGTCGTGCACCCCGCTGAACGACGACAGCAAAGGCAACATCGTTGGTGAGTTGTAGTATGAAGAATTTTGTACATTTGCTGGTTTATTTAAAGTTACTGAAATAAGAAACTAAATCTAGTGAAACATAATAATTGGCGATATTTCTGATGTAAAAAAATTGTTTTGTTACAAAATATTAGCTTTTTATCTATTGGCACATTACTGATAGCAATCGATTGCACACATATAACGTGAAATAAATGTACTAAGTATCAACGACAAAGACTGACAAACATATAACCTTCTAAATATAAACAGGGAGCGAAGTTGGTTATTATGATTATACTGGGAGCCACCATGCACTTAACATATACACACCTAAGGTATTGGGGCGTCCCCTCCGGCTTCCCTGTTCCGACGCCAATGCAACAGTGTATCATCTTGTAATCAATGTGGTGATGTGACTTGCCCTTTGCTCTAGTGATGAAGTTATGGGTACCTGACTCCTACTGTTGATGACACGTCACTTTAGGTGATTGATACTTATCTTTTATAAAGCTGACACACTACTAACCCATGGGCTATGCAGATGAAAGTAAAATGTATAGGTTTTTTTGCCCAATAACTTAACTATCAATACTGAGGGACGTTGCCTTGCATACATTCCTTCCACATTAAAAAATAGTGCCACAAACTTGTGATTAATGTTTTCCCCCAGGAATCCAAGGCCACCTGTGGTCGGAAACAGTCCGAACGACGGAACAGTCGCACGAGATGTTGTTTCCTCGAGTCCTCGCCCTGGCTGAGAGGGCGTGGCATCGGGCCACGTGGGAGACTGCTACGTCAGAGGAAGATAGAGACCAGTTGCGGGATGCAGACTGGCAGAGGTTCGCGAAAGCCTTGGGATCTATGGAGTTGGTGCGTCTCGATCGATGTGGGATCGCCTATCGCGTCCCTCCGCCTGGCGCCAGGTAAGTCGCCTCAAGCCAACGGAGACACCCGTTCTCACCCCCTGATATGATAACCGTTTCGTCTGAACAATCAGTCATTGGGATGATATGACTGCAAACCAGCGAATTTGGCCTCTCTGATATGATTGATTAATAATATCTCCATATATCAGTTCAGTTGGTTTCGTTGTGTTTGTTCCGTCGTTGCCGTTTACTGGAAAGTCAGTGGACCGACAGTTGGTAGATCCGGACAGGCCCAGTCCCGTTCGTGCGAGACGGAGCAGAAGCGGGCTTCCACTACTCAACAGTGGCACAGACACGCGAACCCTTGGCGAAATGATACAGAACGAACACATTGTTAAATATTAATTCTGCTTTATTTCATTGTGTGAATTGTTTCAATATAGGTCATACATAGAATCGTTTCGTATGCATTGTGTATACACTGCTAGAATGTTACTAATAAATTATGAGTTAGAATCAGTGTCTTCGAACATTTACCCGGATTCTGGGAAATCATCCGGTTTCCGCCACAATGTGAAGTGCAGTCTGTCACAAGGCGGTTGTGAGACCGACAAACGGAGCTACGGCGACTGCCGACGTCCCAGTGAAACTTTCGTGTGTGCCTATAAATACTGAATGTTCTTGTGTTTCGTAAGACAATCGACGACCTGCTTGTAGCTTCTTGTGTGCCTTGTCTGCTACGTGGCCTTACATTCTTGTCTCAGAGTAACGTCTAACGGCAAATTCGAGGTGAACGTTGGTCTGCCGGGTTTGACTGTCGAGTGCATTGTTGACGGCGGACATAAGTGGATTGACTGCCCCTCCAAGCTGCACGTGCAGCCAGAGACGAATATCATGCTACGTACCAAGTAAAATTGTCACGTTCACTTAAAACTGCTTCCTCAAGTGATTTAGCCTATTGCAAATACGGTTCCCTGGTATCCAAATATGTAGTGTGAATAGTTTATATAACATCCGCAGTAAATGTTTTTTATATGAATATTTTTTGAAATCATCGAAAGGATTGACTTTAGCCGTTAGATCTGGTAAGGATCAAAATAGTAGATATCCAAAATTGTAAACATTGTGTGGGTCAATGCTGATCATGACCGTGACCTCCATCCTTTCGCCAATCATATGAAAAAGTTACACAATTTAACCAAGGAAAAAATCGTGATTTTTCAGTAATTCGATTTTCACTTCTAACTAGCATGTTGCAGTGGATACTAGGTAGGCTTGGTTTTCGCAAAATTTATTTGAAATGAGACTAACAAAAATGGATCTGATTAAGCACCTTTAAGTTTGGTTTTCGATGTGTTATTTAGCTGCATATTGGAACGTCACAACAGCATCCGAATGTAGCCTTTGTGGATTAACCGAACAACATATGACACAACCTAAAACAACACAATACAATAAGTTGTGTAACATTGTAAAACACGTTCTATTTTAACCACTGTGCAACCCGCCTACGGTCATAGAATAATCGTTGGTTTTGAATATGGAATAATGTTTAATTTACTATTGAAACCGGTGCAACAATCGGATGACGTTGGAAAAGTTATATTTAGTCAATGATGAACGTAACGTCTTCAGTCTTTAGTGAATGTACTTCACATTTGTGAGCTAGCAGAGCCGTGTGCATGTAGCGCGCATGTATTAACGCTAATTCTTGTTATTTATGTAGGGAGTAAGTTCCAGACGCTTACAACTCTGCATTAAAATGAGTATGTTTGTGCATGCGTGATTCTATGATGTTTTTTTACACATGATCCGTTATTTAGGTCGGCAGATGGTAAACGAGTCAGCCGCGTGGTTTCGACTTGGAATAATGGGTTCGGCCAAACAGGTAGTTACAAGACGTTGGGCTATCTATAACAAAATATTTTGTCACTTATTTTGTCGCACTTACCGAATGGGCGAAACTCAAACACTTTTAACAACCGCATGTAACCGGTGTAGCAGTCTACGTCATGCGAGATCATCTACATTGATTGGTATTGTGTAGCAATAATAGCAATAATGAGAAATTAAGAACAACAGCGACGTGTTAGAACATAACTGCTAATGGTCAAACAGGCAAAAGCTGATGAAATAGTTCTTTCCCTATTTGTTTTTTCTTTGGGCAAGCGGTAGTGGGCACAACATCGCATATCATATGCTGCAACCCTTGCAGTTGCAAGCATTTTATGTTGCGGAAAATTATTAACACGTAGTTAGGAATATGAAATTATTTCTTCAACACAATCAGGCGGATTAGGGAGTTCGTGGACTATGTTAATTCTCCTTTTTCCTATATAAAATAGGTACCACTATTCGCTACATGCACTAACGGCTTGCAAACTTTGGATATCATCAATATAGCCTTTTAATGATAATTAGTAAATTAAAGGCAGGAATATGAGGAAAACATCAAATTATTTGACTGTCTCAATCAATATTCAAACGCAATGGATTATTCAATAAAATGTAAAATTGTTTTATCTAAGACAATTTATATTCACATTACGACAATAACATAAAATCTACCAAAGTCCTAATTTTACAGATATTATGACGGCAACTTTCACAGAATTCCAAGTTTTACAGTATATTCACTGAAGTAGATATTGTCATGATACGAGACGTGCTTATATGGGTTTGTACAAACTAATGCAACACAGCAGTAATCAACGTTTTTGGCCGTTGACTGTTTCAACAGACTCGATGGAAGGCCAGACGTTGGTGAACTACTTGGGTGAACACCTGGGCGTGAAGTATACGATCGTGAAGAACGACAACGGGACGTTGTTCGAGGCTCAGATCGAACTGAAGAACGTCGGAAACGAGAAGATAGTGTCCACAGACTGGGAGATCTACTTGTGCCACATCCGTCTCATCGAGCCCGAGACGATCCGCCCGAACGGTAGCGAGTTGGGCACCAGCGGCTTCCGGGCGTTCCACGTCAACGGATGTCTGCATAAGCTCGCGCCTTCCGCCGGATTCACGGAGCTCCTTCCGGGGAAGATAATCACTATTGCATTCCGAGCCCAATACTGGCAAGTGGCCAAGACTGACGTCATGCCCAACTGGTACGTCGTCACTTCCGACGCCACCCCTGTCTTGTTAGACAGCACGGTGGGAGAGAGTCTGGATTTTGTTGCACCGTTGACGAAGCCTGAACAGTTGAGGCGAACCCCGAGTGACCACTACAAACCGCTGACGCCAGCAGATCGCTTCGTCTTGAACGACAACACAAAAACACTCACCAAGCCGGTTATCGAAGTGGTACCGACACCGCTAGAGGTCGCTGTGGATACATTGCGGAGAATTACAATCGATTCGAACTGGGTCGTTGTACAGACGAACGACCTTGTTTCTGAGGCGACCACTCTCATCGCAGGTACTGGTTTTGTGTTCTTCTTTGTGAAATACTAATGCTAACATATTCAAACAAGACTCATCACGGATATCATGTTGTGGAGTCATCCACATGATATGTCAAGATTTATGTGTATATGCCAATAACTAAGCTAATATTATATTGCGTACCAAACAATTGGTTGTAATCTGTCGTATACAGGTTTTTTCCTACTACCCGCATCGTAATCTAATATGTCGACTCTGATAATTGGCGGATCGTCTAGGTTAAAACTTTCAAATATACAATTACCGATATTCCTGCAACAATGTCACCCTAAGCGCATCAGTGTTTTCGGACGGGAAATACCGTTCTTTCTGTACTCCGTTTTTAAAAATGAAATGTACCTCTTTTTGTAATAAAAAAAATCATTGTAAAATATTTATATTTGTGGCATACGACGCCATTTTTGCACATTTTTTTAGTCTAATTTTGTCGCGCGTGTTTTTATTGGAAAGGAGAACGGCACATCAATATGACGTCCCGCAAAGCAACACTTTAATAACAGTAGTTGACCGAAGGAATGTGTTTCCCGCTTGTCGTGATAACGTTCCCGCTTTTCCATAAGGAGATATATTTAAACGTTGTTTTAGCACACTGACATACAGACAGATAGACATATATACTTTATTTGAACTATAATACTCATCACTCAACAAGTGAGTATGTAAAAGCATACATATTATAATTACATATAGTATACATTTATAAAATTAGGGTCTGGGAGAGTTCCACTAACGCTAAAAAGCCGATCACATAGGAACCACTGAAATATATCTAAAGACAAATCCTGGTGTATAGAAATAGTAGCATAAATCGGTAGACAGACTGGCAAGGCTTACAACATGACACTATACATGATTACAGATTGAATGGTTTTTCATCGAAAGTGGTACACATAAAAGTTTATTCTTATTGGTTAAGAATAAGCTTTTATGATCCAACTATTTTAATATAAACCGAACGTGGTGTTGCGTTCTTGTTTGGCAGACAGTCTGGGACTACTGCTGCAACAACAAACCCCGAGTAACCATTACATCACCATGGAGACGGGTGACGTCATTCTGGCGGGCGCGACCACCACGACACCCGAGAGCTACCGTATCGAAGTGGACGGTGACAAACCATCCGTGCGTATCGTGGGCCGAGACAAAGCAGGCGTCTTCTACGGCGTCCAGACGCTAATCAGTCTGGCATTAGACAAACGGGGCATTCCGACTGGACATATATCTGACCAACCACGATATCCCTACCGCGGGTTGATGCTCGACGTGGCGCGGAACTTTCGCTCGAAGGAAGACGTTCTTCGACTGATCGATGTCATGGCAATGTATAAACTAAACAAGCTGCACCTCCACCTGGCGGACGACGAGGGCTGGAGACTAGAGATCCCTGGACTACCGGAACTAACACAGGTCGGACAACACCGCAGTCTTTCCACGCACGCACACACGCCCACACGCACGCACGCACGCACGCACGCACACCTTCACACAAACAAATGTTTTACTAATACATGTGAGATATGTGGCAAGACGAAACAATTTAATGTGTAAGTGTAATGTTGATATATCTTACATAATATATTCAGTATTGTGGTTGCCCATAACTACTAAACGAAAGCGGTATTTATGTCTGGCAGATCGGAAGCAAGCGCTGCCACGACTTGCAGGAGAAGACCTGTACACTGTCACAACTTGGCAGCGGACCAACTTCTTCCGGCCTCGGCAGCGGGTTCTACTCGCAGGCCGATTACATGGAGATCCTCGGTCGAGCCACAGCCCGCCACGTCGACGTGATCCCGGAGTTCGACAGTCCAGGCCACGCTCGGGCAGCCATCATATCAATGGCAGCGATAAACAGCGACGACTTTCTCCTGAGACACCCCAACGACACCTCGCAATACTTCTCTGTGCAGATGTTTAATGACAACGCCATAGACCCGTGTCTCGACACGACCTTCCGGTATTTAGGACAATCTCTTTGTTGACATCACATAGCAGCGACGTGTGTTTCGATTCAGTATTGTCTTAAATCAATATTCATACAGCAGTCATGTTTGTCTCATCTCGATTAGATAGTATCGAATTCACAGGTAGCCTCAAATAGTATCAATATTAAATTTAATCCATGCAATATGTATTGCATAAAACTGGCCAAATTCTGTACAAATATCCTTGCAGAAACAAATCCTTTATTTTGAAATCAATTGTGTTTGTGTATTGAGCCACAGTATCGGTCGATTTAAATAAAACTTATTTTGACAAAATGTGTGAAAAGACGAACACCTTTTCTCGTTTGGCAAGAGTATTCTCGAATTGCGACCTGTTATAAAAAATAGGACTATTGTTTTAGTCTACATAAGACCAATGTCCTTGACGTATATGATATTATATCAGCTGAAAACAAGCCAAACGTGGCCCAAATCTTCAAGCAAATTTAAGGGAGTGTTTTATTTATTTCGATGTCGTAGTTTGTTTTAGTGCAACTACTATTAGTGTTGTGTGTGATTGGAATCCCCATTCTGTTAGTTCGTCAGACGTTATTTTATTATAATCCGTTGCTTGAGAAAATGGACAAGTTTACCATTGTCATATCCGATATCAACATCCGGTTACTTTTACCAACAGATTCATGCGACACTTGGTGCGAGAAGTGAAGAAGATGCACGCCGACACGCAGCCGCTGAAGGTATTCCACTTCGGCGGTGACGAGGTCGCTCGCGGGGCTTGGACGGAGTCTCCGGCTTGTGCCGCGTTGTCGCTCACTGAAAGGCTCAAACAGCGATTCGTGCAGGAAGTGGCGAAGATTGTGCAAGGAGAGGGACTGGACATAGCGGGATGGGAAGACGGACTAATGAGCGAGGGGAATGTTCCTTTCAATCGCTCCCTATTCCCTAATAATGAGGTTTTAGGCTACGCGTGGCAGAACATCTGGGAGTGGGGCGGAGGAAGTCGAGCCTACGAACTCGCCAACCACGGATACAAGGTAAAATACTGTCTCATCGAAGACTGCAATGTGATTGTTTTGTAAAACATTCGATCTTTGCATATTAACTTACACGAACAGCCGATTTTTCACGGATTTATAATATCCTTAGCTGTCTCTGTGTGGGTCCCTGCCGCGGTCAAGCAATGTTTGAAGTGGATGAACTAGGTTAGGGTATCAGGCAGATAAGACCAGAGACTTGTCGCACGATGTTGACCTCTCGTTTGTCAGCGGATCGAAGATCATTTATTTGGGTGCGGGTTCTTTCAGGTTGTCATTGGTCACGCAACGCATCTCTACTTCGACCACCCATACGAGCCGGACCCCGAGGAGCGAGGCTACTACTGGGCGACCAGGTACACGGACACACGCAAGGTGTTCAACTTCCTGCCCGACTCGCTCTACGACAACATTGAGACGGACCGAATGGGCAACCCACTCACTCGACCTGGTTTATGCGCCAAACAGTCGTGCACCCCGCTGAACGACGACAGCAAAGGCAACATCGTTGGTGAGTTGTAGTATGAAGAATTTCGTACATTTGCTGGTTTATTTAAAGTTACTGAAATAAGAAACTAAATCTAGTGAAACATAATAATTGGCGATATTTCTGATGTAAAAAAATTGTTTTGTTACAAAATATTAGCTTTTTATCTATTGGCACATTACTGATAGCAATCGATTGCACACATATAACGTGAAATAAATGTACTAAGTATCAACGACAAAGACTGACAAACATATAACCTTCTAAATATAAACAGGGAGCGAATTTGGTTATTGTGATTATACTGGGAACCACCAAGCACTTAACATATACCCACCAAAATTATTGGGGCTGCCCCTCCGGCTTCCCTGTTCCGACGTCAATGCAACAGTGTATCATCTTGTAATCAATGTGGTGATGTGACTTGCCCTTTGCTCTAGTGATCAAGTTATGGGTACCTGACTCCTACTGTTGATGACACGTCACTTTAGGTGATTGATACTTATCTTTTATAAAGCTGACACACTACTAACCAATGGGCTTGCAGATGAAAGTAAAATGTATAGGTTTTTTTTGCCCAATAACTTAACTATCAATACTGAGGGACGTTGCCTTGCATACATTCCTTCCATATTAAAAAATAGTGCTACAAACTTGTGATAATGTTTTCCCTCAGGAATCCAAGGCCACCTGTGGTCGGAAACAGTCCGAACGACGGAACAGTCGCACGAGATGTTGTTTCCTCGAGTCCTCGCCCTGGCTGAGAGGGCGTGGCATCGGGCCGCGTGGGAGACTGCTACGTCAGAGGAAGATAGAGACCAGTTGCGGGAGACGGACTGGCAGAGGTTCACGAAAGCATTGGGATCTAAGGAGTTGGCGCGTCTCGATGCACTTGGAATCGCCTATCGCGTCCCTCTTCCTGGCGCCAGGTAAGTCGCCTCAAGCCAACGGAGACACCCGTTCTCACCCCCTGATATGATAACCGTTTCGTCTGAACAATCAGTCATTGGGAAGATATGACTGCAAACCAGCGAATTTGGCCTCTCTGATATGATTGATTTATGATATCTCCATATATCAGTTCAGTTGGTTTCGTTGTGTTTGTTCCATCGTTGCCGTTTACTGGACAGTCAGTGGACCATCAGTTGGTAGATCCGGACAGACCCAGTCCCGTTCGTGCGAGACGGAGCAGAAGCGAGCTTCCACTACTCAACAGTGGCACAGACACGAGAACCCGTGGCGAAATGATACAGAACGAACACATTGTTAAATATTAATTCTGCTTTATTTCATTGTGTGAATTGTTTCAATATAGGTCATACATAGAATCGTTTCGTATGCATTGTGTATACACTGCTAGAATGTTACTAATAAATTATGAGTTAGAATCAGTGTCTTCGAACATTTACCCGGATTCTGGGAAAACATCCGGTTTCCGCCACAATGTGAAGTGCAGTCTGTCACAAGGCGGTTGTGAGACCGACAAACGGAGCTACGGCGACTGCCGACGTCCCAGTGAAACTGTCGTGTGTGCCTATAAATACTGAATGTTCTTGTGTTTCGTAAGACAATCGACGACCTGCTTCTCGTGTGCCTAGTCTGCTACGTGGTCTTACTTCCTTTTCTCAGAGTGACGTCTAACGGCAAACTGGAGGTGAACGTTGGTCTGCCGGGTTTGACTGTCGAGTGCAGTGTTGACGGCGGACATATGTGGATTAACTGCCACTCCAAGCTGCACGTGCAGCCAGAGACGAATATCATGCTACGTACCAAGTAAAAATGTCACGTTCACTTAAAACTGCTTCCTCAACTGATTTAGCCTATCGCAAATACGGTTCCCTGGTATCCAAATATGTAGTGTGTGAATAGTTTATATAAAATCCGCAGTAATTTTTTTTAAATGTAATTTTTTTCAAATCATCGAAAGTATTGATTTTAGTCGTTAGATCTGATAAGGATCAAAATGTTAGATATCCAAAATTGTAAACAATGTGTGGGTCAATGCTGATTATGGCAGTGACCTCCATCACTTCACCAATCATATGAGAAAGTTACACAATTTCACCAAGGAAGAAAATCATGCTAGCACGTTGCAGTGGATACTAGGTAGGCTTGGTTTTTGCAAAATTTATATGAAATGAGACTAGCAAAAATCGATTTGATTAAGCACCTTTAAGTTTTGGTCTTCGATGTGTTATTGAGCTGCATATTGCTACGTCACAACATCATCCGAATGTAGCCTTTGTGAATTAACCGAACAATATGTGACACAACCTAAAACAACACAATACAATAAGTTGTGTAAAATTGTAAAACACGTTCTATTTTAATGTTTAATTTACTTTTGAAACCGGTACAACAATCGGATGACGTTGAAAAAGTTTTATTTAGTCAATGATGAACGTAACGTCTTCAGTCTTTAGTGAATGTACTTCACATTTGTGAGCTAACAGAGCCGTGTGCATATAGCGCGCATGTATTAACGCTAATTCTTGTTATTTATGTAGGGAGTAAGTTCCGGACGCTCACAACTCTGCATTAAAATGAGTATGTTTGTGCATGCGTGATTCTATGATGTTTTTTTTACACATGATCCGTTATTTAGGTCGGCAGATGGTAAACGAGTCAGCCGCATGGTTTCGAATTGGAATACAGGGTTCGGCCAAACAGGTAGTTACAAGACGTTGGGCTATCTATAAAAAAATATTGTGTTACTTATTTTGTCGCACTTACCGACTAAGCGAAACTCTTTTAACACCGCATGTAACCTGTGTAGCAGCCTACGTCATGCGAGATCAACTACATTGATTAGTATTGTGTAGCAATAATAGCAATAATGAGAAATTAAGAACAACAGCGACGTGTTAGAACATAACTGTTACTTAGAGTAAAATGTGGCTATACGCTCACTAATAACGAACTGATGACTTAATAAATGTTTAATGAGTATACTATCTCGACATTTGTGAACGGCAGACGTTGGAAGTTCGGACAAAGCGAGTGGAAGATTAACATAGTAGATTATTCTGTTTAATTTGTAAATGAACATATACTGTGCATATAATAATGATGTTAACAATAATAATATAGCATAATAATAATAATAATAATGATAATAATAATAACTTATTTCTAGAGACGTTTGTCGCCCTACAAATAAGTTATCTATGTTAGAAAATAACTGCTAATGGTCAAACAGACACCAGCTGATGAAATAGTTCTTTCCCTATTTGTTTTTTCTTTGGGCAAGCGGTAGTGTGTACAACATCGCATATCATATGCGGCAACCCTTGCAGTTGGAAGCATTTTATGTTGCGTCTGTTCGATCTGTTAAAAAGTGTTCACCTAATTGATTACATGGAAAAATTATTAACACGGATTTAGGAATATGAAATTATTTCTTCAAAACAATCAGGCGGGTTAGACAAAGGAGTTCGTGGACTATGTTAATTCTCCTTTGTCCTATACAACAATATTAGCCACTATTCACTACATGCATTAACGGTTGAAAACTTTTGATATCATCAATATAGCCTTTTAATGATAATTAGCAAATCAAAGTCAGGAATATGAGGAAAACATCAACGTATTTGACTGTCTCAATCAATATTCAAACGCAATGGATTATTCAATAAAATGTAAAATTGTTTTATCTAAAACAACTTATATTCACATTACGATAATAACATGAAATCTACCAAAGTCCTAATTTTACAGATATTATGACGGCAACTTTCACAGAATTCCAAGTTTTACAGTATATTCACTGAAGCAGATATTGTCGTGATACGAGACGTTCTTATATGGGTTTGTACAAACTAATGCAACACAGCAGTAATCAACGTTTTTGGCCGTTGACTGTTTCATCAGACTCGATGGAAGGTCAGACGTTGGTGAACTACTTGGGTGAACACCTGGGCGTGAAGTATACGATCGTGAAGAACGACAACGGGACGTTGTTCGAGGCTCAGATCGAACTGAAGAATGCCGGAGACGAGAAGATAGTGTCCACAGACTGGGAGATCTACTTGTGCCACATCCGTCTCATCGAGCCCGAGACGATCCGCCCGAACGGTAGCGAGTTGGGCACCAGCGGCTTCCGGGCGTTCCACGTCAACGGATGTCTGCACAAGCTCGCGCCGTCCGTCGGATTCACGGAGCTCCTTCCGGGGAAAATAATCACTATTGCATTCCGAGCCCAATACTGGCAGGTGGCCAAGACTGACGTCATGCCCAACTGGTACGTCGTCACTTCCGACGCCACCCCTGTCTTGTTAGACAGCACGGTGGGAGAGAGTCTGGATTTTGTTGCACCGTTGACGAAGCCGGAACAGTTGAGGCGAACCCCGAGTGACCGCTACAAATCGCTGACGCCTGCAGATCGCTTCGTCTTGAACGACAACACAAAAACATTCACCAAGCCGGTTATCGAAGTGGTACCGACACCGCTAGAGGTCGCTGTGGATACATCGCGGAGAATTACAATCGATTCAAACTGGGTCGTTGTACAGACGAACGACCTTGTTTCTGAGGCGACCACTCTCATCGCAGGTACTGGTTTTGTGTTCTTCTTTGTGAAATACTAATGCTAACAGATCCTAACAAGATTCATCACGGATATCATGATGTGGAGTCTTCCACATGATATTTCAAGATTTATGTGTATATGCCAATAACTAAGCTAACATTATATTGTGTATCTAACAATAGGTTATAATCTGTCGAATACAGGTTTTTTCCTACTACCCGCATCGTAATCTAATAGGTCAACTCTGATAATTGGCGGATCGCCTAGGTTAAACCTTTCATAAAACAATTACCGTTATTCCTGCAACAGTGTCACCCTAAGCGCATCAGTGTTTTCGGACGGGAAATACCGTTCTTTCTGTACTCCGTTTTTAAAAATGAAATGTACCTCTTTTTGTAATTAAAAAAATCATTGTAAAATATGTATATTTGTGGCATACGACGCCATTTTTGCAAATTTTAAAGTCTCATTTTGTCGCGTGTGTTTTTATTGGAAAGAAGAACGACACATCAATATGACGTCCCGTAAAGCAACACTTTAATAACAGTAGTTGACCGAAGGAATGTGTTTCCCGCTTGTCGTGAAAACGTTCCCGCTTTCCATAAAGAGATATATGTAAACGTTGTTTCATCACACTGAGATACAGACAGACAGACATATGTACTTTATTTGAACCATATACTCATCACTAAACAAGTGAGTATGTAAAAGCATACATATTATAATTACATATAGTATACATTTATAAAATTAAGGTCTGGGAGAGTTCCACTAACTCTGAAAAGCCGATCACATAGGAACCACTGAAATATATCTAAATACAAATCTTGGTGTATAGAAATAGTAGCATAAATCGGTAGACAGGCTGGCAACGCTTACAACATGACACTATACATGATTACAGATTGAATGTTTTTTCACCGAAAGAGGTACACATAAAAGTTTATTCTTATTGGTTAAGAATAAGCTTTTATGATCCAACTATTTTAATTTAAACCGAACGTGGTGTTGCGTTCTTGTTTGGCAGACAGTCTGGGACTACTGCTACAACAACAAACCCCGAGTAAGCATTACATCACCATGGAGACGGGTGACGTCATTCTGGCGGGCGCAACCACCACGACACCCGAGAGCTATCGTATCGAAGTGGACGGTGACAAACCAGCCGTGCGTATCGTGGGCCGAGACAAAGCAGGCGTCTTCTACGGCGTCCAGACGCTAATCAGTCTGGCATTAGACAAACGGGGCATTCCGACTGGACATATATCTGACCAACCACGCTATCCCTACCGTGGGTTGATGCTCGACGTGGCGCGGAACTTTCGCTCGAAGGAAGACGTTCTTCGACTGATCGATGTCATGGCAATGTATAAACTAAACAAGCTGCACCTCCACCTGGCGGACGACGAGGGTTGGAGACTAGAGATCCCTGGTCTACCGGAACTAACACAGGTCGGACAACATAATTAATTTTAATCGCACAACATGAAAGGGAAGAACAATTATACGACTAATTTGATATGATTTGACATGATTTATACATAGTGCAATTAATACACCAGTTGGAATTGGAAAATTACCGAAATGTCGAAATATGTGAATATGTCAATAATGGTAAGCCTATCACTAAAGTCAAATAACCATCCTGGATGTACTACTACATATTCGTAATTACAGCAGTCTTTCCACGCACGCACACACGCACACACACCTTCCAAAACATACATTTTACTAATACATGTGATATATCTGGCAAGACGAAACGTGTTAGTGTGTGGTATTTATGTCTGGCAGATCGGAAGCAAGCGCTGCCACGACTTGCAGGAGAAGATCTGTACATTGTCACAACTTGGCAGCGGACCAACTTCTTCCGGCCTCGGCAGCGGGTTCTACTCGCAGGCCGATTACAAGGAGATCCTCGATCGAGCCACAGCCCGCCACGTCGACGTAATCCCGGAGTTCGACAGTCCAGGTCACGCTCGGGCAGCCATCATATCCATGGCAGCGAGAGACAGCGAAGACTTTCTCCTGAGACACCCCAACGACACCTCGCAATACTTCTCTGTGCAGATGTTTAATGACAACGCCATCGACCCGTGTCTCGACACGACCTTCCGGTATCTAGGACAATCTCTTTGTTGACATCACATAGCAACGACGTGTGTCTCGATTCAGTATTGTCTTAAATCAATATTCATACAGCAGTAATGTTTGTCTGGATTAGATAGTATCGAATTCATAGGTAGCCTCAAATAGTATCAAAGTGAAATTCAATTCATGCAACATGTATTGCATAAAACTGGCCAAATTCTGTACAAATATCCCTGCAGAACTAAGTCCTTTATTTTGAAATCAATTGTGTTTGTGTAGCCACAGCATCGGTTGATTTAACGAGAACTTATTTTGACAAAATGTGTTAAAAGACGAACACGTTGTCTCCTTTGGCAAGAGTATACCCGAATTGTGACCTGATATAATTTTTTTTACTATTGTTTTAGTTTACATAAGACCAATGTCCTGGACGTATATGATATTATATCAGCTGAAAACAAGCCAAACGTGGCCCAAATCTTAAAGCAAAATTAAGGGAGTGTTTTATTTATTTCGATGTCGTAGTTTGTTTTAGTGCAACTACTATTAGTGTTGTGTGTGATTGGAATCCCCATTCCGTTAGTTCGTCTGACGTTATTTTATTATAATCCGTTGCTTGAATAAAATGGACACGTTTTTCCGTTGTCATATCCGATATCAACACCCGGTTCCTTTTACCGACAGATTTATGCGACACTTGGTGCGTGAATTGAAGAAGATGCACGCCGACACGCAGCCGCTGAAGGTGTTCCACTTCGGCGGTGACGAGGTCGCTCGCGGGGCTTGGACGCAGTCTCCGGCTTGTGCCGCGATGTCGCTCACTGAAAGGCTCAAACAGCGATTCGTGCAGGAAGTGGCGAAGATTGTGCAAGGAGAGGGGCTGGACATAGCGGGATGGGAAGACGGACTGATGAGCGAAGGGAATGTTCCTTTCAATCGCTCCCTATTCCCTAATAATGAGGTGTTAGGCTACGCGTGGCAGAACATCTGGGAGTGGGGCGGAGGAAGTCGAGCCTACGAACTCGCCAACCACGGATACAAGGTAAAATACTGTCTAATCGAAGACTGTGATGTGATTGTTTTGTAAAACATTCGGTCTTTGTAAATTAACTTATACCATTTTGATGGATTTATAATATCCTAAGATTTCTCTGCGTGGGTCCCCGCAGCCGTTTTTGAAATGGAAGAACTAGGTTAAGGCCATCAGGCAGATGACACAAGAGACCTGTCGCACGATGTTGACTCCTCGTTTGACAACGGATCGAAGTTCATTGAGTTGGGTGCGGTTTCTTTCAGGTTGTCATTGGTCACGCAACCCATCTCTACTTCGACCACCCATACGAGCCGGACCCCGAGGAGCGAGGCTTCTACTGGGCGACCAGATACACGGACACGCGCAAGGTGTTCAACTTCCTGCCCGACTCGCTCTACGACAACATTGAGACGGACCGAATGGGCAACCCACTCACGCGACCTGGCTTATGCGCAAAACAGTCGTGCACCCCGCTGAACGACGACAGCAAAGGCAACATCGTTGGTGAGTTGTACTATGAAGAATTTCTTACACTTGTTGGATTATTTAAAGATACTGAATGAAGAAACTAAATCAAGTTAAACATAATAATTGGCGATATTGCTGATATGATAAAAGTGTTTTGTTAGAAAATATTAGCTTGTTATCTATTGGCACATTACTGATAGCAATCGATTGCACAGATATAATGTGAAATAAATGTATTATGTATCAACGACAAAGACTGACAAACATATAACCTTCTAAATATAAACAGGGAGAGTAGTTGGTTATTGTGATTATACTGGGAGCCATCATACACTTAACATATACCCACCAAAAATATTGGGACGGCCCCTCCGGCTTCCCTGTTCCGACGCCAATGCAACAGTGTATCATATTTTAATCACTGTGGTGATGTGACTTGCCCTTTGCTCTAGTGATCAAGTTATGGATACCTGACTCCTACTGGTGATGACACGTCACTTTAGGTGATTGACACTTAAAGCTGACACACTACTATCCCATGGGCCATGCAGATGAAAGTAAAATTTCTGGGTTTTTTTGCCCAATAATTTAACTATCAATACTGAGGGACGTTGCCTTGCATACATTCCTTCTATATTAATAAATAGTGCCACAAACTTGTAATAATGTTTTCCTCCAGGAATCCAAGGCCACCTGTGGTCGGAAACAGTGCGAACGAACGAACAGTCGCACCAGATGTTGTTTCCTCGAGTCCTCGCCCTGGCTGAGAGGGCGTGGCATCGGGCCGCGTGGGAGACTGCTACGTCAGAGGGAGATAGAGACCAGTTGCGGGAGACGGACTGGCAGAGGTTCGCGAACGCATTGGGATCTGTGGAGTTGGCGCGTCTCGATGCACTTGGGATCACCTATCGCGTCCCTCCTCCTGGCGGCAGGTAAGTCGCATCAAGGCAACCCTGACACCAGTTATCACCCCCTGATATGATAACATATTTGTCTTTTGTCTGAAAATCGGTCGTTTTAGAGATACGGGCGCGAACTCGCGAAGGTGTCATCACTGATCTGATTGATTTATGCTTTCGCCATATTTCAATTCAGTTGATTTAATTTTGTTTGTGCCGTTGTTGCCGTTTGCTATACAGTCAGTTGAATGACAGTTCGCATGCATTGTGTTTACACTTATTGAATGTTACCAGTTAATTATGAGTTAGAATTAGCGTCTTCTAATGTTTATCTGGATTTTGGGCAACCGGTTTCCACAACAATGTGAGATGCAGTTTGACACCGGCAAACGGAGTAAGACTGTCGACGACCCAGTGAAACGTTCGTTTGTGCTACTGTGTGTCGTACGACAGTCTACGATACGCGTGTCTTGTCTGCTACATGGTCTTACTTCTTTGTCTCAGAGTGACGTCTAACGGTGAACTCGAAGTGAACGTTGGTCTTCCGGGTTTGACTGTCGAGTGCAGTGTGGTCGGCCAAGATATGTGGGTCGTTTGCCCCTCCAAACCGCACGTTCCGCCACAGACGAATGTCTTTCTACGTACCAAGTAAGAATTTCCCGTTGACTTAACTTTTTGTCTTGGCTGTGTTATTTAGCTGCTTATTTGGTACGTCGCAACATCATCACAAAGTACCCGTTGTGAATTAGCTGAACAACATTCGACGCAACCTACATGTTTTCATCAAACATCAACAAAACATAATAAATGGTGTGACATTATAAAACACGTTCTGTTTTCACCACATAATGAGTGGTACTGAATATACACTAATGTTTATATAACTAACAAACAGTGTCCTACAATCACATAACGTCGGGAAAGCGCTATGTGCTACCTACTGGTTGTAGGAAGGTTTTAACACTTTATGCGATAATTTATTGAATGAACACGTTTTCTCGGTGTTTAGGGCCCCGGCGGGACATTTTGTATCGTTAATTAAACTATATTTCCTTTTTGTCAATTAAAGTTTAGTTATTATAAAATTTGTCTCTTTAAGTGTTGATCATGCTGACTAACTTGATCTTAAATGAACAATTATATTACAATGATATATGAATGTGATAATCGCTTTACTCGACTACTATGATACAACCGGGAGTGATTGATACACAAAAGTTAGTGGAGTAAGGGTTTATGTTTCAGGAATAAAACGTGTCTTACACCTATGTATTTATGCGTGTTTGTATTGTATGATGTTGTTTGTAGCATTATAGCCAGCATTGATTTGCTGATACTAACGTTGTTTTTTAAGCAATTATTAGATATGATACGTTGTTTAGGTCGGCAGATGGTGAACGAACCAGCCGCGAAGTGTCGACAAAATCAACAGGCCAGCCGACTGGTGGCGCCATGCTTCTGACCGTGACCGGTGCCTGTCTCTGGCTGAGTCTACTCGCTGCGTCGTTGGCAAAGCCTTAGGGAACTCGCCCTTATACCTGTTGGCATGGAATGCTTGCCTTTTCCAAGTGAACACATACACTGACAAAAATTAACACAAATTCCCAATATTTAACACGAAAACATTTAAGATGCGGTCTTTATCAGGACTTTCGTCAGAGTATTTCATTTCAAGTTTCATATCATAAAAATGCTATAGCGCTATGCATATGCATACTGTTGCTTGTTAGCATGAGGGCATTTAAAAATACTTTTGATGTTTTGCATGCTGTTTACGTATTGCCATCTAAACCACCTACGCAAGCGAAGTCGACATAAAAGAGGATTCTAGTTTTGTGCTTCAATTAAACTACGTTTTCCCTATTACAAGTGTTGTTTTTCGTTTATTCGTGTGTCCGTGTGCGTGTTCTCGCGCGTACAGGATCAACGAATTGACCAAACGGGACGCTGCACATTGCTAAGGGCCATGCACTACAAACTGTGTTATCTTCGGTTGTCAACGTACCGCACCATAAAAACTACATTCGTTTACATTAGTACTTCCTTGTCAACTAGACTTAATCACACACATGTTGAACTCGTTGATTGCGAGTCAGCAAATGGGGAGAAAGAGCTACATGGGAAATCACTGGCGTGCGTGCGTGCGTGCGTGCGTGCGTACCAGCGTGTATGTGTGTTGCCTTTGTTCCGTCGGTTGACATGAGTAACAAAACATGTTGAGGTATCCACAACAGCAATGCAAACTAATCACTAAAATTAAATAAAGTACTAAAACAACACCGCATTGTAATCATTATTACACTTACTGCATGAAAGCACAACGATGATTCAACAAACATACACAAAGTGTCGGCATCAATACAAACAACACCACTAGAATTTATCATCATAACTTCTTTATAAGGCAACGTCGCGATTCAAAATGGGTTTCACTGTTAAACTCGCAGAAAATTTAATGTATGCAAGATAGCCCATACTACATCAACACAGCGCTTTCAAACAAGAACAATTCTTTCTTCCTTACAGCACTAAACTATATTTTGTAATAGTGTATATGCGGCCCCAGAAGTAATGCACAATATATACATTATTGGAGATTGGCACAGTTTTGTTGCGGAAACTATGTTAAACACATCCATTGTTAAGAATTATGATCGAGCTTCTCTCCTGCGGTTCCGACTAATTCTGCAGGATAACAGCTCTCAGCATCTTCTTCTGTTCTGCTGTTCAGCTTAGAGCATCGGCTGTTGAAATTAGAGTTGCGTGGGGTGGACGATCTCTGCTCTCTCTTGTCCTGAAACAAACGGACACGATGGTCGTACTACAATACAATACAAGCATGGAAACTGCATTCTCCGTGTCTACCGACGAGTGAGTGTGCGCGCGTGCGATAGTGCGTTTGTTTGCATAGTTTAAATAAGATATGCGGATCCGGTCAAAAATAATGTAAGCGTTTAGCTGGACAATTCACAACAAATTTATAACAATTGTTTACATATGATTTAACATGTCATTGTGGATACTGATAAACCACCCTAGTAACCAGATAGGTCGAACCTTTCGCGAAATGAGTGTGAAGCGAGATGAGCTCAATCATCGAATTGTGGAGGGAGCGTTAAACAATGTGCTTAAACCAAATTGAGTGCAATGTCGATTCTTTCGAGGTTACGAGGAGGTCAAATTCAGGTTTTTAGAATATTTAATGGGTATGAGTATACTGATCTAAATATTTTGTCTCAACTAAGATAAATAGTAGTAGACACGAAATAACGTTAGCGTGGGAACAATGTAGAATAAATGGCATCCTCAGAGAGGACAATACACGAATGGAACAAATTATCTACAGATTGTGTAACAGCGTGAGTACGTTTATACATTATCTACAGGTTGTTTAACAGCGTGAGTACATTTATAAATTATCTGCAGATTGTGTAACAGCGTGAGTACGTTTATAAACAGAATTGACAAGTATCTCAGAAGGGCGGGTTACCCGTAGATGAAGAAGTGTTGGACTCTCGATAAACCAAAGGTTTCCTTGTCCACTTGCCAACTGGGTCTTTTGATTTGGATCGCAATCTTGTTAATTTGCGATAAGTATTGCTTCTTAGTATAGCATAAGATATCAATGTCGTAATCACAGGAATAACCGGGGTGGCGCAAACATTTAATGTACGTGGTACAGAAAGGGTGCATTCTGCCGAATAATTAAATATGGACAAGAACTCCAACTTGGCGAGTATTCTGCAACTCTAGGTGGATGCCACAACATGGATAATGTAACGTATGTATCTGGCAAAGATAACATGACAATGCAGAAACAACTTATATTATATTGTAAAAGACAATACGAACTTTTTCATTAGGATGTGTAACATTTCGATACATAAAACTATAATCTTCGAGCAACAAACATCGTCCAATCCAGTGGACAAAACTGGTTGGATTAATGCTGCATCAATGTAAATTTCTGACGTTGCGTGGCGGTCGGATAATGGTTGATTACGAAATTCCAACATACTTACGTTATAATCTTATATTTTAATGAATATCTTACCGTCACGCCTATCTGATGACATTGCACTAGCGTCGGACATTCCCACTTCGTCGTTAACGTATGACAGACAGTAGACTACTGACAACAGCCACTGATCAGCGGCAGCAGCAGGCTGACAAGAATTATGACGTAGAACACACGTCACCATTGGTGCGTCAGCATTGACAGATCCATCACGTGACTGTTTGGCTATCAGCTACGTCCATCAAGCTAACAGACATGGTCACTGATGTCGGATATTCCATCGTATTTTTCGTTGCATTTATGGCCAAACATTTGTGATAAATATAAAAGGCAACATTTTGTCAGCTAGAAGAGTATATGTTGGAAAGTTTGATCTAGGAGGTGTATGCCGCCCTTGAAATGTAACATATTATAGGCCTTCGTATTATTATATATAAACATGGTTGCTCAGACAAAGCTTGACGGACGTCACGCTCTTAATTAGGATTGTGACGTCAGACTATGTGTCCGTCAATCCTGGCGTACAATACACGTCACTATTGTTCTATCATGGTGACATATATTTTCTTGTGACAGATGATGCTGTACACATGGCATCATGTCTTACCTTTGATATTCCTTGCTGAGCATTGCCTGCCTCGCAAGGGTCGTCTTAATCAGTTGCTTGTAGATTGGAGCATCAGAACTGCTTAACCTAAGTCAAGGTATCTACGCCATGGACTATTATGTGCAGTCTGAATTAACGACTAACCACTTCAATGTATTTAACTTTAGTGATGGTGGACGCGTTATTGTGGTGGGAAACGTTATTAATATGATGCGTGTGCTACCTGGTGGCGAGCGCCATTTAAAACATTTTAATTTCTATAATTTATAATAAATATTTACATAAGATAAAAAGTCAATAAAATATGCATAAAATAAAAATACACGCACGCAGCACGCACACACGTTATGCATTAAAAGCACATATATAGGCCCGTTTCAAGTATTTCACAGCTATGATTAATAAAATGACGTGGATATTAATTATTGTTTCACAGCAAGATATTTCATGACTTAATAATCAATAGAAAGATGCTATATTTAGAAATCATTTAAAACATACACAGTTATAAAATATATGTTTCCAGGATGAAGTATGTAATGTACCCCCATGTTTTCTACACTGAACAGTGTTATACTAACCAGTATGGTCAACAGATTGTGAGATTTCTTATCAGGAATATATCTGAAAATGACACGTGGATTTTTATGATTGTGTCATAGAAAAATTGTCCACTACATAATAATCAGTAGAATCAATACACGTCACTATTGTTCACAGTATAGAAATAATTCAACATATAAACAGTTGTAAAAATATATGTATTTAAGATGAAGTCTGCAATGCACCCCCAGGTTTACTATGTTGTATGGTCAACAGATTGTACGAGACTTCTTATAGGATAAATGTCTGAAAATGACAAATGGATATTTATGATTGTGTCACAACAAGATTTGCCATGACATAATAATCAGTAGAAATACAAACTATTTAGAACTAATTCACAATATACACAATTATAAAATATATGTTTCTAAGTTGAGGTCTGCAATGTACCCCCATGTTTACTATGTTGAACAATGTTATACTCACCAAACCAGTTGTATGGTCAGCAGAGTGTATGAGACTTCCTATGATGAATGTTGACTTGCTCGGAATAGCTGTTTTGCAAAGGCAACGAAAGTTAATTTATATAAAGAACCATTATATTTATATACATAGTGTGACGCTTCATTTGCCTAATTTATAATTTCTTTTGGGTTAGGGCTTAGGCTAGCTTATTGGATAGGTTATGACCAAGAAAGCAACATGTAATATATACATGCACGTGTGCATGTAAGTTATTTCAAAATAGTGTTTCTTTCTACTGATTATTATGTCATGGAAAATCTGGCTGTTAAACAATCATAAATCTCCACGTGTCGTTTTCAGACATTTATCCGTTTAAGAAGTATTGTACACACATGTATATGGGATTAATAATACCTTACTAATCTAACATAGATACACTATGTACATTAAAGCCATTAAAAATAGTTATTATCAAAGTCAATGGTTAATACTATAAGGCATGATCTGTAAGAAGCTGATGTCTTGACATTTTTTTACATTTTAATTTCTCATGGCACGACTGCTAATATTATAATGTAAAAATAGATCTGCAATTTCAGTTTTTATTGACATTCCTAGTCAATATCAAAAGCAACACAAATTTGGCAATAACACTTGTTTAATTTTGACATTTTCACAAATTATATTGAAAAAAATACTATTTCGGTTTTGAAACTTCCTTCACATTTACGTTTTTATGGATAATATCATTTCATAAAACTATTTTAACAACTATATCTACAATTTAATATTTTGTATTGACATCCCAATCAATGTCAAATGCACTACTAGCCATTAGGCATTACTGACACTAGGTCTAGTGTCAGACTCGGCTATACAATTTATTAAACGTGTACGTCTTCCAAAAGTCGTATCTCGAAATGTTCTTTCAAAATTTTAAAACTGTTTTCACATTTCAGCTTAACGTGGCTTCAGCCATAACGAAAACATATAAAAAACAGTTCTGCAATATGAATGTTTATTGATATCCCTACTACTTGACCCTAGTCAATTTGAAACGCATCACAGAGTCGGCTGATTTTCTTAATAATGTTCTGAATATTACATTCTCTGTTAGATTATACCAAATAGTGTACGAAGCATTACTTTACTTGATTTTTAGGATACAATTTATCACTGTATAGTAACATTTTCTGGTTACATTTGCGTAAAATATGTTGTTTTCAATGCGGAAACGCGCACTGTTGACGTACCTTTAGCGTGTTTTACGCTTAATTGGGTCACATCTGGTGTTTGGAACAGCCTTGACATTGTTTCAACTTCCTTATCAGGCTAAGCTGCAACCTCGTATATTACTTTGACGAAGAACATAACATGTTTCATATTACAAGTTTTAAACTGGTTAGCAATAAAACTAACATTTTATTAGTAGATATACGTAGTGTTGTATTGCTATGATTTGATAGCAGTTACGAAGTTAATGTCAAACCCCGTTGCTAAAAAACATGGCGACTGCCACTGGAGCCATGTCGTGGCTGCTCAAAACGAAAAGGTATTGTCACTGACATACAAACTTACGCTATGTGACTGCTCGCTTCGCCAGCTAACGCTGACGTTGCACTCGCTATTAATACAATACGTCAAGCAACAAGAAAGCGTATTGATGCCCATGTTTATTCACGGGTCACGAACGTTTGATTTAAAAATCAATATAACATTAGCGCTGATATCATGAGCACATAATCTAACTGGTCGGGGGCTATTAATAGTATAAACCCGAGTTACATATTTTTTGTTTTTCTCAACCCGACACACCGCCGTTACCAAACACAGACACACCGATCATAATAGACAACCCGACACACCGCCGTTACATAACACATACACACCGACCACAATAGTCAACCCGACACACCGCCATTATCAAACACAGACACACCGACCACAATAGTCAACCCGACAGATCGCCGTTACCAAACACAGACACGCCGACCACAATAGTCAACCCGACACACCGCCGTTACCAAACACAGACACACCGACCACAATAGTCAACCCGACACACCGCCGTTACCAAACACAGACACACCGACAACAATAGTCAACCCGACACACCGCCGTTACCAAACACAGACACACCGACCACAATAGTCAACCCGACACACCGTCGTTACCAAACACAGACACACCGACAACAATAGTCAACCCGACACATCGCCGTTATCAAACACAGACACATCGACCACAATAGTCAACCCGACACACCGCCGTTACCAAACACAGACACATCGACCACAATAGTCAACCCGACACATCGCCGTTATCAAACACAGACACACCGACCACAATTGTCAACCCGACACACCGCCGTTACCAAACACAGACACATCGACCACAATAGTCAACCCGACACATCGCCGTTATCAAACACAGACACATCGACCACAATAGTCAACCCGACACACCGCCGTTACCAAACACAGACACACCGACCACAATAGTCAACCCGACACATCGCCGTTATCAAACACAGACAAATCGACCACAATAGTCAACCCGACACACCGCCTTTACCAAACACAGACACACCGACCACAATAGTCAACCCGACACACCGCCGTTACCAAACACAGACACATCGACCACAATAGTCAACCCGACACATCGCCGTTATCAAACACAGACACATCGACCACAATAGTCAACCCCGCACACCGCCGTTACCAAACACAGACACACCGACAACAATAGTCAACCCGACACACCGCCGTTACCAAACACAGACACACCGACAACAATAGTCAAGCCAGCCTCCAGAATATTCTATTTGGTTATCTGGTCTCTCCATCGGAGAGACAAATTGAACAGCCCGGAGAGGCTTTCCTGATCTCCCTGAACTCTCCCCAAAGATTTAGTTTAAGTCAACACAAATACGGAAAATAGTTCGTCCATTTTATGTCCATATACTGCAAATGTGCTTTAATATTCAACTAAATTACTACTACACGAACTACATTATAAAAATTGTGCCCATCCTGTTTATGTATTACTAATAAATACCATAGACTGTTGTGCGAGATAATATCTTAGGTTTTCCACATCTTGGTTTTCGTTCTATTTAGACCTCTCCGGATTCTTCGCAGAACGGTAAATATAGACTACGTTTTATGTTATTACATATTATTTATCACAGGACTATTTTGCATAACTTTTTCACGGACTACATCTTGCGATGCCCGTCCATTTTGACAAAAATAGCCATGTGTTCATGCGCCCACCTGGCCCATAGCAGAAAAATTCCCATAAATCCCTCCGCCTGTTAAATTCTTTAAAAATGCGCTGTTTCACAGTCAGTGTCCTCTACAGATAAACCTGTGAATATGCCTGCTCAATTGCACTTATGTAACATCATATCACAACGTAATACGTCCTACATTCTTGTGAAGCAATAAACAGGAAAGACAACTGTGGATTTACCCCTATCGGGAATCCGTTGGCCAAACATAATTCAATGTCCCATATACATGGCCGTCTCGTTCGTTCGTTTGTACGGTGTCTGAATAGAAATAGTAGCCGAGTCATTTTATCGTGAATATTAATTATTACTAACATTATGTTAATGGTAATTCATATTAATTCGAAAACGATCTGTTTTATTAGCCTTCTAGAAGACCTAATCGGCCATACAAAATAAACTCCTTGTGTCGTGGCGTGCAAGACGACAATCTGTCGTGTGTTTCCCTTGAAGTCTCAGCAAGGAGCATTGAATTATGAGGGATAACTTAAGACCTGACGGAAGTAACAATAATTCTTTTTGCAACTCATTGAACTTAAACAATATTGCCTTGTTTTGGCGTGGAATCTAATGATTGTATTAATGTAGGCCTATGCAGTTTACGCTCTCAACACCAAACTTGTGATGTGTCGCCGACAGTCGAGATGTCAGTGTGCGCGGCAATCATCGTAAGAAGTCGTGTAGTGTCCGCTCCCCGAAAAAATACACCATTACAACTAGACTGTCATGGACTGTCGAGTCTTAACAAGTGGTGTAGTGTGCACATGTTATATATATATATATATATATATATATATATATATATATATATATATATATATATATATATATATGTACATGCACACAACACCGATTGCTAAGACTCGATAAGTCTCCGATAAGTTGTCGCTTGTTTGAATCCACTGGGGAGATGGTACATATAACTCAAGAGTCATGACCTGCAGGTGAACAATCTTACGGCCGAGTTCCTGTGCTGTCAGTCTCCGAGTGATTGAGGCAGAAAAGAAGTATCATGGAGTGGGGTGTGGTGGCGTACATCCTGGTCACGTGGTTCAGCCTAGCCTGCGCATCCAGTAAGAAAAAGGAGGACAATAAAAGATAAATAGCTTAGAACTTACATGTTTGCGCGATTTATTGTGTGGCACTTGCCTTGACTTCATAGATTGTACTGTTTAGCTTGTAAATTATTTCATTATGAGCAGATTACAACAGTTAGGACATCAAATTCATGAAGATGACAAATGCATCACCGCTTTTCAGTAAGAAATGTCTCGACCCGATATTCAACTGCCAACCATCAAGAATAATGAAACATTTTTTTCCAAAGACACGTTTTATTTACATTATGATAATGACGTCAAATATATCCAAAGCCAGATATTTGAAGAACTTCCACTGAAGTAGATATTGTTATGCAACGAGACGGTCTGATATGGGTTTGTTCAAACTGGTGCAACACAGCAGTAATGAACATTTTGCCCGTTGACTGTTTTAACAGACTCGATGGAAGGTCAGATGTTGGTGAACTACTTGGGTGAACACCTGGGCGTGACGTATACGATCGTGAAGAACGACAAATGGGCGTTGTTCGAGGCTCAGATCGAACTGATAAACGCCGGAGACGAGAAGATAGCGTCCACAGACTGGGAGATCTACTTCTGCCACATCCGTCTCATCGAGCCCGAGACGATCCGCCCGAACGGTAGCGACTTGGGCACCAGCGGCTTCAGGGCGTTCCACGTCAACGGCTGTCTGCACAAGCTCGCGCCGTCCGTCGGATTCACGGAGTTCCTTCCTGGGAAGAGTATCACTATTGCATTCCGAGCCCAATACTGGCAAGTGGCCAAGACTGACGTCATGCCCAACTGGTACGTCGTCACTTCCGACGCCACCCCTGTCTTGCTAGACAGCACGGTGGGAGAGAGTCTGGATTTTGTTGCACCGTTGACGAAGCAGGAACAGTTGAAGCGCGCCCCGAGTGACCGCTACAAACCACTGACGCCGGCAGATCGCTTCGTCTTGAACGACAACACAAAAACATTCACCAAGCCGGTTATCGAAGTGGTACCGACACCGCTAGAGGTCGCTGTGCATACATCGCGGAGAATTACAATCGATTCAACCTGGGTCGTTGTACAGACGAACGACTTTGTTTCTGAGGCGACCACTCTCATCGCAGGTACTGGTTTTGTGTTCTTCTTCATCTAATAGTAATGCTAACAGATTCAAACAAGATTCATCACTGAAATCATGTTGTGGAGTGGCGTCCTGACGGTAATCAGTCTGGCATTAGACAAACGGGGCATTCCGACTGGACAGATATCTGACCAACCACGCTATCCCTACCGCGGGTTGATGCTCGACGTGGCGCGGAACTTTCGCCCGAAGGAAGACGTCCTTCGACTGATCGATGTCATGGCAACGTATAAACTAAACAAGCTGCACCTCCACCTGGCGAACGACGAGGGTTGGAGACTAGAGATCCCCGGACTACCGGAACTAACACAGGTCGGACATCACTCATAATAGCTTAATTGTTACACCTGTGACAATTGGACAGTTTCCGAAATATCCTTAACTATCAAAAGCGGTACCCTTTTCATAAATATTGAACAACCATTTTCGATGTGAATAGTATGTAGGTCACTATTCATCACGTGACTTGTGATCACAGCAGCCTTTCCATATACTAACGCAGGCAGGCAGGCACGCACGCACGCACGCACGCACGCACGCACGCACGCACGCACGCCGTGGACACAGTCTATGAGAAATCTGGTCATGCGTATTTTGAGGCAGAACGGAACGCAACGTTGATTTAGGCTACCTAAAAGCAGTAAGCTCGTATCCAGCGTTGCACCCGGCCCTCGGGACTCTTCAGATCAATAATTAGCACATAAAGTGTAATGTTGATATGGCTTACATAATGTATCGGCATTATGGTTCGCCAGCACTTGATAACGGCAACTGTATGTCTGGCAGATCGGAAGCAAGCGCTGCCACGACTTGCAGGAGAAGACCTGTACACTGTCACAACTTGGCAGCGGACCAACATATTCCGGCCTCGGCAGCGGGTTCTACTCGCAGGCCGATTACAAGGAGATCCTCGGTCGTGCCACGGCCCGCCACGTCGACGTGATCCCGGAGTTCGACAGTCCAGGCCACGCTCGGGCAGCCATCATATCCATGGCAGCGAGAGACAGCGACGACTTTCTCCTGAGACACCCCAACGACACCTCGCAATACTTCTCTGTGCAGATGTTTAATGACAACGCCATCGACCCGTGTCTCGACACGACTTTCCAGTATCTAGGACAATCTCTTAGTTGACATTACATAGCAAAGACGTGTGTTTCGAATCGGCATTGCCTTAACTCAGTATTCATTCAGAAATAATGTTTGTCTCGATTTGATTGTAACGAATTCACAGGTACCCTAAAATTATCTATGTTATATTCAATCCATGTGTGATGTATTGAAACGTATTTATTACGACCGCATGGTTTGGTTATTCCACCGGCACAAGACAAGTCATTGAACTCCGAACTCTGGCGGTGAAACAGGGAGCATAGATTTTCCCATCCACGACACCATGCAACATGTTTTGCAAAAATCAGTGATGTAGAAATCAATTATTTTTGTGTGCGTTCAGTCCCAGCGTCGGTCGATTTCGATTTAACGAGGCCTTACTTTAAAGAAATGTGTGAAAAGACGAATACGTTTTGCAAGAGTATAAGCGAATGGTGACGTGATATTAAAAAAAATGGTACAATTGTTTTAGTCAACATACGACCAATGTCCTTGATGCATATGATTTATTTCGATGTCGTAATTTGTTTTAATGCTGTGTGTGATTGGAGTCCCCATTCTGTTTTATTTTATTGTAATCCATTGCTGGACAAGTTATTTCCATCCGATATCAACATCCGGTTCCTTTTACCGACAGATTTATGCGACACTTGGTGTGAGAAGTGAAGAAGATGCACGCCGACACGCAGCCGCTGAAGGTGTTCTACTTCGGCGGTGACGAGGTCGCTCGCGGGGCTTGGACGGAGTCTCCGGCTTGTGCCGCGTTGTCGCTCACTGAAAGGCTCAAACAGCGATTCGTGCAGGAAGTGGCGAAGATTGTGCAAGGAGAGGGGCTGGACATAGCGGGATGGGAAGACGGACTAATGAGCGAAGGGAATGTTCCTTTCAATCGCTCCCTATTCCCTAATAATGAGGTTTTAGGCTACGCGTGGCTGAACAACTGGGAGTGGGGAGGAGGAGGAAGTCGCGCGTACGAACTCGCCAACCACGGATACAAGGTAAAGTACTGTCTCATCGGAGACTGCAGTGATTGTTGCATAAAGCATTATGTAAAACATTCGGTTTTTGTATATTAACTTACACCAACAGCCGATGATTCATGGATTTATAATATCCTAAATTTCTCTATGTGGATCCCTGCAGCGGTCAAACCGTCTTTGAAATGGATGAACTAAGTTAGGGTTATCAGGCCGACGACATAAGAAACCTGTCGCACGATGCTGACTCCTCGTTTGTCAACGGATCGAAGTACATTGAGTTGGGTGTGGGTTCTTTCAGGTTGTCATTGGTCACGCAACACATCTCTACTTCGACCACCCATACGAGCCGGATCCCGAGGAGCGAGGCTACTACTGGGCGACCAGATACACGGACACGCGGAAGGTGTTCAACTTCCTGCCCGACTCGCTCTACGACAACATTGAGACGGACCGAATGGGCAACCCACTCACTCGACCTGACTTATGCGCCAAACAGTCGTGCACCCCGCTGAACGACGACAGCAAAGGCAACATCGTTGGTGAGATGTATTGTGAAGAATTTCTTACACATGTTGGATTATTTAAAGTTACTGAGTGAAGAAACTAAATCTAGTGAAACATCACAACTGGCGATATTGCCGATAAATAAAAGTGTTTTGTTACAAAATATTAGCCTGTTATCTATTGTTACATTAATGAATCGATTGCACACATATAATATCAAATAAATGTACTATGCATTAACGACAACGGATGACAATCATATAGCCTTCTAAATATAAACACAAGCCAGCAGCGTCGGAAGCTAATGAATACTGGATGGAGCGAAGTTAGGTATTGTGAGTATATTGGGAGCCACCGTAAACTTAACATATACCCACCTAAAATATTGGGACGACCCTCCGGCTCTCCTGTTCCGACGTCAATGCAACAGTGTATCATCTTGTAATCACTGTGATGATGTAACTTGCCCGTTGCTCAAATTGTACATAATTATAGTGAACAAGTTATGGGTAACTGACACCTGTTGGTGATGACACGTCACTTTAAGTGATTTGACCCCTTTCAATTATAAAGTTGACACACTACTAACCCATGGTCCATGCAGATCAAAATCAAATTTCTGTGTTTTTTTGCCCAAGGATTATTTATCTATCAAGATTGAGGGCGTAGACTTTCCATTCGAAAAAAACTGCCACAAACATGTGATAATATTTTCTTTCAGGAATCCAAGGCCACCTGTGGTCTTAAACAGTGCGAACGACGGAACAGTCGCACGAGATGTTGTTTCCTCGAGTCCTCGCCCTGGCTGAGAGGGCGTGGCATCGGGCCGCGTGGGAGACTGCTACGTCAGAGGAAGATAGAGACCAGTTGCGGGAGACGGACTGGCAGAGGTTCGCGAACGCATTGGGATCTAAGGAGTTGGCGCGTCTCGATGCACTTGTGATCACCTATCGCGTCCCCCGCCTGGCGCCAGGTAAGTCGCATGAAGCCAACAAACACACCCGTTCTCATCCCCTGATATGATAATCTGTTTGTCTGAAAAAAAATCAGTCTTTGTGGAGATAATGATCACTGATCTGATTGATTTATGTTTTCGCCATATTTCCGTTCAGTTGATTTAGTTTTGTTTGTGCCTTTGTTGCCGTTTGCTATACAGTCAGTTGAAAGACAATGCATTGTGTTTACACTTATAGAATGTTACTAATCAATTATGAGTTAGAACTAGTGTCTTCCAATGTTTACCCGGATTATGGGCAAACATCCGGTTTCCGCGACAATGCGAGATGCAGTTTGCAACAAGGCGGTTGTGAGACCGACAAACGCAGCTAGGGCAACTGTCGACGTTCCAGTGAAACGTTTGTGTGTGCCCACATATGCTGCGTGTTATTGTGTGTCGTACGACAGTCTACGACCCGTTTGTAGGTTCCCGCGTGTCTTGTCTGCTACGTGGTCTGACTTTCTTGTCTCAGAGTGACGTCTAACGGTGAACTCGAAGTGAACGTTGGTCTTCCGGGTTTGACTGTCGAGTGCAGTGTGGACGGCGGAGAGATGTGGATCGTTTGTCCTTCCAAACTACTCGTGCAGCCACATACGAATATCATGCTACGTACCAAGTAAGAATTGTTATTTAGCTACTTATTTGGTACGTCGCAACATCGTCACAAAGTACCTGTTGGGAATTAGCTGAACAACACGTGACACAAACTACATGTTTGCATCAAGCATCAACAAAACATCATAAGTGGTGTGACATTATAAAAAACGTTCTATTTTCACCACTTTGGAAACACCCTTCGTTTATAGCATAATACGTGGTACTGAATATACAATAATGTTTATATAACTAACAAACCATGTACAGCAATCACGTAACGTCGGGAAAGCCATATGTGCTACCTGCAGGTTGTAGGAAGGTTTTAACACTTTATGCGATAATTTATTGAATAAACACGTTTTCTCGGTGTTTAGGGCCCCCTGGCGGACATTTTTCATCCTTAGTAAAACTAATCTACTTTTTGTCAATGAAAGTTTAGTTATTATAAAATTGTTCTATTTAAGTGTTGATCATGCTGACTAACTTGATCTTAAATCAACAATTATGTTACAATGATAAGTGAATGTGATAATCGAGTTACTCCATTACACGTGCACTAGGATACAAACGGGAGTAATTGATATACAAAGCTGCATTTTGGCAGTCAGTGTTTAATCAGTGGCTCAAGCCTAGGCATACAAGTGAACACTAATGTCTTGTTATTCCTGTGTGGGGTCTAAGGGCTTATGTTTCAGGAATAAAACGTGTCTTACACCTATGTATTTATGCGTGTTTGTATTGTATGATGTCGTTTGTAGCATTAAAGCCAGCATTGATTTTCTGATACTAACGTTGTTTTTAAGCAATTATTATACATGACACGTTGTTTAGGTCGGCAGATGGTAAACGAACCAGCCGCGAAGTGTCGACAAAATCAACAGGCCAGCCGTCTGGTGGCGCCACGTGTCTGACCGAGACCGGCGCCTTTCTCTGGCTGGGTCTACACGCTGCGTCGTTGGCAAAGCGTTAACGATCTCACACGTATGCACCTGTTGGCATGGAATGCTTGTCTTTCCAAGTGAACACGTAATAATGCATTTAATAATAAAATAATAAATATATATAATAAATAATAAAAAAAAACAATATTTAAAAAGAAAACAGTTAAGAAGCGTTCTTTATCCGGACTTTCGTCAAAGTATTACAATCGGGGAATAAAACAAATACTGTTGATGTTTTACGTGTTGTTTACGTGTAGTCCCATCTTGCCAGCTCAGCTATAGTGTGCTAATGATTTGTTTATCATTCTTAAATAACATGTATACATATAATGAATTAATGTTAATGCTCTGTATTGTAATGTGGCGCCAATACTTCCAAGTAGATGAAGAAACACGTTTAAACGATGTCTGGCAGCGAATAAATAATATTCCTATTGTACCCTGTATGCCTAAGGATATAGTTGCATTTTAAATAACTAGCCATCTAAAACCACATAGACAAACGAAAGCGACATAAAAGAGGATTCTAGTTTTTGTTCTTCAACTAAACTACGTTTTCTCTATCTCTCTATTTTCGCTGTTGTTTTTCGTTTATTTGTCCGCGCGCACAGGATCAATGATTTTACTAAACGGTACGCAGCCCCGTGCTTAGTAGTATTTTCTTTTAGTATATATTATTAGCATTTCCTTGTCAACTAGATTTAATCACACACATGTTGAACTCGTTAATTGCGAGTCAGAAAATGGGGAGAAAGAGCTACATGGGAAGTCACTGGCGTGTGTGTTGTTTGTGTATATGTGTTAGTTTGTATGTGGGTGTGTATGTGTGTGTGTGCGTGTGTGTGTGTGTGTGTGTGCGTGTGTGTGTGTGTGTGTGTGTGTGCGCATATGCGTGCTGCCTTTGTGGCGTGTATGATAACTTGAATGTTCTGTCGGTTGACATGAGTAACAAAACATGAGGTATCCACAACAGCAATGCAAACTAGTCACTAAAATGAAACAAATTACTAAAACAAGAGCACATTGCAATCATTGTTACATTTACTGCATGAAAGCACAACGATGACTCAACCAACATACACAAAGTGTCGGCATCAATACAAACAACACCACTAGAGTTCATCATTATAACTTCTTTATAAGGCAACGTCGCGATTCAAAATGGATTTCATTGTTAAACTCGCAGAAAATTTAATGTATGCAAGATAGCCCATACTACATAAACACAGCGCTTTCAAACAAGAACAATCGTTTCTTCATTACAGCATTAAACTATGTTTTGTAATACAGTGTCACAGAAGTAATGCACAATATATACATTATTAGAGATTGGCACAGTTTTGTTGCGGAAACTATGTTAAACACATCCATTGTTATGCATTATGATCGAGCTTCTCTCCTGCAGGTCCGTCTTATTCTGCAGGATAACTGCTCCCAGCATCTTCTTCTGTTGTGCTGTTCAGCTTAGAGAATCGGCTGTTGAAATTAGAGTTGCGTGGGGTGGACGTCCTCTGCTCTCTCTTGTCCTGAAACAAACGGACACGATGGTTGTACTACAATACAATACAAGCATGGAAACTGCATTATCCATGTCTAATGATGAGTGTGTGTGTGTGTGTGTGTGTGTGTGTGTGTGTGTGTGTGTGTGTGTGTGTGTGTGTGTGTGTGTGCGTGTGTGCGTGTGTGCGATAGTGCGTTTGTTTGCATAGTTTAAGTAAGATATGCGGATCCGGTCAAAAATAGCTTAGCTGGATAATTCACAAAAAAGTATAACAATTGTTTACAAATGAGTTAGCATGTCATTGTGGATACTGATAAACCACCCTAATAACCAGATAGGTCCAACCTTTCGCGAAATGAGTGCGAAGCGGGACGAGCTCAATAATCGAATTGTGGATGGAGCGTTAAACAATGTCCTGAGACCGGATGGGTGCAATGTCGATTCCTGACGCACGATTGCATCAGTGTTACGTATGTGCAGTAAACGTAATATATGTGAAACATTCTGTTGAGTTAGTTCGCACCTTCTCACTGCGAATCCCCTCGGTAATCTTCTTGAACTCATCGAGCCCCTTCGTGTGCATGATCTGACGCTTCAGTGCTTCCATCCGATAGTTGCTCTTCTGCGTCTCTCGTCTTATCCGTGCGATCTCCTCGAATGTGTGATCACAGACTCTGCATTGTCAACACAACACAGTCGATGACATCCACAACTGAGAGACATAAGTTATGACGAACGCCTAAAAGAATGTGATTTAACAACCCTAGAGACAAGGAGGTTAAGAGGAGATAAAATTGAGGTTTTTAAAAATATTTAATGGGTATGAATATATTGATAGAAATATTTAATATAATGTCTCACCTAAGATAAATAGTCGTAGACACGAAATAACGTTAGTGAGGGAACGATGTAGATTAAATATCAGAAAGTACTCATTCTCGCAGAGGACAATACATGAATGGAACAAATTATCTACAGATTGTGTAACAGTGTGAGTACGTTTATAAATTATTTACAGATTGTGTAACAGCGTGAGTATGTTTATAAATTATCTACATATTGTGTAACAGCGTGAGTACGTTTATAAACAGAATTGACAAATATACCAGGAGGGCGGGTTTCACAGACGGAGAATGTTTGTACTCTCGATAAATCCAAAGCTTCCTTGTCCACTTGTCATCTGTTTTTTTATCGATGGCAATCTTGTTAATTTGTATTAAATATTGCTTCTTAGTCTCGCATAATACGTCAGGGCCGTAATCACAGGCATTACCGGGGTGGCGAAAAAGTTACTGTACGGGGTACAGAAAGGGTACATTCTGGCGAATAATTAAATATGGACAAGAACTCCAACTTGCCGAGTATTATGCAAGTCAATGTAGAAGCCACAACATGGATAATGTAATGTTTGCATATGGCGGACAAGAAACCCTTTATGACATGAAAATGCAGAAACATCTTATATTACTAATGTAAAAAATAATAATACGAGCATTTTTCCTTAGGATTTGAAAATATGTCGATACAGAATATTAGTCTTCGTGCGACAAACATCGTGACAAATCCAGTGGACAAAACTGGTTGGATTAACGCTGGAGCAATGTAACTTTCTGACGTTCCGTGGCGGTCGGATAATGGGTGATTACGAAATTCCAACATACTTACGTTATAATTATATCTTTTAATGAATATCCTACCGTCATGCCTATCTGATGACATTGCAATAGCGTCGGACATTCCCACGTTGTCGTTAACGTATGACAGACAGTAGACTACTGACAACAGCCACTGATCAGCGGAAGCAGCAGGTTGACAAGAATTCTGACGTAGACCACACGTCAACATTGGTACGTCAGCATTGACGTATCCATCACGTGACTGTTTGGCTATCAGCTAGGTCCGTCAAGCTAACAAATATTATGGTCACTGACGTCGGATATTCCATCGTATTTTTCGTTGCATTTATGGCCAAACATTTGTGATAAATATAAAAGGCAACATTGTGTCAGCTAGAAGAGTATATGTTGGAAAGTTTGATCTAGGAGGTGTATGCCGCCCTTGAAATGTAACATATTATAGGCCTTCGTATTATTATATGTAAACATGATTGCTCAGACAAAGCTTGACGGACGTCACGCTCTTAATTAGGATTGTGACGTCAGACTATGTGTCCGTCAATCCTGGCGTACAATACACGTCACTATTGTTGTGTCAGAATGCTGCAAGCATGGTGACATATATTTTCTTGTGACAGATGATGCTGTACACATGGCATCATGTCTTACCTTTGATATTCCTTGCTGAGCACTGCCTGCCTCGCAAGGGTCGTCTTAATCAGTTGCTTGTAGGTCGGAGCATCAGAACTGCTTAACCTATGTCAAGGTATCTACGCCATGGACTATTATGTGCAGTCTGAATTAACAACCAACCACTTATATGTATTTAAATTTAGTTATTGTTATTGTGGTGGGAAACGTCATTATTAATACACCATGCCAAACAACAAGAAAGCGTATTGATGCCCATGTTTATTCACGGGTCATGAACGTTTGATTTAAACATCAATATAACCTTAGCGCTGATATCGTGAGCACATGATCTAACTGGTCGGGGGCTATTAATAGTATAAACCCGAGTGAAATTTTTGTTTGTTTTTGTCAACCCGACACACCGCCTTTACCAAACACAGAAACGCCGACCACAATAGTCAACCCGACACAACGCCTTACCAAACACAGACACACCGACCACCATAGTCAACCCGACACACCGCCGTTACCAAAACACAGACACGCCGACAACAATAGTCAACCCGACACATCGCCGTTGCCAAACACAGACACGCCGACCACAATAGTCAACCCGACACACCGCCGTTACCAAACACAAACACGCCGACCACAACAGTCAAGGCTCTCCTGATCTCCATGAACTCTCCCCAAAGCTTTAGTTAAGTCAACACAAATACGGAAAATAATTCGTCCATTCTATGTCCACATACTGCAAATGTGCTTTAATATTCTACTAAAATCACTACTCACGAACTACATTACAAAAATGTGCCCATCCTGTTTATGTATTACTAGTAAATACCATAGACTTTTGTGCGAGATAATATCATAGGTTTTCCACATCTTGTTTTTCTTTTTTTTTAGACCTCTCCGGATTCTTCGCAGAACGTCAAAAATAGTAGTCTCGATTGATCTGTCGCTATACAAATATTTGTATTATCTGTCTGTTATTATAACTCTTGTCATGAGTAAGGATACAGTTCGCTTGTCGCCTCGGTGCGGGTGACTCGATCAATGCGTCCCTCCTTTTGCAGATGTAACATCTCAATGTAGTGATCGACGAGAGGACTGCGACCGTGTATGAGGAAGAGGCGCTGCCGGAAATCTGGTCCTGGGCCGACGACGTGAGACTGAAACAATTAAGTCACTACCTGACCACCCCGTATGATTTTTAACAAGATTTTTTTGAGATTTAACAAGATTGCCATCTCGAACAACAAGTTCCAGATGGCAAGTGGACAAGGAAGCCATTGGCTTATCGAGAGTCCAACAATTTTCTCATCTATGTGTAGCCCGCCCTTATCAGATATCTGTCAATTCTATGTTTAAACATATTCACACTACTAGCATTAACACAATCGTTTGGCAGTTTGTTCCATTCATTTATCACCCTCTGTGAGAAAGGGTACTTTTTCATGTCCAACCTACACTGCTCCTTAACTAATGCTGCTTTGTGTCCTCTGGTTCTACTGCCTTCTTTAAGTTTGAAGAACATATTCCTATCAACATCCTCATAACCGTTCACTATTTTAAACACTTCTATTTGGTCTCCTCTTAGTCTCCTGGTCTCTAGTGTTGTCAAACCACATTGTAATAAGCGACTTTCGTAACTAAGGTCTCTTAATTCTGGAATCATCTTAGTTGCTCTTCGTTGTATTCTTTCTAGCTTATCTATGTCTTTTTTACGATATGGCCTCCATGCTTGAATACAATATTCCAAATGTGGTCTAACTATTGCTTTGTACAGGGGTACAATTAGATGTTTCTCCTTATACGTGATAGTTCTCCTAATTAGACCTAGAATTTGATTTCCTTTCGAAGCAGCAATCCCACATTGCTCTGAAACTTTCATGTCAGCATTAAATGTTACTCCTAAATCCTTTTCTTGTGTGGTTCTACCTAGTACAGCATCCCCCATTTTATATTCCTCGTCCATATTTCCATGTCCTATGTGTATACATTTACACTTCCCAAAATTGAATAACATTTGCCATTTTTCTGACCATTTAACTAATTTGTCTAGATCATCCTGTAAACTTTGTTTATCTGTATCATTAGTAACCCTTCTGAATACTTTTGTGTCATCTGCAAATTTGAGTACTTTGCTAGATATGTCATCCTCCAAATCATTTATATATATTAAAAACAGTATAGGGCCTAACACTGATCCCTGTGGTACCCCACTCAAAACAGATTTCCAGTTTGAAATCTTACCATCTACTATTACTCTCTGTCTTCTGTGTGTAAGCCACTTTTCTATCCAGTTGATTACATCATTGCCTATACCATGGGCTTTTAGTTTAAGTAACAATCTTTGATGTGGCACTTTATCGAAAGCTTTCTGAAAATCTAAGTAGACAACATCCACTGGTGACCCGTGATCTACCCACTTTGTAATTTCTTCTAAAAAACATAAGAGATTGGTTAGACATGACCTTGCTTTTAGGAATCCATGTTGAGATGTATTTATTAATTTATGTTTTATGAGGAATTCCACCATGTGGTCTCTAATTAATGTTTCAAGTAATTTACATACAACTGATGTTAAACTCACTGGTCTGTAATTTTCTGGCTTCTTCCTCGATCCCTTCTTAAACAACGGCGTAATGTTTGCTTCTTTCCATTCTGAAGGAACTATTCCTTCTTCTAGTGACAAGTTAAATAAGTTTGCAAGTGGTGTACTAATTTGATCAACAATTTCCTTTAGCAGTTTTGGTGGTATCCCATCAACTCCAGGTGATTTATTATCTTTCATCTTCTTAATTTTCTTTGCTATCATTTCAGGAGTTACAAATAACTGCCCTAAATATTCTGATGTATTGCCCTCAAATTTAGTCAATGGAACTGGAAGTGAGCTGATATCTTCTGTGGTAAAAACTGAGCTGAAATACTCATTCAGGACCTCTGCCATTTGGAACCCATCTGAAATTATGTTTTCACTGTTGCTTTCCAGTGGTCCGACCTTATCTCGAACTTTCTGTTTACTCCTTACATAAGCATAGAAACTCTTGCTTGATGGCAACACAACCTTTAACTATGACACGTGCGCGGGCTGAAATTTAAATTCACGAATAAGTTTGAAAACTCTATGTAGTAATAATATATGTATATACAAATAAAAGTTATATAATATAATAAAAAATAAATAAATATATATATATATATATATATTATATATATATATATATATATATATATATATATATATATATATATATATATGTATGTATGTATGTATGTATGTATGTATATATATATATATATATATATATATATATATATATATATATATATATATATATATATATATATATATAATTTTTATTATATTATATAAGTTTTATTTGTATTTGTTAAAGATGCATTTAGTCATTTGAAAGAGACTTCGTGGACACCATGTACAATTCAGTAATAATTATTGTTATGTCCCGCACTCAGCATGACATTATAGAAGCCACAGTGAAAGTGTTTTCTTGTTAATCTCATAGCCGTAGTTGGTTGAGGACATTTCCTAAATTTGGAAGGAAATCAATGTTTAGTCATAATCAGCACTTCTGCCCCACTGGAAGTCGTCTTCGTTTAGCTGCTTATCATTGACGAAGTGCTCACTTGTGTATCACCATAGTGACAATTTGCTACAATATGCAGACTGTCACAAGAAACCAGCTGTGATGAGACAGTCACACACCTCAACTGGCATTCTGCGAGGGGTGCCGCACGTTGCCAACCGTGACAAAGTAAGTGGTGCAATGGGCATGCCTTCTCCAGGGAACTTTGTGGCAGTGCCGGGTGTCCTGGCCACCTCTTTGAACATGGTGTCTTCCGTTCTCGCCAGCCGGTTCGACGGCTGTCCCAGGTTGGCGATGGTCCTTGTGACGTCATCAATGTCTAGTGAGTATGGACCTGAAAAAAAAAACAGTTTCCATATTCCCCAAGACGTCTTTGTGATACAAGTGATTTAAATTCCTGCAAAATGAGCTGCAGTTCAGACATACTGCATGCAAACACATTCCAAGTGCAACTGGATATGGTTTGTAGCACATGTATGTGATGAAGGAAAGGGAGAGGCCACAGTTGAGAAAGCCACAGCTGAGATGAGAGGGGGCGGCTGATAAAAAACTATGGAAAGAAAGAACAGAAAGAGTGGCTCGACAATACTGTAACTGTACCTGACCATCACCCCTGTACAGCAGGGAACAAAGGAGGAAGAGACGATGTTGTTCAATGTTTTTGATGTTACTGCCTGTATTACTGAATATAAATATGGGTAAATTCCAGATACGAGTTTTCGGATCTATTTCAATGAGCAAACAAAATACCTGTATGTCAGTCAGTTTACTGGTAACAAATCGAGTCACGTGTCAAGTCACATGTAGTTTTTTTTGGGAAGTTGAGTGAAGTCATCAAAATGAGTAGACTTGCGTCTGATGATATGAGTAGCTTCAGTAACTCGATTGGCTACAACCACAGTACCGTCGGTTTTGGTTGGCTTAACCTTGCCAACAAGCGTCGGCCCATCATCGGCGGTCTTCGTGTGGACCTTCGGCTCCAGACGACTCAAGTTCCATTTCTTCCAGGAACCAGGAGGCGGGCTGAAGCCTTCAAAGACACACAGTTCGAGGAGAAATGACAGTGGTCCACATGTACTAAACACCACACGCTTACATTTATTTGAATGTAACTATTGACAATATATAATGCTATATATATGCTATATATATATACACACACAAATGTATGCATGTGTGCCCATGTATATGTGCGTGCGTGTCTGTGTGGATGCGTGTGTCTGTGTGTGTGCATGTGTCTGTGTGTGTGCGTGTGTATGTGTGTGTGTGTGCATGTGTCTGTGTGTGTACATGTCATTCCTCACCTCCAACCCATGTAGCAATCGTGCTGACAATAAACTGCTTGAAATCATCTTGGAATTGCCTCTCTGACTCTGGAAAGGCCTGATAGAAGGCAGCGAACACAGCTTGTGCCATGCAGTCCACAAACACCTGTCGTATAATAGTAATGCTAAAACTGTTAAAGCACCTTAGCTCAGAAGTGCAACAAACCAGATTTGTCAATCATAATATCACCAACAGGGACACGCAACAATTGAGAGCGAGGGGCTGCAGAGGATTTTACTTCAAGGTGGTAATGCAATTTCGAAACAAATGTCTTAGTTGCAGATTAAACCTTTGGTTTTTGACTACATTTACCAGTCCAGTATATTGATGCAGTCTAATGTCACAATCCTAATTATGACCAATGACTGTGCACCTCTGTCTCTGTTGTCATAGCCCGTGTTAACGACCTCCGTTAAGCTTCGCCTTAGCAACTATGTTTACATACTGAGAGATGCAGTGGCAGAGTTTGGAAATGGTGAATATATGTGCATGGGATAAGGATAATTTGATTTGTCCCAACAGCAGAAAAACATAGATAAATTACATTGAGAGGCAATATAAATTATACAGATATACATGATACATACAAATGGTGAACTGTGCAATATACAATAACAATTAATAAATAATCAAAAAAGTAATACATTATGCAACAAAAGAAGAAAGACAAAAATATTTGTTGTGGGGCGGGAGACTCCTACTAAGACCAAAATAGATCGCTATCGTAGGAGCCACTCAAAATAAAAATAACAGATATTCTTTATACATATATTCCTACATTTAATAATAAAAAAATTATTATATCAAAACGTAAGTTTTTTGTCTGTCTCTTACATATAACCAATTGAAGTGTGTGATGGTGTGTTGTTTTGTTGTGTTTTGTTCGACTGTACGTGTGTAAGCGTGCAAGTATACAAATTGAAAAGTTTAATTTTACTTGCATGAACTGTGTTACACTGATTCGTAATTTATTTAATTTAGTTGCCAGATATGTTAATTTAGTATAGTGCATGTGATGTTATATCTTTGTAGCATGTAGTGTTTGGCATAACTTGAGAAGCCTTTCAAACTATGAGTCACATTTTTGTCTATAAGTAAATCAGGGATATTGTTTATAATATGTGGCAAGTTGTATTTATGAAATTTTTTGCAAATTTATGTTTAGTTTTGACAGTATGTAGATCAGTTGTTCTCCGAGTGTCATAGTTGTGTATGCTGGCATTTGGCGTTATCTGCCAACTTAATAATTAGACAGGTAGATTTTGATGTGTATATTTGTAATAAAATTTTAGTAAGTCTTCTACTTTTAATGTGTTGAGTTTTTTTAAATTGGTTGTGTGTGTGAAATGTATTTGCTTAATGTTGTAATTCGTACTGTTTTCTTTTGTATTTTCACTAATCTGTTTCCTTGAAATCCCCATGTCGTAGTACAGTAATTAATATGAGGTAAAATCAATGCATTGCATAAAATAATTTTTACTTATAATGGTAGCATATGTTTTAATCTGTTTAGTATTCCTATAGTTTTGGAACACTTATTAAAAAAAATTTCGGTGTGTTTTTTCCAATTTAAGTTATTATCTATAGTTAAGCCTAAGAAGTTAAGTTCTTCCATTTTCTCAATTACTATATTATCTATTTTGAGAATTAATGTCTGTGTAGTTTTGTGTGACATTTGGAAGGTCATATATTTAGATTTACGTTTATTTAGTGAGAGCTTTTTAATATCAGGGAAACTAGCAAAGAGAGCAGAGGTGGAAAAAACATCAAGGACGCAGGAAAAGGGGAAGGCCACAGCTGAGATGGGAGGACTGCATAAGGAGTGATATGAGAAGATTGGGGAGGATGAGAGATGGAGAGAGGGGGCGGCTGATAGAAAACTATGGAAAGTAAGAACAGATAGAGTGGCTCGAAAATAGTTTACCTGACCCTCACCCCTGTACAGCAGGCAACAAGGAGGAAAAAGTGCACAACTATTTTGAGGAGTTCTTCATTTATTACAGATTCTGCACTTTTATTTTGGACACTATAAGTTTCAGATGTAGTATCATCAAACTCGGTGTACTGTTTATGATTGTTTAAACAGTTTTTAAATAAAAGAAGAGTTTTGTCATGTAAGACATAATATCTTAATCTGCTTAGTAATACTTAATGGTCAATAGTATCAAATGCCTTGAAAAGGTAAAGAAAAATACTAATTGGAAAGTAATTTTTATTCATATGAGTAATTATTTTATTAACTAGTTCGAGTGATGCATATTCAGTTGAAGGATTAGGTCTAAACCCATACTGATTATCACAAAATAGCTCAGATTCAATAAAATAAGTAGATAACTGATTGTGGATGATTTTCTCTAGTACTTTAGAAATAGTTGGAAGAAACAAAATAGGACTAATTTTTTTTAATAATGTTGGGGCATCGTACTTGAAAATTGGAATTACTTTTGCAATTTTACGTTTATAAAAAAATATGACTGTATTTATGACTTGGTTAATTACTAAGGTTAAGGATTGAATTATTCCGAGTTCAATTATGTTTAAAAAAATTAAAGAAATGGAGTCAAATCCATTGCTGTTTTTTGTTGGGAGATTATTTATAGTTTACCTTACAGTTTCTTCATTAACATCCTTAAATATGAGAATATATTTAACTTGTGTATTTAAGTAGTAGTTGTAGTCCTTGTTTCCTTTATAGTGAATGCTTTCTGCAATAGTCTGACCTATGTTTATAAAATTGTTATTGCATTTGTTTGCTGTAACTGATTTATCAGTTATACTAGTACCATTTACTTAACAAATTGTTGAGGATGTTTTCTTTATTTTATTTTTTGAAAGAATTTAATTTATGGTTTTCCAAGTATTTCTTATGTCATTTCTGAATCGGTTAAATTGTGATTCAAAATTGATTTGATTAACTGCACGAATATTTCTTTTTAATATGGAGTTGTACATTTTGAGGATAGTATTAGTTGTCCCATAATCAGGTGAATTAGTGTCAGATATTTTTAATTGTTTATAAAGTGTGTCCCAATTTCTAATAGATTTGAGCAAACCTTGAGTGATCTATGTCGAATTGTTATGTTTATATTTATTAAATTTCATCATTTTAATTGGCATGTATTTATTTTTAGCATGCATAATTTCTTCATCCATTATGTTATAATTTAAACTGGGATCCTCATTTTGATGTTGTAGTTTGTTGTAAAAGTTATAAGAATCAATTAAAATTTTGACTTTCTGCATAGCTTCTTCACTTTATGTATTTATTTTTATAAATTTGGGAGGAAGTTCTGTTTTTAGAATAATGTCTATAATAAAAAATAAGGTTGATGATCTGAGAAAGCTTTTGTGAAAATCCCAGCAATACTTTCTAATATGAATTTATCTAGCGTGCACAAAAGTTATCTATCAATATCCCGTTCGTTCTAGTGAAACGAGTTGGGAAAGTAATTTGAGGGTATAAAAAAATCGCTGTAGATTTTGCTCTCATTTATTTTGGGTAAACTTATATTAACGTTCCCTGCCATAATGAGATTATTATTGCAATTCTCCAGAGATAACATAACTAACAAACATTCATCAATGAATTTTGTAATATTTTCATTGCATGATCTTGGAGGTTTAGATATTTCCAATGGTCATAGTCATTGATAAACTCTGACTATGACCATGCCGGACAGATTTATAATTTGGACACCAGACAGCACGAGAAATGGAATTAGCTTTCAGCTGTTTCCAAAACTATTAACAATTGGCAGAAATATTTTGAAATGGAAATGACGGTGGACATGTTTGTTGTTAGTTTAATGGACCTGTTGTGTTGCTAGGCAAAATGCCACATCAGTTAAAAACACCGTCAGTTACCTCAAATATCTTGTCCTTGATCTCCCTGTTGATGGACAGGAAGAGAGCAACAAAACTGTCTGAGATGCGGTCAAACAGCTTGTTGCGGTCATTTATATACTTCGAGGATGCAAACCTCTGTATGTAGATCCACCAGAAGGTGTCCTGCATCAAAGTGATGGACGCTTCGGACTGAAACACCTTCTTCCAGAACTTCTTGAAGCCAGCCTGCAGATCACACCAAAACAACACAGATCAGTTAGAACTCTATTCCATCTGATGCACCAGTATGAATGTATATATGAATAAAGCTTATAAAGATACTCTTTCACCGGATGTGGTGACACTATGGGTAGAAAGTGGCCTCTTAGACTTGCTATCAGTAGAATTGTGGCCACTTTACGTAAATCCTCAATGCTTCGGTTGCATAAATAAGTAACTGGGACTTGAACATGGAAGTGGAATGATTATAATGTGTGTTTGTGCAAATGCAACCAGATAGTGACAAACCCAAATATTTTAACTTGTACATTTGGGAGACAGACATAATAATGATAAGAAGAAGAACAATTTGCATAGAGCCACATATCTAGACCTACTATGTTCAGTGGCATAGATATAGGTCTACATACAATTCATACAGTTTATAAAATCCACAGGTTTTGATGACTCAATAAAAATATAATCAACATGAACAAGACTAATTAAATATAGTCAAGTTTGGCATGAAGACACAGAATTAATAAAACATATTACAATACAACATATATAAGAAGTAAATTCAACGGTGCAAAAATGGAATAAATACATCCATATCGAAACAGGTCTCTAATATCAGTTAGAGATACTGGCACTCACAGTGAAGTCCTGTGCTTTGGTGACCCGATGCATGATCTGCGGCGCTTCCAGTTGCCCGGGCAGGCCTATCAGTTCTCCATCTACATATCCTGGAAAGGGACAGTGCTCCACTGACTTGGCACGCTGCTCTGTTATTGAATCCTACACCAACAGAGGAAATAGTCAACACAGGTAATGACATTAAATTTCTTATTGCCTTCTCAATCATAAATGCTATGAAACCTTCTCTGGAAAGCACACCTGTGTACGGCACACGTCAGTAATCCACAGGTACTTCAATATGATAACTGTCACATATATTTACATTATTTATTGTCATAATGCAATAGTTTAAGAATCAATTCTATTGAATATTAGACGTCAATGTTATGTGGATTGAATATATCAACCAGTCATTGCTAACAACACGCATATTATTCCTTTATGTTCAACATATTTAAAACTCTAAATATTCTCCCACTCACCTTTCTGCGCTGCACCTTATTGCTGGAGTGGGCCGTAAGATCAGTCAAGAACGCTAAAATAAAGCAATTCAGAAAAATCAGTTATCATCCCAATTGTGCCATCAATGCAATACCCCAAAAGTGCCATACAACAAATTGTTGTTCTATCTTTGAAAATGGTCACTAGATGTCTCTACTTTCACCCTAATTGCACTTTATTGCATAGATGCATTTTTTCATGATCAATGTACAATGCCAAACCACTATACCACAATGGATTCATATCAACCTTTCATGCCCATGCATTGCATCGCAATATAAAGGAAGAAAAACCCAAATCAAGAACTTTACACTGCATGCATATCCATTGTGGCTGGGATGATTACATTAATATAATAATAATAATATATAACATTCTATTGCACTAAAATCTTCAGGAGAACCAAGCTCGGCAGTGCACCAAAACAAAAGGGGTTCATAATCGATAAGCAGTTCCAGATGTAAACAGTTGGATTGGTACCCTGGGGAGCTATGGAGGATAAGCAAGTTTAAACAGTTGTGTTTTTAGTTTATGGAGAAATGTTGTTATATTTCCTACAGACTTAACACTAACAGGGAGTGAATTCCACAGAGTTGGTGCAGGAACTAAAAAAGCTCTAGTTCCAACATTTGTCTTAACACTGGGTATAAAAAGTAGATTAGAATTAGATGATTGAAGCTGTCTGGGCTGTCTTGCAGGAGTGAGCAGTGAATGTAAATATGCTGGTTGCTTGGATGAAAGTGCTTGATAAGTAATTGTACAGATCTCAAAAATAATGCGATATCAGATAGGGAGCCAATGCAATAATTTCAGAAGTGGTACTGAGTGAGAGAAACGAGGAGACCGGGTAACTATGTTGAAGTTTCAAGTTGTCCTTGAGAGCAATATTATGATAAAGGGAATTACAATAGTCAAGTCTACTGCTAACAAGAGCAGTTGCAATAGTTTTGGCGACAGCGAATACAACGAAGGTCGCGAATATGATCAAAGCAGCAATGACTAGTTTGTGACATACGCTGTCTAAAATTTTAATTATTATCAAAGGGGACTCCTGAATTCTGGCCGGTGTGAAATTCTGGCTTACCATAGGTGTCGGGAAAAAACAATCAAGTTTACCTCGCTGTTTTTGTGTACCAATAATAAGAAACTCTGTTTTATTTGCATTTAACTTTAAAGGTGCTTAATAAGTAAAAATTTTTTTTGCTAATCTCATGTCAAGTTAATTTTGCGAAAAATCAAGCCTACGTAGTATCCACTGTAACATGCTAGCTCGTTTTTGCAACTTTTGAATGTAGTTTTTTGTGAAATCCTCAGACAAACTATTAAATTAGTTAATGCTTGTTCAAACATTAACTGAAGTGAAAATCGAAATGCTGAAAAATCACGATTTTCTTCCTTGGTGAAATTTTGTAACATTGTCATGTGATTGGCGAGAGGTTGGATGTCACGCCCATGATCAGCATTGACCCACACAGTGTTTACCATTTTAGATATCCACTATTTGATCCTTATCAGATCTAATGATTAAAGAAAATTTGTTTCAATGATTTGAAATAAATATGCATTTTTATAAACCAAGCACTCACCCCTGGTAAAACCAAGCACTATCTCAACAGTTAGTTGGACGAGTTTGTACTACAACCAAGAAAGCCTTACTTCTCAGATTTGTTCTATTAATTTATATCAACATACTGATTAACCAATAACAGAATATTCTATCCCCAAGACCATTCAGAATGGAAATCACTGCACACTTCGCCACATAGACCAATATATATATAACAACAGATTATAAAAGATTTCACTAACCATACAAAATTATTGCACAATGTACACAACCTTGAGAATAAACCTAATTATATAAAACATTTTCTTGCAAGAAAAGTTGTAGAAGTCAACTGATTCTGCCCCAGTCCTAGATTTACTGTGCTGACTTTTACTGACCGTAGATGAAAGTTTTATAGACCCAGCATAGCAGTTTCTGTTCTAGAAATACTTGCCCCTGTTTAGAGAGCGAGGCAAACTTTCTCTATCTGATTTGTCTGGTTTTGAAGGAGGCTCAAAGATGAGATCTGCCACAGCAAAGAGTCGCTTCTCAAAGTCTTGCAGCTTCTCCTCCAAATCCTTCAGCAGTTTCCCATGGATAGCTGGGATGCAGTTAGGGATTGTGCTATCATAATAAGCAAGAATACTTACTTTTGCTGCCAAATCCGAAAACATGTTCTGCCTGATAGTGTCCTGACATCAGTACCACCCACTGAGGATGTCCCCAGATTACAATCAAAATCATAGGCATATACAGCAGAACCCCTCAAAGTGGCCATCCCTTGAAAATGGCTTCTGTATTGGAGTATGTTTTTCCCGGATCTGCACATCTGACCAGCCTCAGTAACTCGGCCAACCCGTTAATCAGGTCAATTTATTTTAGTCACTTGGATGGCTGCATTAGAGGAGTGTGATTGTACATACATCTTTTGGTTGTGTATATAGATAAAATATTTGAATTTCAAATTATCGATCTAATGATCGAATATCTTTAATGAGAGCCATATATGCTACAGCTTCAGCTACAAGCACTCGTGACGTAGGGTTATCTAACAGTATGGCATGGTCCATGACACTTATAATGTGGGACAATGTGGAATAAATTAATTTAGATAGTATTTGAATGGTAGTGTCTCAAGCGGACTAGAATCCAGTTCCAATGAACTAATTACGGTTACGGATCCCTTGGGCGCCATGTGTCGCATATGAATGAACTAATTAAGCTTCCAATACACTAAGCAATGCGAGCTATACAGTTTGATGAGGGAAACGTAGACATTTGACAAATATGTCAGCACCAAGGATACGGGTGGCTTCTCTGAGAGAACTAGAAATCTCCTTTGTTGTCCCAATCATGAGTCGTTTCTTCTTCATATCAGTTGATTTCTCTGCTCTGACTGGTGTGGGCCAATACTCCTGCAATACAGCATCAACTGTTTTTATAGAAACAACCTGTAGACATAAACACTTCAGTTGTTTGCATAGAACGCACCACATGACAGAAAAATATGTCCACGTTACACTGAATGATCCTAATGTATCCATCTGAATCCATGCTAGCACATGTGGGGTGTTTCTTGTTTTTTTGTCAGAAATATTGTTGGCTAGCTTATAATGTGGAAAAGGGATTAGGTTTTCACGTGGGACTGTTGCTATGGCAGCTTGGTTACTACCATATCCATATCAGATGCTAAATTACTAAATTCATGTTCTATTCGTATAGGCACATATCATATGCATCTACATCCATTAAGTCCTGCATTCCATACGCATCTAATATGTTCACGGATGTTTTTGGCATCATCCCATTTTTTCCCAAAAAAGTATCCTTTTTTGAACTAATAATGCTGCTCATTAAATGTATTTTTTATTATTTATTTGCTGTTTTTTTTGTTTTATAGCTAGTGGTAAAATAATTTTCACAATGGCATGATTTTGTTTTGTGTACAATAAAAAAGTCCGAAGCTTTGCCATTTCAGAAACATAACAGATTGGAACATATCAAAAACATACAATATAATTTTCATTGGTGACCAGATGAAAACGTGCATGTGGTAAAGTTATTGTTGTAAGATGACAGTCCGGTGTTTGTATGGTGACACTGTTGCCCAAACTAGACATGACCGCAACTGTAACAGTTAGTTTGGACATTATGTTCAATTGACACAACACATTCTGAAACAGGACTGTAATAAATTTACAAGAAGCAAATCTGACTTCATCTTAGAAAACAAAACAGAAAACAAAACCACATATCGTATTATTTTATAGTCAATGACCTACGTATAAACTTCACTTAGCCAAAATAACTGAGCAGAAGATGTTATGCACCTTCAGACACTGGTACAGTGAGATCATGTTTTGCAGCTTTATACTCTGTAGTGTTACAAACTAAGGTCGGATGCAGAATCTGACGTTGGGCTCACAGTCACTTCTTGAAGGATTTTTAAGGAAATAAAATCTGATCAGTTTTACTGTAAACTCATGTTTTACAGTATAATCTATATATATTCTAACATCTTAACTGTCCAAATGTGTTTTAATGAAAAACAAATTTAAAATATAATTTCACTGTTACTTGTCTATGACAGGTGGAGTGTGTTATACAGATTGCACTTGGACAAGTGAAGTAGCTACAGCAATCATCACAAAAATATAATAATTATCAAAACAAGTATATTTTAATACCAATTGGGAATAATAACAAATGAATGATATGGCTGTCTGAGTGAGTCAATTATGATGTCCCTGTTAAGCAGCAATATGTAAATATGCTATTGGGAGCAATAAATAACTTAAATAAGAATGACATAGCTATCCCGGTCTGCTTAACAGGCTACCACTGTTCAACAGGCAATATATGCAATTCAACTTGGATCGTCCAAATTTCCAAAAACATTCATCAAAACTCATTTAGGGGTCAAGCAGTTAGCATGATTTTATTATAGAAAATCAGATGTCTTGTGTGCCTCTAAGAGATGACAGTATCACTGTGTGTGTGTGTGTATGTATATATATATATATATATTTATGTATATACAGTGATACTGTCATCTCTTTCTATATTTTCAACAAGCAAATAAATGTCAGCAAAGTTATTTGAGTAAAATTTACATTGTGTGCTACAAAAGATATACAGAATGTAGGAGGGGGCATATGTTGAGTGCACCCACCTAACCCAAAATCCACACTAACTAACGTTGTAACTGTTACCTCACCAGTTTTGTTATTTTGAGGAAGTCATCGTAATTTCTAGGCATCACTAGTGAATCATCTTCTTTCGTTTTCTGTGGTGACCGATTCTCAAGCCTTGCTATGATGGCCTCTAGGTTAGTACCCATCTTCAAACTTCCAGCGTACAATGTTCAGGCCTACCAGTCGCACCCTGCAAAGAGAACTACTGCAAACTTGCACCTTATTATAATGTTAGGCATCACATGGTATCATATGGGATATCCATCATATGCCTATATTTATGCAGTGTCTTAAGGGGCCATTCACAACTGTCAACATTTATCTATTTGTACAAAGTGCACTAATTCTCAGACCCCCTCCCCCAGTCAGTACTTTAAAATGTTGATAATTCTCCAGATTTTTGTTCGACAAATTTCACAAGCAACCAACATTAATTTAAATTAGCTCCAGGTCGATGACCCGTCGGCTTAAAGCCCTAATAATTTAAGCCAGTTAAGTAAACGATTACTCCCAGATTTATTGCCCAACTTGCCACAAACGTAATGAAGTGATGTACGACAATGTCGTGTGACGACGTAAGAGTTTTACAATACAACATGACACTGTTATTTTAGGTCAGTCAGATTGAGCGATAATTGGAGACACTAGGCACGGACGCAACGCAAACAGTAATGCGATAAACCCGATAAACTAGTATCACATTATGAAACATAGTCATTTCAATCATAATACCTTTGGTCCTTTTCAATATAACGAAGCTGACGTTGGCTTAGATATTTTGAAACAAGTTATTTCTTAGACATTTCCAGTGACACTTTCTACGCGCGTCAGTTGCCATCGACAACCGACGAAATGATCAACAATAATGTTAGCATGACATCACTTCCTTAAAGACGAGACGGACTAACAGGCGGGCAAGTATGAAAAGGTGGTCAAGGCGCACAGGAAACCATGTTGTTCTCATTTCAGTCATGTATTACTCTCAGTTGCGTGTACAACACGAAAATGTATCGTTCTGTTCATTATATATATATATATGTATATATATATATATATATATATATATATATATATATATATATATATATATATATATATATATATATATATATATATATATATATATATATATATATATATATATATATATATATATATATATATATATGTATATATATATGTATATATATATGTATATGTATATATATGTATATATATATATATATATATATATATATATATATATATATATATATATATATATATATATATATATATATATTGTTGTCATGATCATAGCTACACAGCTCATCAGAGGAATGTATTGCAGTACGCCATATCGCAGTACGCCATATTCAACAGAAAGGGGAACTGGGCAAAGTAATATGGTGTACCTTGTACCTAAAGCTGAGTCCCGTGCAAATTGGTTGCCAAAAGCGGTTATTTTGCATGAATATAATCCATTGGGTCTCATTGAACAGAAAAACACTTGGATGACAATTTTACTTTTTGTTTTAAAGTGTTTTATAGGATATCAAAACATACCTACCTATGTTCCCCCGAAATGACTGCATCGGCATTAATTAAAGTAAATTATAGGAAAAAAATCCTGAAACAAATGAGGCCCGTTTAACTACCTCGAACCCTCGTATACACCAACTATTCGGTGGACATCTGCAATATCTATAAATTTATTTAAATATATGTGAACATTTCACGTGCGCCAATAACCGTGAATTATGCCAACTTGGAGATCATGACAGGAATACATCCATTTCTGCACCCTTTTACGTTTTCTCTCCTATAATCATGCATACCTTAATTTCTTGCATTGCTCCATATTTAATAGAAGAAAGGATATACATTCAGAAATGACATTTATTGTATATTCCATTAACGTCGGTCTATTCTTACATCCATTTTTCTTGCTGATATATTACAGGAGAAATACGTTTTTTGAGCAAACCCGAAAACATTTAGTACACATAAAAAAATTGGCCTATTAGCGTTTCAAACATGAAAAAAGCACGGACAAAGAGAGTAGGCACTGCACAGCCAGTTAAGTTCGCCATACAAGACGCAATGAACAAACGCAATGTGCCTATGTCACAACACTGTCGTCCCATGTTTACACCAACGCCCAACTAACATACATAATATTATGTGGGGAAGGATTGCTGGAGGATGTTGTTATGAGTGAACAGGGACTTGCTGTTGTCTCCAGGGCAGCAACTTACACTAACAAAGACAATATAGTCGATAAGGACTTATCGAATGACAGTCATGAGGAGGATGGTACTCAAACCCCTGGTGTGGTTGATGTCACAACACAAGACTCATCCATTCGAGATACAGGCTAGGTGTGATCTCCGGACACAGACGTATTCCAACCGCTGATGGATCTTGTTACAACTTGCAAAATGCGTGTATCAGGACAATTATAGCTAACGGACAGAGGTAAGTTCTTCTGAACAATTGCCATAAAGGACAGGTGGGTTGCAATTGAAACAAGGCCTTTGGTCGGACATCATAACATCACGGGTGCAGAATTGCGTGGAAACTTCTTCAATACATTTAAGACAACTTGAAGTTTCTCGCACACACACCTGAAAACAACATCGCGAGAAAATTCCAGACATTCGGATGACCCGACAATCAAAAAGAAACTGTCATTAAACACATTAAGGGGTATGTATGCAATGTCTGCATAAATTCCTGCGTGGTCTCGGAGCTACGATATATGAGCTTCTCAAGACCCAAAGTTTGGAATGAGAAAAAAACTGCCGTCAACACTAAAGTTTCGATAAAGTGCCACACCAAAGATGGCTACATTTGTTAAAAGCATCTGGTATAGGGGACGATGCAATCAACTGGACATAAAAGTGACTGACAGACAGAAAACGAATAGTAATAGAGGGGTGATTTCAAGAATATTATTATATAAATGATTTGGAAGGTCCGGGTGCCTTGGTGGGTGTTTTGTTTAAATTGTTCAGAAAGAAAAAAATATAGATTAACCAACTTTACAATATGATCCAGATATATTAGTCCAGTGGTTTGAAAAATTGCGAATTTTATTATTTTTTTGTATAAATGTTCTTCATACGTAAAGAATGTCGTAAACTCAGATGACACGAAGCCGTATTACAACGGAACGGGGTAGGATGGATATTAGAAACTACCACTTCACACACAGGACGATAACTGAATGGAACATAATATCAAATGATTGTCTTAATGCCTGTTGTATGAATATGTTTATAAATAAAATCGATAGATATATGACGAAATATGAGCAAATGATGGACTCTCAACCAGCCAGTTGCTTCGCTATCCAATTGCCACGTAAACCGTGTTGCTTTGTCGTATTAACGTCGTATTAAATATTGACTAACATTTCAGACATAACAACTTGGTTTAATTTCGGTCAGTGCACCATTTCATCCATTTTCAAATTTAAGAATGTTTAGTATTAAAATAAAATCCAAAGCATGTTGCATTTCAACCTTGCAAATTATATTCATTCGCTAAATTATAAATTATGGGAGCTACGGTTATTTGACAGTCTACTGATGAAGGTACGGGTATGGAAGCGTCTGGCTTATCGTATCTTGACCCTTTCGAATTTTGATGTTTTGACTGTGATCCTGGGCAGTTCTCGGCGTTGTTCGTTGTCTCTACGGTTATGTAATCATGTTGTTCGCAATGGTTTGTTTGGAAATGCGGTTGTTGGTAAACATGCGTGCAGTTTAACTTAACAGTCCATTTGCAAATTTTCAATAATAATTTAATAGTAATCCCAGTAAAGCGAAGTCGTGTGAACGTATTATCAGTGGTGAAACCCGTGGTGTTACTGCAATAGACGCGTCGCTGGTGTTCGGTCATGCGTGAAATATGCAGCATTCATCGCCCCACAAAGAGGACGCACAGAACAAGACAGGGTACCCTAGGAACAGTAACCGGGTGGACCAGTTATACAACATAAACCAATGTTATTGCGTTAAATTCCCCGGGAGACCCACGTTCGGCGGCGCACCAAAATAAAAGGGGTTAGGCAGTAAACAGGTATTTGTTTTGTCTACGGCGAAACATTAGTATATTTCCTGCGGACTTAATGATGACAGGGTTGAGTTTCACAGCATAATCGAGGGTGACAATTGTGGTTTGGCAAAACACATTAACGCATAATAATCACATTGCATTCTAGTCACACGCCGAGAACAACCGATACTGTCTTTAGTAGGAACGGCTCAATTTATAATATATTCACATTCACTGATCATGTTCTTGCCTCTGCAGTTGTCTGTTTTAATTGACAGTTGAAAACTTGCTAAATGTGTTGCCTTTTGCAGAACATATATTGGCTTATCGAGATACCAATAATTGCTCATCTATGTATAATCCAACCTTCTGAGATATTTGTTAATTGTGTTTGACTCTGTTAGCACTTACATAACTTGTTACAAACCAGAATGCTAGGCTTCACAAGTGAAATAAAGCGTTCACTCGTCGTGGTTAAATCTAATGTTGTTCGTTCGGTCATTGTCAGCACACAACTCGTTGGTTGAACCACCAGTACGAGCCGCCCGGGCATTGTTACATTTGTAACAACTTGTCCCAGTGCAATTGTAACAATTTGCCCCAAACACATTTTTTTTGCAGTTGAACGCACGTAGACGAAAAAAATCACGACTTTCAGTTTAACTTCTATTTCAGATCAGCACTCAACCTGCACATCGCTCCTCTCCAGCGCATCCGACCCAAAGTCGTCAGGGCGTCTTTCAACATAGCCAGGTTGAAGCACCCTGCATACCTGTCCCAGTTTTAAGGCGTTCTGGATGACAATATATCAGGCAACACTCCACTTTATGGAAACCAAGAATGGTTTAACCAAAATGACGAGACCATCACCGCAATCATCGACACCAAAAACAAAGCTTATGTGGAATGGCAGAACGACCCAACGTAAGTTTCCAAGACGGACAAGCTCAAGCACAGAGCAAAGTGCAATAAGAACTGCGTGTTATGCAGGACCAATGGTGGCAGAGAAAGGCGGAAGAGGTGCAACAGTATGCATACATCCATAACACCAAGAAATCTTTAATGCGATCAAGTCAGTATATGGCCCATTAAGAACAAGAAGCTTCCCTTGCTATCTTCGGATGGATCCAGACTGAGCAGGGATCAGGAAAGACTGAGCGACCGGTGGGCTGTAGACTTCTGCAACCTTCTCAATTTTTTAGTTTATGATAAAGTTGTGGTAGTGGTGATCCACTGAGTGGCGCCACTGTTGGGGAGTGTCAATCAAGTTGTGGCAGTGGTGATCCACTGAGTGGCGCCACTGTTGGGGAGTGTCAATCAAGTTGGGGCAGTGGTGATTCGTTGAGTGACGCCACTATTGAGGAGTGTGCCATGACATATATTCTACACAACGTACTGGAGTACGCCAAGTCATTTGTACTTCGTGCCACTTGCTGTCTTGGTCGAAGCTCATCTTCTGAACCAGGGCTTTAAGGAAAGGCTTAATGATACCTGTCCAACCAATGACGACGGGTGCACAACCAATTAAAGTTAAATTCTCTTTTGCTGCCCTCGTGAATTCCTGTAATCCCATTGGTTAATACATCAAGTTTCGAAACGGCAACAATAGGATTCGAACCCTGGTTCACTCGATTTAGAGTCCCACGTTCTAATCACTACACTATCGGACCCCTCCCCTCGTTCAGCTTTTCCAAAGTTTCTGCCATGGTTACCGATGTAGTCAGAAGCCCCTGGCAGTGAGGATGTTTCTAGGCGCAGTAACATTTACATTCGACGCTGTGTCCCTCTGTCTGCTGGTCCTCCTCCACGCATTTTCGTGTACTGCCTGTTTCGGCCTGGCTAGCGACCTTCTGGAATTGTGGCATACAATCCTTGGTAGCTGCCGTAAGGTGTCGCTGTTTCGTAATTTTGGGGAGGCCCTTGCAAGCCTCGGGTGCTGCTGGAAGGTCGCTGGTGTAAGGTCTCGTTGGTGTTTGCAGACGACATTCTTTCTGGCCGATTGCCAACTCAAACAAACGAATTGTGCGTAAAAGTCACTTAGAGCATATGTGTATACCTTGTATTGCAACAATATATATATATATATATATATATATATATATATATATATATATATATATATATATATATATATATATATATATATATATATATATATACAGAAAGGGAGGGATAAAGAGAGAAAGGGACGGAGGGAGAGAGAGAGAGAGAGAGAGAGAGAGAGAGAGAGAGAGAGAGAGAGAGAGATAGAGAGGGAGAGAGGGAGAGGGAGAGAGAGAGAGAGAGAGGGAGAGAGAAAGAGAGAGAGAGAGAGAGAGAGAGAGAGAGAGAGAGAGAGTGAGAAATAGAGGGAAAAGGGAGAGGGATATATGGAGTAATAAAACAAATCAACGTTTAAAGATATGATACATTATGGCACGATTGGAAAGAATTAAGATATGTTGTCGTGTGTTTTAATATATTAATATAATACATCCGGTTAGTTCCGAACTTGTCGAATTTGTCCGTATGATTAGTGCACTGTTTGACCGTACTTGTAATCGACATTGTAAATTAATAATGGCTCGAAACGAAAGTATGGAGAACATCTTGTTCGTAATTCCTTTTATTTTATTAGTGAACAAAATTATCTAACGGTGGCAGAACACGAACATTCGTTATAATTAAACTGCAAATACAACTTGTATTGTCTTCACGATTGGTAAGAGTAGTTTTATTTCTGGAGAGTTCATACTAATGGGGAGGTTGCGTGACTAGGTATATCAGGAGACACTAAGCTACTCAGTCGTGATTCAACCGTGATTGGTCGCGAAAGTAAGTAACATATTTGATAAAGTTAAAATACCTTTCAGAAGATCGTGGGATTCCGTCAAACATACAAAGATAGCTTGAAAGGTACGTTAACTTTCTTAAACACTGGCAAATTGTTATCTAAATAACATTTCTGGCAATACCAAAAAATGCTCATATTGACATAATACCTTGATCATTGATGCGTTTCCTTAATCGTCGCATCCTGACACACAGGACGATTGAAATCACAACAGCGACTAGTGTGACGCACAAAATAACGGAACCGCCGATAATCATCTTGTTAAAATCTGAAACATTACTCCAGAGTGTTTCTTTGGGAGTGTTCTTCCTTCGTAAATATGGAAGGCAAAGTAAAAACGATTGTGTTATTATCGTTATTGAGAAATCTGATTCATTTCCCTTGTCATAAATACTGTGCGGCTCTAATGAGTAGAGCATGAATAAAGATTTTAAGAACCTTCTAGAATGCCTTTACTCTTGTTGAGTTGGTGGTTTTTCTGGTCCGTAAATACATTTTGTGCAGTTCGGATCCGGCAGACACACAAGACGCGGCAGCTCTGTGCTGTTTTTACACAATGTTGTAAAAATATTGCAGCATTCACGCGCCAGGTGTTCGTGTTTGAGTTGATGATATATGGCGTGATGCATGGTGGCGCCTTTTGATTGGTTGACACAGGTGGCATGACCTGATTGTCACGTGACTGAACAGAGTAATATTATGAAACACTCGCCATTATGGCCGTTCGACGATTCACCTTTCAATAGCTACCAAGTATTTAGTAGGAATTCAACAAAACCTGGAGTTTAGATTGATGCTGAGGCAGTATGCGAGCTGTCTCAACAGACACGTATGGCTGTTCTATGTACGTTCCACCTGTACTCGCCACGAGTTAAGTCATCTATTTATTTATTTGAAATATAAGCGTTTGCAGTGACGGCGGCGCCAGCACTGATAGTTTTGGAAGGCCCGTCAGCCCCAAATAACCGGAAGGCGGCTCGGTCTTTGAAGACGTGCAAAGATTGCGGCAGGTTCTTTGCCAAGAAAGCAAATTTACAACGTCACACCGCTAACGGCCGATGCATCCGGAAACGACAGCACGGAGCGGAGGAAGGAAAACTTAACGCGCTGGTGTTGAGTACTAAATTTTTTTTTAATATGTTACTTTCTAACGGAACGCTCCTGTTAATATATAATATATACATACACACACGCACACATGCACGCACGCGCACACACACCCACACACATACACACACACACACACACACACACACACACACACACACACACACACACACACACACACACAAACACACACACACGATTACCATCACCGCAATCCTCGACGCCAAGAATAAAGCTTATGTGGAATGGCAGAACGACCTAACGTAAGTTTCCAAGACGGACAAGCTCAAGCACAGAGCAAAATGCAGGACCAATGGTGGCAGTGAAAGGCGGAAGAGGTGCAGCAGTATGCATACATCCATAACACCAAGATATTATTTAGCGCCATCAAGTCAGTATATGGCCAATTAAGAACAGGAAGTTCCTCCTTGCTATCTTCGGAAGGATCCAGACTGGGCAGGGATCAGGAAAGACTGAGAGACCGGTGGGCTGTAGACTTCTGCAACCTTCTCAATAGGCCCTCTACAGTTGACTCCACTGTTATACATCAGATTCCACAGCAACCATTCCTGAGCGAGCTTGACATGCCCCCATCGACAGACGAGATCAAGAAAGCCATCTCCCAGACGAATTCAGAAAGAGCATCAGGAAAGGACACAATCCCTGCTGAGATCTACAAAGCAGCAGGCACAAACACTCGTGAGGTCTCCCGCGATATTTTGATAAGCATATGGAATGAGGGTGAAATGCCTGAAAGCCATGATTGTCGCCCTTTACAAGAATAAGGGAAGCAAAGCAGACTGTGGAAAATACATAGATATCTCCCTACTGCCCATTGCAGGCAAGATCTTCGCTCGCAGCACCCTGGATCATCACTGTCTCAGAGAGAAACCTATCTGAATCGCAATGTGGCCTTAGGCCAAGACGTATTACGGTTGACATGACCTTTGTAGTGAGGCTCTTTGGACAATACCAGTCCGCCCGAGCCAAACATCGTTGATGATTGCACCCACGTGAACCATGTTGACAGTTTTAAGTACTTGTGGGGTATAATTTCCAGTGATGGATATTTGGATAAGCAAATCTCATTCAGGATCAGCAAGGCAAACCAAGCACTTGGGAGGCTACGCACCAGAGTTCTCAACCAACACAACGTGCGCCTCTCCACAAAGCTCAAAGTATACAATGTTGTGGTTCTCACTTCGCTTCTCTACGGGTGTGAGGTATGGACCTTGTACTGCAGGCACAACAAACAGCTGGAGAAGTTTCACATGCGCGCCCTTCGCTCCTTCTTTGACATCCGCTGGCAGGACTGAATCACCAATGTAGAGGTTCTGGACAGTGGCAAGTCCACTAGCGTTGCGCAACGCTCCTGAAAACCCATCTTCGTTCGGCAGGACATGTTATCAGAATGAAGGACCATCGCATTCCCCGCCAGCTGCTGCAACTGACAAAAGAAATCAAGGCCACCCGCGCAAGCGCTTCCAAGACACCCTAAAAGGGAACCTCCGGCGCACGCAACATCAAAACAAACGAACTGGAAGCTGCGGCGAGTGATCGAGTGCGCTGGCGAGTCATGACCCAAAGAGCCTCAGCAAACTTCGAAGAGGATCGCCGCCGAAGGCGCATTGCTGCCCGCGAACAGCGTCACAGGGCAGCGTCCACATCCATATCAACAACGGAGTTCCAGTTCGCCCACTGTGCTCGACCATGTGCGCCCAGGCTGGGAGTGCAGAGCCATCTCCGTATCCATCGACGAGTTGCACAGCTCTAAAGTCTTAATCGAGGGTAGATCCAGGGGGTGTCCGTTAAGTGCCCGTGGCCCCGTGCATCCTCTTTACTGTAGTCGGATTTTTTCATAAAGTCAGTATTAGTTGTAAAGACACAGCGAGGTAACGTACTCCTGCACCTGTTCTTCAGAAGACGACATTTCTAACATACAAACGTGGGACATTGTCACAAATAACAGTCACACGCAAGTTAGCCAATGCTAATGATATTTTATTTAAGAGGTAACAGTATTCAGCCAGGTTAGCTGGAACGTTTAAAATATCAGACCTCTGGCAATGAGATTTCACCACGCTCTGTACAGTGCAACTGTTGACTTATTAATGATGAATGATGTCTGGTTGCATAAACGCATAAATTAGGGTAATTAAAAGTTGTCCATGCAAAGATTGCAAGCCATGCCGAAGTGTATACACATTAAAGTTGGCTGCCCCAGTTAATATTGTGCTGTCCAGACCAGGAAGATATCAGACAAAAGGCAATGCGGTTGTATTTCTGTGCAAGGGTCATGCCTCAGTTAGACTTCCTGGTGTGGTACACACGAATGTAGGGCACAGTAAGTTTGGATATAGGACGTTTAAAAAAAATCATACGATCTGTCATAAATGCATTTGTGCAGGGACATTACCAGGTTTGCTGGTGGAAGCTGTGGGGAGTGACATGGTGTATTTTTAGATGATTTTAATAGGCGGAAGGATATTTGTGATTTGTTGGCCACTAGACACGTGTGCGTCGTAATTCGTGCCAATATTGGTAAACATTGAGGGGTATCGCACATACAGGCATATTACAAGAGATAGAAATGTCTGATTTTGACAAAACTCAAGCAGCATGTCAGTGAGATGATGACAGCGTCTAGTAAAAACTGTTAGAATTTTTGATGGTCACGTTTTCTTATAATCGTGCAAAACATTAACATAGTCACCAATGGGAAACGTAACAGTAGGCTGAACCCTGCAGTTGCCGCAAGCTCGCCCTGCACAGTGTTTCACTTGTTTAAGGTTTGAGTTCATGAGGGGTGAGGTGAGAGGTGAACCGCCACAGGCACTGGTCCTTTAACAGCGCCCCCCCCCCAACCCTACAGCACGGTCGACCAGGTTTGCTGCCCCAGTTCATTGTGCTGCCGTGACCAGGAAGACATCAGACAAAAGGCAACGCGGTTGTATTTCTGTGCAGTTGCAGCAACGCTTGCACTGCACAGTGTTTCACTTGTTGAAGGTCTGAGTTCATGAGGTGAGAGGTGAACCGCCACAGGCACTGCTCCTTTAACAGCGCCCCCCCCCAACCCTACAGCACGGTCAACCAGGTTTGCTGGCCCAGTTTCTTGTGCTGCCATAACCAGGAAGATATCAGACAAAAGGCAAAGCAGTTGTTTTTCTGCGCAGTTGCCGCACGCTCGTCCTGCACACTGATTCACTCGCTGAAAGTCTGAGTTCATCGACAGTTAAAACAGTGCACAGCACGGGGTGTGTCGTTTGAGGTCTTTCAGCATGAGTGCGGCATTTCTGCTGTTGTTTGCCATGATAGGTGGTAAGTAAGCATTGCTTCTTTATGCACATTACTCGAATTAAAAGTGGGCTGGAAATAAAACATTTGCATTAGTGGGGGGAAGAAAATAGCAGTGAAGCCTTTGCTTCATAGATACAGTGTATTGGCCACGGCTTCATGCTTCAGGTATGTTGAGAAATATAAGCGGTATTGAATGCAAACATATTGATTGATACTAAATTAACTAATCTTCATGGTATGCATTGTGAAGCACAGGTTGAGTACTCTAAAATGACATGTTTGACACTTATCACGCTATGTTAGTAACTTCAGAGTATATTTGATTAGATATATCAGGGCCATGTTTGTCGCATTATGGAAACATCGGAAGTTTGAATATTTTCGCCGATACGTTTGGAGCGATGGGTGGCGGGCAAGGTGAAATCCCGTGCACATAAGCTGACCGGTGATTGGCGTTCCTCTCTGAACAATAACAATTCTGAACAATAGCTTATTGGCTGGCAGCCCTAGTGCTATTTATCGCCTATGTGTGGCCTAAGTCGGCCACAGTCACGGTATTTGTAGCTACTCACATACATTAGCAGATACAAGCACCTTTTTGAAATACATGGATCTACGGGTCTTCTGCCAAGCGTTGGACTAGTCCATTATCGAGGGAAGACAGGTTACTTTACAAGTCCCTCACAAATATATAAACCACTTCTGATATATCAGAAGTTAGCATTTATGTCTCCTGCCAGGGAAGTATAGTGATGTGCGGCCACAGCTTGGTTGATGCAAGTTACAAAACACATGACAATCTTTGTAAAAGTCGTAAAATGGGCAAATTTTATTGCCGGATTACCAACAGTTATATCAATAATGTGATAATGTTAAAGGTATACCAAAGTGTGTACATTTCAAAAGTGACGTGAATACAATGTATGTACAAAGCATGGGTTAATTTCGAATGTAAATTTAATTAAATCAATTAAGATAATCCAGTTTAATTAAGTAACTTTACCAAAAAGGCTAGATTAATTTAATTAATTAACTTCACCAAAAGAGGGACATTGTCACAAGTAACAGTCACACGCAAGTTAGCCAATGCCAATGATTTTATTTAAGAGGTAACAGTATTCAGCCAGGTTAGCTGGAACGTTTAAAATATCAGACCTCTGGCAATGAGATTTCACCACGCTCTGTACAGTGCAACTGTTGGCTTATTAATGATGGATGATGTCTGGTTGCATAAACGCATAAATTAGGCTAATTAAAAGTTGTCCATGCAAAGATTGCAAGTCATGCCGAAGTGTATACACATCAAAGGTGAGGGGTCAACCGCCACAGGCATTTGTCCTTGAACAGTGCCCCCCCCATCCTACAGCACGGTCAACCAGGTTGGCTGCCCCAGTTCATATTGTGCTGTCCAGACCAGGAAGATATCAGACAAAAGGCAACGCGGTTGTATTTCTGTGCAGGAGTCATGCCTCAGTTAGACTTCCTGGTGTGGTACACACGAATGTAGGGCACAGTAAATTTGGATATAGGACGTTTAAAAAAAATTATACAATCTGACATAAATGCATTTGTGCAGGGACATTACCAGGTTTGCTGGTGGAAGCTGTGGGGAGTGACATGGTGTATTTTTAGATGATTTTAATAGGCGGAAGGATATTTGTGATTTGTTGGCCACTAGACACGTGTGCGTCGTAATTCGTGCCAATATTGGTAAACATTGAGGGGTATCGCACATACAGGCATATTACAAGAGATAGAAATGTCTGATTTTGACAAAACTCAAGCAGCATGTCAGTGAGATGATGACAGCGTCTAGTAAAAACTGTTAGAATTTTTGATGGTCACGTTTTCTTATAATCGTGCAAAACATTAACATGGTCCCCAATGGGAAACGTGACAGTAGGCTGGACCCTGCAGTTGCCGCAAGCTCGCCCTGCACAGTGGTTCACTTGTTTAAGGTTAGAGTTCGTGAGGGGTGAGGTGAGAGGTGCACCGCCACAGGCACTGGTCCTTTAACAGCGCCCCCCCCCCCCAACCCTACAGCACGGTCGATCAGGTTTGCTGCCCCAGTTCATTGTGCTGCCCTGACCAGGAAGACATCAGACAAAAGGCAACGCGGTTGTATTTCTGTGCAGTTGCAGCAACGCTTGCACTGCACAGTGGTTCACTTGTTGATGGTCTGAGTTGATGAGGTGAGAGGTGAACCGCCACAGGCACTGCTCCTCTAACAGCGTCCCCCGAACCCTACAGCACGGTCGACCAGGTTTGCTGGCCCAGTTTCTTGTGCTGCCATAACCAGGAAGATATCAGACAAAAGGCAACGCAGTTGCTTTTCTGCGCAGTTGCAGCACGCTCGTCCTGCACACTGATTCACTCGCTGAAAGTCTGAGTTCATCGACAGTTAAAACAGTGCACAGCACGGGGTGTGTCGTTTGAGGTCTTTCAGCATGAGTGCGGCATTTCTGCTGTTGTTTGCCATGATAGGTGGTAAGTAAGCATTGCTTCTTTATGCACATTATTCGAATTAAAAGTGGGCTGGAAATAGAACATTTGCATTAGTGGGGGGAAGAAAATAGCAGTGAAGCCTTTGATTCGTAGATACAGTGTACTTGGCCACGGCTTCATGCTTCAGGTGTGTTGAGAAATATAAGCGGTATTGAATGCAAACATATTGATTGATACTAAATTAACTAATCTTCATGGTATGCGTTGAGAAGCACAGGTTGAGTACTCTAAAATGACATGTTTGACACTTATCACGCTATTTTCGTAACTTCAGAGTATATTTGATTAGATATATCAGGGCCATGTTTGTCGCATTATGGAAACATCGGAAGTTTGAATATTTTCGCCGACACGTTTGGAGCGATGGGTGGCGGGCAAGGTGAAATCCCTTGCACATAAGCTGACCGGTGATTGGCGTTCCTCTCTGAACAATAACAATTCTGAACAATAGCTTATTGGCTGGCAGCCCTAGTGCTATTTCTCGCCTATGCGTGGCCTAAGTCGGCCACAGTCACGGTATTTGTAGCTACTCACATACATTAGCAGATACAAGCACCTTTTTGAAATACATGGATCTACGGGTCTTCTGCCAAGCGTTGGACTAGTCCATTATCGAGGGAAGACAGGTTACTTTACAAGTCCCTCACAAATATATAAACCACTTCTGATATATCAGAAGTTAGCATTTATGTCTCCTGCCAGGGAAGTATAGTGATGTGTGGCCACAGCTTGCTTGACGCAAGTTACAGAACACATGACAATCTTTGTAAAAGTAGTAAAATGGGCACATTTTATTGCCGGATTATCAACAGTTATATCAATAATGTTATAACGTTAAAGTTATACCAAAATGTGTACACGTCAAAAGTGACGTGAATACAATGTATATACAAAGCATGGGTTAATTTCAATTATAAATTTAATTAACTCAATTAAGATAATTCAGTTTAATTAAGTAACTTTACCAAAAAGGGTAGATTAATTTAATTAATTAACTTCACCAAAAGAAGTTAATTTAATTGGCAAATTCCCAATCAACTCTCAGTTAAGTGCTCTCTTAACAGTTGATATTACTAGATAGTTCACAGCCACGTTATTTTCAAAAGGCCTGCACTAGTAGGAGTGTGTAGCGGAGATCAGGGCGTGGATGTGCTTAAACTTCTTAAAGATGAATGACTCGAAAACAGAAGTCGTCTTGTTTGGTTCCGCCCAACAGCTTAAGAAAATTGAGCTAAACACAATAGGCATTGGTGATTTTTGATCACTGTGACTCACGATGTACGAAATGTTGGTGTTCATTTTGATGCCGAGATGGGGATGGAGTCACATGTGACTGTTGTGTGCAGGTCTGCATTTTTTCACCTCCGAAACATCTCAAGAATCAGACGTTATTTAACAGCTGAATCGACAGAGCAAGTCTTACATGTGTTTGTCACCAGTAGACTTGACGTGGGCAAAACACTGCTCCATCGACTGAATCAAATACAAAGGCTTCAGAGAGTACAGTACTGGGCGGCTCGCCTGATCGACGGTGCCACGAAACTTAGCCATGCGACACCGCTACTTATCACTCTGCACTGGGTCCCGATAGCAGTTCGATTAGAGTTCAAAATCTTGCTCCTCGTACATCGAGCACCGACTGGTCATGCACCAGAGTACAACCGACATTGTGTGAACCGATGTCAACCGGTTAGATCGCTACGCTCCAGAGAACGAAATCTACTTTGCGTCCCACGTGCAAGGTGTCACTGGGGTGACCGGTCGTTCGACGTGGCAGCCCCAGCTCTATGGAACTTGTTGCCGCAGCACCTAACGTCAACGCAAATGACGGATGCTGTTTTATATCAAGGCTTAAGATTCACCCGTTTTCTAGAACATTTTGTACGGCGCCATGGGCAATGATTCTTGGAACGGCGCCTTATAAAAAAGTTTCAAGATTTCATTTGATTTGCAGTCACTATTCTGGTCATTAGCCTTACAGAGATCAGGTTCAGGCATGTGTGAATGGGAAGGAGAACATCACAATTTATTGCCGGATTACCAAATGGTAATCTGAACATTCATATGAATATATATAATACAATAATATTATGAATTAAAAAAACATTCAAATATTGTTATTATATGTCTAAACGTCCATGCAAAGAATGCAAGTTATACCACAGTATGTACACATCAAAAGTGAGGGGTCAACCGTCACAGGCACTGGTCCTTGAACAGCGCCCCCCCCCACCCATCACTTCTGAGTATATTTGATTAGAAATATCGGTGTAATGTTTGTTGCATGATGGAAACATCAGAAGATTGAATATTTTCGCCGACACATTTAGAGCGATGGTTGACGCGCAAGCGGGAATCCCGTGCACAAAAACTGAACGGTGATTGGTGTTCCTCTCTGAACAATTGCTTATTGGCTGGCAGCCCTAGTGTTGTTTCTCGCCCATTCGTTGCCTACGTCGGTCACAGTCACGGTCGTTGTAGCTACTCACATACGTCAGCAGATACAAGTTAGCAACGGATCACTGAATGAGAAAATATAATTACAACATTGGATCCACGGCACGCTAACACACAATAATGACCATTTGCTTTGCACATCAAAACACTGAAACGTCCAGTTTCTTGTTTGGACGGCCTTTACTCTATTAAAGCACATTTTTGAAATACACGCATCTACGGGGCTTCTGCCAGGCGTTGGACTAGTCCATTATCGATGGAAGACATGTTACTTTACAAGTCCCTCACAAATAAATAAAACACTTCTGATACATCAGAAGTTAGCATTTATGTCTCCTGCCAGGGAAGTATAGTGATGTGTGGCCACAGATTATTTGATGCAAGTTACAGAACACATGATAATCTTTTATAAAGGTCTTAAAATGGGCAAATTTTATTGCAGGATTACCAAATGGTGATCTGAAAATTCATATGAATATATACAATAAAATGTGAATTGAAACAAGCATTAAAATATTGTTGTTACATATCTAAAAGTTGTCCATGCAAACAATGTTAAAGTTATGATAATAATGTTAAAGTCATACCAAAGTATGTACACATCAAAGGTGACCTGATTACAAGGTATGCACAAAGCATGGGTTAATTTCAATTGTTCATTTAATTAACTAAATTAAGATAATTCAGTTTACACATCCCTTTAGAACCAATTTTTTAAAGTCAATGCTTCCTCTGAAATTTTACCTTGAACTGCGAAAATTGTGTGTGTTGGTTTTTGGGGCATATCTCTGTTGATATTGATTTTCTATTGCAAGTAGTAATTATTTTAAAGAGAATTGAATACATGATGGTATAAAATATGAACTTCTATATATAAAATATGTAGACCTTACCTGGCTTGGAAAAAAGACAAATTGAGAATGCATCACAATTCGATAAAGGAAGTCGTTGCATGTGCTGTACCTTTTTTGGTCCATTTTTACTGCTGGAAGTTAGGTTTATTTAATAAAAGATTATTAAATTACCTACACAACCTACCATATGTTGTTGTAGCAAGCATGTTTGTTGCACAAGTTCAGCTATAACAAAATAATACCAGACCAATTGCGATTGCATAAGTTTACTATGGGACATGTTAATGTATGCACCGTATGTTGTACATCCTTCGTTTGATAGTGTTACAAGTCTTATATTTCTGTAGATTATTGAAATAGCACTATACTGATACCACATTCATGTCATAGCATCACAAATATATGTTAAAACAGTTTGACAGAGAGAAAACATTGCAAGCACATTGGATTTTCATTCTGTCATTTTGGACAGTAACATTTTAGATATCAGTATCCTCCTGCAGAAATATATATTTATTATAAAGAATCTAGAAACCCCTACACAATGATACCACATGTTACATTCTGACGGTTAGAATGATAAATACGGTCATCAGCAATAACATTTGTTCTTGAACAGTGCCCCCCCCCCCACCCTACAGAACGTTCAACCAGGTTTGCTGCCCCAGTTTATTGTGCTGCCATGACCAGGAAGATTTCAGACAAAAGGCAAAGCGGTTGTATTTATGTGCAGTTGCCGCTCGCTCGCCTGCACACTGGTTCACTTGTTGAAGGTCTGAGTTCATGAGGTGTGAGGTGAGAGGTGAACCGCCACAGGCACTAGTCCTTGAACAGTGCCTCCCCCCAATCCTACAGCACGGTCGACCAGGTTTGTTGTCCCAGTTTATTGTGCTGCCCTGATAAGGAAGACATCATACAAAAGGCAATGCGGTTGTCTTTCTGCGCAGTTGCCGCACGCTCGTCATGCACACTAGTTCACTTGCTGAAAGTCGACAGTTAAAACAGTGTACTGCACGAGGTGTGTCGTTTGAAGTCTTTCAGCATGAGTACGGTATTTCTGCTGTTGTTTGCCGTCATAGGTGGTAATTAAGCATTGCTTCTTTGTGCACATTATTACGATTTTAAAGTGGGCTGTAAATAAACCATTGGCTTTAGTGGGGGGAAGAAAATAGCAGTGAAGCGTTTGCTTCGCAGATACAGTGTACTTGGTCACGGCGTCATGCTACATGCAGGTATGTTGAGAAATATAAGCGGTATTGAATGCAAACATATTGACTGATACTAGATTAACTAATCTTCATGGTATGCGTTGAGAAGCACAGGTTGAGTACTCTAAAATGACATGTTTGACACTTATCACGCTATGTTAGTAACTTCAGAGTATATTAATTTGATTAGATATATCAGGGCCATGTTTGTCGCATGATAGAAATATCGGAAGTTTGAATATTTTAGCCGACACGTTTGGAGCGATGGGTGGCGGGCAAGGGGAAATCCCGTGCACATAAGCTGGATGGTGATTGGTGTTCCTCTCTGAACAATAACAATTTTGAACAATAGCTTATTGGCTGGCAGCCCTAGTGCTATTTCTCGCCTATGCGTGGCCTAAGTCGGCCACAGTCACGGTATTTGTAGCTACTCACATACATCAGCAGATACAAGCACCTTTTTGAAATACACGGATCTACGGGTCTTCTGCCAAGCGTTGGACTAGTCCATTATCGAGGGAAGACAGGTTACTTTACAAGTCCCTCACAAATATATAAACCACTTCTGATATATCAGAAGTTAGCATTTATGTCTCCTGCCAGGGAAGTATAGTGATGTGTGGCCACAGCTTGCTTGACGCAAGTTACAGAACACATGACAATCTTTGTAAAAGTAGTAAAATGGGCAAATGTTATTGCCGGATTATCAACAGTTATATCAATAATGTTATAATGTTAAAGTTATACCAAAGTGTGTACACGTCAAAAGTGACGTGAATACAATGTATGTACAAAGCATGGGTTAATTTCAATTGTAAATTTGATTAACTCAATTAAGATAAATCAGTTTAATTAAGTAACTTTACCAAAAAGGCTAGATTAATTTAATTAATTAACTTCACCAAAAGAGGTTAATTTAACTGGCAAATTCCCAATTAACTCTCAGTTAAGTGCTCTCTTAACAGTTGATATTACTAAATAGTTCACACCCACGTTATTTCCAAAAGGCCTGCAGTAGTAGGAGTGTGTAGCGGAGATCAGGGCGTGGATGTGCTTAAACTTCTTAAAGATGAATGACTCGAAAACAGAAGTCATCGTGTTTGGTTCCGCCCAACAGCTTAAGAAAATTTAGCTAAACACAATAAGAATTGGTGATTGTTTGATCACTGTGACTCACGATGTACGAAATTTTGGTGTTCAGTTTAACGCCGAGATGGGGATGGAGTCACATTTGACTACTGTGTGCAGGTCTGCATTTTTTCACCCCCGAAACATCTCAAGAATCAGACGTTATTTAACAGCTGAAGCGACAGAGCAAGTCATACATGCGTTTGTCACCAGTAGACTTGATGTGGGCAAAGCACTGCTCCATCGACTCCTTCTGAATCAGATACAAAGGCTTCAGAGAGTACAGAACTGGGCGGTTCGCCTGGATTTTCTATTGCAAGTAGTAATTATTTTAAAGAGAATTGAATACATGATGGTATAAAATATGATCTTCTATATATATATATATATATATATATATATATATATATATATATATATATATAATATGTAGACCTTACCTGGCTTGAAAAAAACAAATTGAGAATGCATCACAATTCGATAAAGGAAGTCGTTGCATGTGCTGTACCTTTTTTGGTCAATTTTTACTGCTGGAATTTATATTTATTTAATAAAAGATTATTAAATTACCTACACAACCTACCATATGTTGTTGTAGCAAACATGTTTGTTGCACAAGTTTAGCTATAAAAAATAATACCAGACCAATTGCGATTGCATAAGTTTAGTATGGGACATGTTAATGTATGCACTGTAAGTTGTACATACTTCGTTTGATAGTGTTACAAGTTTTATATTTCTGTAGATTATTGAAATACCACTATACTGATACCACATTCATGTCATAGCATCACTAATATATGTTAAAACAGTTTGACAGAGAGAAAACATTGCGAGCACATTGGATTTTCATTCTGTCATTTTGGACAGTAACATTTTAGATATCAGTATCCTCCTGCAGAAATATATATTTATTATAAAGAATATAGAAACCCCTACACAATGATACCACATGTTACATTCTGACGGTTAGAATGATAAATACGGTCATCAGCAATAACATTTGTTCTTGAACAGTGCCCCTCCCCCCCACCCTACAGAACGTTCAACCAGGTTTGCTGCCCCAGTTTATTGTGCTGCCATGACCAGGAAGATATCAGACAAAAGGGAACGCGGTTGTATGTCCGTGCAGTTGCCGCACGCTCGTCCTGCACAGTGGTTCACTTGTTGAAGGTCTGAGTTCATGAGGTGAGAGGTGAGAGGTGAACCGCCACAGGCACTGCTCCTTTAACAGCGCCCCCCCCTCAACCATACGGCACGGTCGACTGGGTTTGCTGGCCCAGTTTCTTGTGCTGACCCTGACCAGGAAGACATCAGACAAAAGGCAACGCGGATGTTTTTTCTGCGCAGTTGCCGCACGCTCGTCCTGCACACACACTAGTTCACTCGCTGAAAGTCGACAGTTAAAACAGTGTACAGCACGGGGTGTGTCGTTTGAGGTCTTTCAGCATGAGTACGGTATTTCTGCTGTTGTTTGCCGTCATAGGTGGTAAGTAAGCATTGCTGCTTCATGCACATTATTACGAATTAAAAGTGGGCTGTAAATAAAACATTGGCATTAGTGGGGGGAAGAAAATAGCAGTGAAGCCTTTGCTTCGTAGATACAGTGTACTTGGCCACGGCTTCATGCTACATGCAGGTATGTTGAGAAATATAAGCGGTATTGAATGCAAACATCTCTGAACAATAACAATTATGAACAATAGCTTATTGGCTGGCAGCTCTAGTGCTATTTCTCGCCTATGCGCGGCCTAAGTCGGCCACAGTCACGGTCTTTGTAGCTACTCACATACATTAGCAGATACAAGCACCTTTTTGAAATACACGGATCTACGGGTCTTCTGCCAAGCGTTGGACTAGTCCATTATTGAGGGAAGACATGTTACTTTACAAGTCCCTCACAAATATATAAACCACTTCTGATATATCAGAAGTTAGCATTGATGTCTCCTGCCAGGGAAGTATAGTGATGTGTGGCCACAGCTTGGTTGATGCAAGTTACAAAAACACATGACAATCTTTGTAAAAGTCGTAAAATGGGCACATTTTATTGCCGGATTACCAACAGTTATATCAATAATGTTATAACGTTAAAGTTTTACCAAAGTGTGTACACGTCAAAAGTGACGTGAATACAATATATGTACAAAGCATGGGTTAATTTCAATTATAAATTTAATTAACTCAATTAAGATAATTCAGTTTAATTAAGTAACTTTACCAAAAAGCCTAGATTAATTTAATTAATTAACTTCACCAAAAGAGGTTAATTTAATTGGCAAATTCCCAATCAACTCTCAGTTAAGTGCTCTCTTAACAGTTGACATTACTAGATAGTTCACACCACGTTATTTCCAAAAGGCCTGCTGCAGTAGGAGTGTGTAGTGTGTTTACATATCCCTGCTGGAAGTTATGTTTATTTAATAAAAGATTATTAAATTACCTACACAACCTACCATATGTTGTTGTAGCAAACATGTTTGTTGCACAAGTTCAGTTATAAAAAAATAATACCAGACGAATTGCGATTGCATAAGTTTAGTATGGGACATGTTAATGTATGCAATGTAAGTTGTACATCCTTCATTTGATAGTGTTACAAGTTTTATATTTCTGTAGATTATTGAAATACCACTATACTGATACCACATTCATGTCATAGCATCACTAATGAATGTTAAAAAAAGTTTAACACAGAGAAAACATTGCGAGCATATTGGATTTTCACTCTGTCATTTTGGACAGTAACATTTTAGATATCAGTATCCTCCTGCACAAATATATATTTATTACAAAGAATATATAAACCCCTACACAATGATACTACATGTTACATTCTGACGGTTATAATTATAAATACGGTCATTAGCAATAACATTTGTTCTTGAACAGTGCCCCCCCCCCAACCCTACAGAACGTTCAACCAGGTTTGCTGCCCCAGTTTATTTTGCTGCCATGACCAGGAAGACATCAGACAAAAGGGAACGCGGTTGTATTTCTGTGCAGTTGCCGCACGCTCGTCCTGCACAGTGGTTCACTTGTTGAAGGTCTGAGTTCATGACGTGAGAGGTGAACCGCCACAGGCACTGCTCCTTTAACAGCGCCCCCCCCCCCCAACCCTACGGCACGGTCGACTGGGTTTGCTGGCCCAGTTTCTTGTTTCCTGATCAGGAAGATATCAGACAAAAGGCAACGCAGCTGTTTTTGTGCGCAGTTGTCGCACGCTAGTCCTGCACACACACTAGTTCACTCGCTGAAAGTCGACAGTTAAAACAGTGCACAGCACGGGGTGTGTCGTTTGAGGTCTTTCAGCATGAGTACGGTATTTCTGCTGTTGTTTGCCGTCTTAGGTGGTAAGTAAGCACTGCTTCTTTATGCACATTATTCGAATTAAAAGTGGGCTGTAAATAAAACATTTAGTGGGGGAAGAAAATAGCAGTGAAGCCTTTTCTTCGTAGATACGGTGTACTTAGTCACGGCTTCATGCTTCAGGTATGTTGAGAAATATAAGCGGTATTGAATGCAAACATATTGACTGATACTAAATTAACTTATCTTCATGGTATGCGTTGAGAAGCACAGGTTGAGCACTCTAAAAGACGTGTTTGACACTTGTCACGCTATGTTCGTAATCTCAGAGTATATTTGTTTAGATATAACAGGGCCATGTTTGACGCATGATTGAAACATCGGAAGATTGAATAGTTTTGCTGCCTGACACTTTTGGAGCGATGGGTGGCGGGTAAGGGGGAAATCCCGTGCACAGAAACTGAACGGTGACTGGTGCTTTGTTCTCAACAATAACAATTCTGAACAATAGTTTATTGTCTGGCAGCTGTGGTTCTATTTCTCGCCTATGCATGGCCTAAATCTGTCACAGTCACGGTCTTTGTAGCTACTCACATACATCAGCAGATACAAGTTAGCAACGGATCATTGAATGAGAAAATGTAATTATAACAGTGGATCCACCCCACGCTTACACACAATAATGACCATTAGCTTTTTTTGCCATTTCTACAAGTTCAGCTAAAAAAAAATAATACCAGACGAATTGCGATTGCATAAGTTTAGTATGGGACATGTTAATGTATGCACTGTAAGTTGGACATCCTTCATTTGATAGTGTTACAAGTTTTATATTTCTGTGGATTATTGAAATACCTATATACTGATACCATATTCATGTCATAGCATCACTAATATATGTTAAAAAAAGATTGACAGAGAAAAAGCATCGCCAGCAAATTGGATTGTCACTGTTTATGTCATTTTGCGCAGCAACATTTTAGATATCAGTATCCTCCTGCATCGATATATATATTTATTATAAAGAATATTGAAACCCCTACACAATGATACCACATGTTACATTCTGACGGTTGGAATTATGAATACAGTCATCAGTAATAACACCAATAATAGTACTTTCAATATTTTCTAACAATTTGTGCAGTTTAAGCAAAATGTCATACTGGAACCAGTGTAATTTGCACAGATAAGCCACAATGTGACCAGTAGTCTCTGTACTTGGGCATGTCCTTGATCCCCACCGACGAATGCCTGGATCGTCAATGGGGATCGGATGTGGCGTCCAAGTCATCGGTCGGCTGCAGGTTGGTGGTCGCTTTGCAGCAGCGTTCGCGTTCATTGCTGTAGCCAGGTTCTCGAAGAATTTCACCCCGAATATCTTCATAAAGAAATTGACAGGTCTGGCATCATAACCCAGTGGCCGAAGGCTTAAGGAATGGATGCAATGTCCATCTTCTGCCAACCAAATCTACAAGTCTTACATCATGTCCACGAGCACCGCATCCCCATCTCCGAGCATTGCCAATAAGAACCGCCATCACTGCTGCTGTCAGAATCGGTTTCATCGGGACCGCCATCATCTGACTGTAATGACACTGTGTCGTCGGAGTCATCACTACCATGCTGCAAAGATATAGATATTGAAATAGTTATGAATAGGTTCGAATTTAGCGGGGGCCCGGGGGCCCGCTGGCCCCTAGATTTACTGTCGGGTCCCCAAAAATCCCAACTCTTGGAGCCCGGCTGGCTCCCAGAAATTTTCGTTATAAATACGACGATATCGTTGCATCTCAAAGGCACAAAACATATGCAATTTCATATTTTTCGAGGCACTACTGCTACCGACCTATCCTACTTCATTTCTCCACCCTAGCCAACACGAACGAACATTTGGAAGTTCCATCCGTCATTATCCAAACACACGTTGTACAAGACCACGCAATTAGTAAAAAAACACCATTTTAATATCGATCCGTTTCTGCGGAGCGTTAATCTTAGTCATCGCAGTATTCGCCAGGGGGGTGTTCGTGCGCTTACTGGTTGACAGATTATGAACTAGCCCGGCCAAGACTTGAACATTGCGGGAAAGCGTATTTGATTTCTTCGATCATAATGGCCAATATTCTCAAGTATATAACTGGCGGGGACAACATTTTGAAAAGGCAGACAGCAGAAGAAGACAACAAAACTAAATCAAAACGTTTTAAAGGTAAAATAATTTTTGAAAACATTTACGAAAAAACGCTATGCAGATGTAACTGGCGACACCTCGTGGAAAACGCCTGATGTATATTTTGTAGTCTGAGAGATCAGCACAAGATCGAAATGTTAATGTTATATTAATTATAAGGTTTCAACCCCAAACAGCATGTCTGCATAGAGCATATACTTTTAAAAAGAATGAAACATATTAATTTTCCATAACTGCTGCAGATAGACCTTTTTAGCAAGGAATTATAACCTCAATCTAGTTGTACACGTGCCAGTTTTATACGACACCTAGGCTAATATATATATATATATATATATATATATATATATATATATATATATATATATATATATATATATATATAATTCAGTTCAGGGATGATTTGACTAAAACTATTTCAAAAGCGTAATTGCTTGCAACTAAATAAATTTAAGATTTTATATGCCTAGGGACATCAAAAGCAGAACAAGCACTGCAAAGCATTGATGCTACAAATGCTGCACGTCTGAAGAAGTTGTTTGTTACAGCAAGGAATGTCAGGTCTTGATCTTGACCTTAGCTACAGATCTGCTTTTACGTATATGATAATTATTAATCAGGCTGCCGCAAAGCCACATTCGCCGCACATGTGTTGTGTACAAAATAAATTCTAACCCTTTATATATATATATATATACATATATATATATATATATATATATATATATATATATATATATATTATATATATATATATATATATATATATATATATATATATATATATATATATATATATATATATATATATATATATATATATATATATATATATATATATATATATATATATATATATATATGCACGAAGAATACCAGTCTGCATACAATACGCTGCACAGTACCGAGATAGCCCTGTTGAGAGTAAAGCATGACATCACAGGAGCTCTTGACAGGAACCATGCCATGATGTTTATCATGCTATATCTATCAGCAGCATTCGACACTATCGATCATGCACATTTGTTGAAACTTGTGTGCGTGGAACGGCACTAGCTTGGTTCCGGACATACATGGAAGACCGCACATATCGCGTCCAGATTGACTCATCAACATCAGAGCATATTCCTCTACAGTGTGGTGTACCACATGGCTTGGTCCTTGAGCCAGTTATGTTTACTCTGTACACCACGCCAATGCAGCGCATATTCAGAAGACATGGAGTACACTATCACAAATATGCGGATGACATTCAACTATATGCATCCTACAATCCGACCAAGCAGAAACAGTGAGGCAACTCACAGACTGTATTAGGGAAGTTAGACGATGGATGACCCTTCGTATGCTAAAGTTAAATGATGACAAAACTGAGATGATTATTTTATATCAAAATATCATCTCAAGTTATATGGAGTTTGTCTATAACCATTGGAGCTGACATTATTTCACCAGTAGACTGCGTACACAATTTGGGAGTTCATATGGATCAACATCTGATGATGACACATCATGTGACAGCTGTGTGTGCTGCTTGTAATTATCATCTATACAGACTATCATCAATACGTCACTATCTCACAACAGAAGTCTCTCGCCTAGATTACTGTAATTCGCTCTTGGTTAACCGTCCGGCATCACAGATACTTCGACTGCAACGAGTACAGAACAATGCTGCTAGACTAATTACGCGCACCAGTAGTCACGACCACGTAACACCAGTCTTAAGAGGCTTACACTGGCTGCTGGTAGCAAGTCGAATACATTTCAAGGTGCTAGTGCGTACCGATGCGTCAATGGTTTGGCGCCGACTTACTTGGCCGAACTTTTACACATACGAACTCCTGACGGGCGTCTACGCAAGGACTATGCGCCAAAACTGCACCAATGCATCACTAAGAAGAGTATTGGTGAATCTGCATTTGGAACAACAGCGCCTCGACTTTGGAATTCATTGCCCGCAGACATTCATAATTCCAAGACGCAAATTTTTTTTAGGAAGTCTTTAAAGACTCACCTTTTTATTAGTCACTTCAAACATATGTAAGTGAAGAGAATATTAATGTGATGGACACATTAATTTTGCATTAGGATTCTCACCAGATTTTAAGGTTTTCTAAATTATTTTATTTATTTATTTCTAAAATAATTTTATTTATTTTATTCGGCGTTTACACATGTGTTTTTATAGCTAAATAGTATTTTATACCATGTGAATAGTATTTTATACCATGTGAATAGTATTTTATACCATGTGAATAGTATTTTATACCATGACCCCATGTACAGCGCACTGATCCATATAATGGGAATTAGCGCTTTTAAAAATGCTGTATTATTATTATGCATTACATATTAATCTATCTGCACTGGGGAAAACACTGGGAAAAACGATGGAATTTACACTAGGTCCAGGCCCCGTTCCTGCCGTAGGCTTAGCCTACACCTTAGCCTAGGCCTGGCTTAGCCTTGGCTTGGTCTTGGACCGGGTCTATATTTGACTTTGCCTGGCCAACCAGACAGTATTTAGAAATATCGGCATAACAATCATAAATCAACACATCAATAATAATTCCGTCTGCCTATTTGCACGCACGCACGCACGCACGCACGCACACACACACACACACACACACACACACATATATACTGAGTAAACCACTAAAGTGATATTTTTTATTTTATTTGCAAGTGGTTAATTTCTTTTTATATATTTGAGCTGCATAACCCTAACACCATGACTTTTGTTTCACTTTAATAATCTCAGCAAAATGCGTTCGTAATGTTTCAATATTACATATATAATAAATATTTTATGCTTTTTAAAAATATATCTTTGTTATCACAATTGACCATTATTTCTCGTATATCAAATAGAATAAGTATTACTATTGCATATATATTATATACAAACGTATTGTAGACATATATTAGTAAACAGGTTTTGTTAATTATTAGTCAGAGGGAGTATTTTAGAGTAAGTTAGTTTCGGATTCTGTCGGGGAATTCAGCGAGCGTTAATATGGTTGTTTACCATTCGTAAATTGAGATAGCATAGTGAATAGTCAGTAACATTGGAATATTGGTTAGAATAAGTATTAGTATTATACATATATTGTTCACCAACTTCTTGTTGACATATATTAAGAAACCGTTTTTGTTAACAGAGGTAGTATTTTTTCTCGGATTCAAACTCAACGAGTGATAAAAGGGAGTTTGTTTACAGGTCTTGAATTCAACCCGTGCATCGAGCTATCGTTTACATTGGCTAATATATATATATATATAAGATAAAGTGATTTATTTACTTAAATTACATATATAAGGTAATATCTGACATAGTGGTAGTAAACGTTTTCGGTAAAAAGGAATTAACAGCAGGATTTTAGCGTAAATTAGTACACACTGACTTCGTTGTTTTGTTACACAGTGTTCTCCGTATTCGCTAGGTGGCAGGTTTTTTTTCTCATGCGAGGTTAATAGAAGACACAGTTAGCAAGTATATTAGCCTAAAGAGTTCTTTTGATCACAAAAACAGCCTTATTCAAGGCTAACGTAGCAAACTAATTAAAACTAAATTGTATGATGGCGCCGTGCAAACGGCAGTTAAAGGCTACAAGGCACTTAATTTGTGGTAGTTGCAGTAACTGGGTGGACTTCGTCAAGTCTGGGTGCGAGAAGTCCTGGGCTGAGGTCCAGGCAGATAGTTTTAGTTTTGAGTGTAGGGGATGTACGAAGATGAAGGAACTAGAGGTGGAGTTGGAAGAGCTGAGGCTGCTCGTTGTGGCAATGGTGGGAAGGGAACAGGGGGGTTATGCCAGTAGTTCCGGTGGGGGAACAGTAGATGATAAAGTGGGGAAAGACACAAGAGATGCTAGGGAGAGCTCACCGCAGCCTGGGAGGAAGCTGAGAGGAGGGAAGGTGACAGGTCGTAGGAAGACAGGACGTAAGGAGACTGGAAGGAAAGGAACGGGAGGGAAGACAACCGGAGTGAAGGAGAGGGGAGCAGGGGAGACAGGAGGGAAGGAGAAGGGAGTGGGGGAGACGGGAGGGAAGACAACCGGAGTGAAGGAGAGGGGAGCAGGGGAGACAGGAGGGAAGGAGAAGGGAGTGGGAGAGACGGGAGGGAAAACAACCGGAGTAAAGGAGTGGGAAGTGGGGGAGACAGGAGCGAAGGAGACAGGAGGGAAGGGGTCAGGACAGAATGTGATGGAGGGGATCGAACGGAAGAGTTATTATGCAGCAGTGATAGAGGGGGTGAGGAAGAGAGCGAGGGTGTTTGTGGGGGATTCGATAGTTAGGAAGACCGACAGAGTATTAAACAAGGGAGATGATGTGGTGGTCTGCTTGCCTGGAGCCAAAATAGAGACGATAACTGAGAGGGTAAAAAACATCGTAGGCTCGGGTAAGGGTGGATCTGTTTTAATACACGTAGGGACAAATAACGTAGAGAGGGAGGGTACAACTGCCATAGTTAGGAAATATAGGCAGTTGGTCAGAACACTAAAACAGACGCGGGTTGAGCAGGTAATACTGTCAGGGATTTTACCTGTAATGGGCAGGAGGGGTAACAAATATCGAAATTGTCGGGGGATGGCAATTAACATGTTAGTCCAGAAGCTATGTAGGGAAGAGGAAGTTGGATTTGTAGATTTATGGGGAAGTTTTGTTGGGAGGGCTGATATGTACATGAAGGATGGGCTTCATTTAAGTGGAAAGGGGGCGGCAGTATTCGCGGACAAACTTTCAGCAGCAGTAGATAGTGACTTGGGTACAATGACAAATATTTTTGGAAGTAAACATTCTTTAAACTAGAAGTGCAGGGGGGTTACCTAGAGGTGTCTCAAGCAGAACAAGAGGCCACTAGCACAGATAAACCAATATCAAATCATCCGAAAAACATCTCTGAAAAAGGTTATATATGCGTATGTTTAAATTCAAGGAGCATAGTAAATAAGAAAAACGAATTAAACATTATGGTAGAAGATATTGACCCTCACATAATTGGTATAACTGAATCATGGGCCAACATAGATATAACAGATGCTGAATTAGGACTGACAGGATATGTAATGTTTAGGAAAGATCGAATAGGAAGAAGGGGCGGGGGAGTTATTTTATATGTTAAAGAATCTATTCAGGCTTATGAAATAAAACTAGAAAGGGAAGCAGATTGCGATGAAGCTGTTTGGTGCAAAATTGTTTCAGGAAATTCAAAATTAACTGTTGGATTAGTTTACCGAAGTCCAAACATAAACGAAGAGGACAACACAAAAATAAAAAACGCTATAAAGGAAGTTAGTAAAGGGGAATGTATCATAATGGGAGATTTTAACCATGGACACATACAATGGAATTCTCTAGAGAGTACAGGGATTGAGGACCAACAATTTCTATTTTTAATCCAGGATAGCTTTCTTACTCAGCACGTACTAGAACCAACCAGGGGAGAAAATGTATTAGATATAGTTCTGTCATCACAAAAAGAATTAGTGGACAATGTAAAAATATTTGAACCATTGGGTAATAGTGATCATAATCAAATACATTTTGACATCAATGTAAAATCAGAAAGTAAAAATAAGAAAACGTACAAGAGAAACTTCCACAAAGGTAACTACAAAGATATGAGAAAATACTTAGCAAAGCTAGATTGGAATAACATGCTGATGAATAAGACCGCAATTGAATGTTGGAATATTCTAAAATATGAAATTGAGAGTATCATCGATACATTTGTTCCCTTCCAAAAACAAGGAAAACGGTGTAGAAAGAAACACTTGTCAAAAGAGGCTATTAGAAAAATAATGCTAAAACAAACTATGTGGAGGGTTTATAGGCGTACCAGAAAGGAAGAAGACTATGCAAAATACAAAGAGGCACTTAATGCAGCTACAACTGAAATCAGACAATCTAAAAGAAGCTATGAGCAAAAACTAGCATGTAACATACAAAATGACAGCAAGAGTTTTTATGCATATGTCAGGAGTAAACAAAACGTACAAGATAAGGTTGGACCTCTAGAAGACAGTGCTGGAAATATAATATCACAGGGGTTTTTAATGGCGGAAGACCTAAATGGTTACTTCAGTTCAGTGTTTACCAAAGAAGATATTAGTTCATTACCAGTTGCTGATGCTAAATTTCAGGGGGCTAAATCTGACTATTTAGGTCCGTTAGTTGTAACTCCAGAATTGGTAGCTAAGAAAATAAAGGCAATGAAGGATAACAAATCACCGGGAGTGGATGGGATTCCTCCAAAATTACTAATGGAAACAGTAGAACAAATCAGTATACCACTTGCAAGAGTATTCAACTTGTCATTAAAAGAGGGAGTTGTTCCGTTTGAATGGAAAGAAGCAAACATCATACCATTATTTAAGAAGGGTTCGAGAAATAAGTCAGAGAATTACAGACCAGTGAGTTTAACGTCAGTGATTTGTAAATTATTAGAAAGACCATATGGTGGACTTCCTCGTTAAGCATAAATTATTAAATTCATCTCAACATGGATTCCTTAAAGCGAGGTCATGCTTAACAAATATGTTATGTTTTTTGGAAGAAATCACTAAGTGGATAGACGTGGGATCGCCAGTAGATATTATCTACTTAGATTTTCAGAAAGCTTTTGACAAAGTGCCACATCAAAGATTACTACTTAAATTAAAAGACAATGGTATCGGGGATAGCATAACTGACTGGATAGAACAATGGCTGACTGACAGAAGACAACGAGTTGTAGTAGATGGAGAAGTTTCAACTTGGAAATCGGTTTTGAGTGGGGTACCTCAAGGATCAGTATTAGGACCTATATTATTCTTAATTTATATCAATGACTTGGACGACAGTATAACAAGTAACGTACTGAAATTTGCGGACGACACAAAACTGTTTAGAAAGGTTAATACTGATGGTGATAAACAACATTTACAAAACGATCTAGACAGATTAGTGAAATGGTCTGAGAAATGGCAGATGTTGTTCAATTTTGGGAAATGTAAATGCCTACATACAGGACATGGGAAATTGAATGTAAACTATAAAATGGGAGATACTGTTCTGGGTACTACTGTAAAAGAAAAGGACTGAAAGTTTGGTATTGCAGCTTCAAAGGGTAATCAAATTCTTGGATTGATTAGAAGAAACATAACATACTAGGGAAAAAGTTAATTATACCTGGAGACCATATCGTAAGAAGGATATAGATACGCTTGAACGCATACAAAGGAGAGCAACTAAAATGATTCCAGAACTGAGAGACCTTAGTTATGAAGAACGCCTGAAAGAATGTGGTTTAACAACTCTAGAGACAAGGAGGTTAAGAGGAGATCAGATTGAAGTTTTTAAGATATTGAATGGTTATGAAAATATTGATAGAAATATGTTTTCCTCACTCAAGAAGGATAGCAGAACTAGAGGACATTAGGTAAAATTAGTAAAGGATTAATGTAGATTGGACATCAGGAAGCACTCGTTCTCACAGAGGACAATAAATGAATGGAACAAATTGTATACAGATTGTGTAACTGCTAGCAGCGTGAATATGTTTAAAAACAAGGTAGACACATATCTCAGGAGGGCTGGTTATAAGTAGATGAACATTGCTGGACTCTCGATAAGCCAATGGCTTCCTTGTCCACTTGCCATCTGGGCCTTTGGCTTGGATGGCAACTCTTGTTAAATCTTGTTTGTTTTTTGTCAGTACGTTTGGTATAATAATTGACGTCTTAAATTTGACTTCAAATCGCGTAGCAATTTTAAACTTAACCTGAAACGTAAGCACAGACAATTTATAGTCAACCGCATAATATGAGTTATTGTGTTGTTTTCAGCAGTGAATACACAATTCTCCGCAATACCAAGAAATACTGTTGAGACTGTGGGAAGTACGACGCATTTTCGTTGCGGCGGCGAAAAACTTGGTTGGGACAAGTACCTCTCCGGTGAAGAGAACCCTTTGTCGATATCAGTTTACGAGAATGTCACCAACACCAACAAGTATCAGTTGGAAGTTTATCGGAGTGAAACGTACAGACTGTTGATATCCGAGACGACATTGCAGGATGCCGGACGATACCGCTGCAAATACGTACCACTACCAACTCTCTACAGAGATGCAGAACTTGTTGTGTTAGGTGAGGAAACGATGTTACCTAATATACGAAAAAAATCGGTCAACATACAGTAAAGCTCCTCTAAAATGGTCTAATTAAAGGGTGACCGAATTACTTAAGCTGGTCATATATGCAGATGTGGGAAAATAGACTGTGATACTGAGGATGTTTCCAAGGGGTGGTCGCTTTGAGGGGTTCTACTGAATGTACCAGTACACATTGTTTTTTAATACATGCAAATAATTAGTTACAACAGGTATGCCGAATGTATTGTACTCTTTTCTATTTGATGTGAGTATAATGGTATAGGACTAGATATACTGTTTGGTAGAAGTACACTAACTGTTTGATATGAGAATACTTGTTGTTTAGTAGGATTATAATTATCGTTTGTTCTAAGTTGCGATATTACTTAGTAAGTGTAGATTTTCTGTTTGGTAGGTTTATATTTATCATTTCGAAGTAGATTTACTATTTGGTAAGAGTAAACTTTCTGTTTGGTAGGATTATAAATATCGTTTGGTAGAAGTAGAATTACTCTTTGGTAAGAGTAAACTTTCAGATTGGACTGATTATAATTATCGTTTGGTGGAAGTACACATATTATTTGGTCAGAGTAAACCTTCTGTTTGGTAAGATTAGAATTATCGTTTGGTGGAAGTAGATTTAATGGTTGGTTACTGTAGTCTTATTGTTTGCGTTCACTTCCAAAATGATCAATAGTGGATACATAACAATGATCCATAGTTGATGCATAACAATGACATGCCGTCACAAACAAACAGCTGCATGAAATTACATACTAAAAAAGTGTTAATATTTAGAGGAAAAAAAATTTGCAATAAATTGTAACGGATAATGAACAAACTGAAGTGTTCTAAATCAAAGAATGGAACACCTGCGTTCAAGCATATGACACCAGCAACGTTTCTAAACGTATAAAAGTATTCGAAACGTGAAAACTAGCAGGTGTTCAATATGCCTGTAGCGGATAATGAACACCCTTTATGTTGATTGTACAACAAAAGGGCCGGGGAGGAGGACTCCCTATACGCAGGTATACATATATGTGCCGCGCAAATGCCCATGTTTTTAGCCATTTTTCTCTATCTGTCCGTAGACAAAAAAATTACATTTTCTCTGTGCCCCAATTAAATCTGATAATTCTCTCTTTCTTCGAAGAGGAAATTTCCCAATGAAAACGTTCCGCCCGGACGTAGCTTACAAGTCCGATATGACACGCCTGTGATACTCCGATTTTATATTATGCGTGTGTTCTACCAGTTTGTCGGTGGCGCATTTGATTGACCAATCAATACCCCCGCCCCCCCAGGCCTAGATCACAGTTTGTCCCATTTTACAGTTCACAGGTAATTCGAAAGGCATTTTCACACTCACTTGTAATTATTATGCTTTTCGATACAAACATCCAAATATTTTGTAACAACCAAAATTACACGAGACATACCGTGATACAGCTTATATTATAAGTTGTGTCATATTGCATTTGAAGTTCTCATTGTCCGCGACTTTTCATTAAAAGACAGTGACTCTGTACATGCAGATATCGGACACTCTAAACTAGTCTAACTTTGGCCTACCATGCCTACATGAGACATCCCGTGATACAGCTTATATTATATGTTGTGTCATCGCCCACTCAAGTCACGTCAATGCATCTGTTGGCTGATTTAGCCTATCGTGACTCCGGTTCGTTGATGTCCTATTATGTAGCGTGTGAACAGCTTAAGTAATATCCGCAGTCGGTTTAATAAGAAAGTGCATAATTTAGTTAAAATCATCGAAACAATTGACTTTATTCGTTAGATCTGGCAAGGCACAAAATAGTAGATATCGAAAACGGTAAGCACTTGGTGGGATCAAAGCTGATCATGGGCGTAATTTCCATTATATCCCCGATGACATGACAAAATTAAGAAATTTTACTAAACCCGAAATTCGTGGGTTTCAGCGTTTCCATTTTCACTTCAAAAATTCTGCATCCAGAATTAAATAATAAAACGCACGCACGCACGCACGCACGCACGCACGCACGCACGCACGCACCAAACCAACCAACCACCCAACCATCCATGCACGCACAGTTCAAAGACAACTACTGTAATATACGCATAGTTTCGTTAAGGTAGTGATGTAAACTACGAACAAACTCAAAACTCAAAATGGGATGAAAATGTCTCAAAAGGCTTATTTCATAATATTTATTTATCAGTTAATATATTCAAAGTTCAAAATGTATCCCCATTTTTTATATTCTTCGCAATCAACATAGTTTAGAAGTATACTGCAAATTACATCAACGTACATGTCAACCTGTAATGATCAAAATTAATGAGATTATTAGTAATTTGACGCCGCCCTGGGCAGCCTCGCACCTGGCCGTCTCGCACTTGCGCGACCCATCGTTCCACCCCTTCATAGATAACACATTAAAGCAAACAAAATAAGCAAAAAAAACCAAAAGAAACAAAATTATTAATTTACATTACAATTAGAGAAATGAACCGTGTAAATGTTGAACGCCGGTAGTAGTTTTACTTTTGTTAAAGGTCTCTAATCGTCTCATCTCAAATTAGTTTTGCTAAAATTCAAACCGACCTAGTATCCACTACAACATGATAGCTCGTTTATGCAACCCTTGCATGTAAAATCAACAAACAAACTATTACGCTATTTAATGTTTGATCCAAAATTTATTGAAGTGAAAATGGAAACGCTAAAAACAAATTTATCGCCCTTGGTTAAATTTCGCAACTTTTTCATGTGATCGGCCAGAGGATAGACGTCACGCACATGATCAACTTTTACCCCTTAAAGTGTTTACTGTTTTGGATATCGACTATTTTGAGCCTTAACGGACCGGATTCGCGTTACACTAAATCCGTTGAGGATGGAGTTTTAATACTTTTTCGACCGTTCAGAGCTTTGTGAGTTTGAGTTGCAGTACACCTTTACTGAGAAAAGGACACAACTGGTTTCCTTGACCAACTCTAAGCGGTGGTCAATGGTGAACTTGTTTATCATCGATTGGCCCGCTTAGGGTGGACCTTGCTGTGAAGCGATCCATTGGTTTTAACAAAGTGACGACCGTGATATTGACCTGGAGGTGAAGTCCGCTTTGCCATGGCAGCCCAATTTACAATAGCAATTTTTTGGTAAAAACATTGGCATCGACATAGCCAATTTAGTTTATATGATATAATTTTCAATGTTGCTCATACATCAGTTAGCCAATTGATTTGCCTATTAGAAGCAATGTCTTTATTTCAAACACTTCATTTAAATTTAAGTACATTTGTACAACATTATGTGGTGCACTGTGAGAACATCCAAAAATATCCATTGTAACTGTTAGCCGAGAGTAAATTGTACTTGTGCTAATTCCGAATTCGCTACGGCAAGGTGTCAAGATCGACAAAGTGCATAGGCCTACGTATCGTATTTAAGATATCTTTCAATATAGTCTTCTCTGGCCAGTTTTTCATATAATTTATCGTCTTGCACCGCTTAAACTTACTACACTTGAAACAAATACTGTCCTATGTATAAAGGATCTGTTTTTATCTCTGTCGAAATCCTTGCTGTGTCTTATCTTAGTTCAGTAACCCAAGTTAAAAAAATACAACACGTTTCAATGGTTACATGAGTAAACTATATTTTATGTTGTGCCAATTGTTATGTTTTATGCTTCTTCAGAATCAGACCCCAAATGTACGACCAACACGACGAGTGAATACTTTGCATTAGAAGGAGACTACATCAAGTACAGCTGCGAGGTGACGTACGCTGGAAACTGGGCACCAGTGATGATATGGAGAATTCGGGGAAACCGTGCGACACATGTCAGGGATGAATCATATGGCAACACAGTGAAGTTCAGCATCGTTATTCACATAACTCATTCGGTTGAGGCATTTGAAATATCTTGTGAAACTAGATTTGATCAGCCGAAGCGTGGAATGTCATCAAACAATGGGGCAACTAACGTTCCTGACTACTACCATAGTTACTCTACACAAGCGCCAACAGTTTCTTGTAAGTATCTTGCTATATTTTCATTCTTAGATGTATGAGAGTGAATTATTTACAATGGTCTTTCTGTTAAAACCTTGGAAACAGAAAAAGCTATGTGCCACTGGTTATTTACTGCCATTATACGAAAACAAAATGGGAGTGTGTGACATTTACACTTGTTTTATTGTCATTAGTAAGATATGCTTTTTTAAACTTGTTCGTTTACGAACAGTGACATAATAGTTTAACTGGATACAAACAATGAATTTGTGAAAATAAAATAAAAAAGGGTTCCTTACTATAATTCCTTATTTTTTATTTAGTTAAAGGGAATAAGAAGTCAATAGCTAACATATTTTTTTGGTGTGTGCACAACATTTAATGTACTACATGCCAAAAAAAATTAGGAACAATTTATTTATAGGTAAAAGTAGATTCGAAATGTAAAAATTAAAAAAGTAATCCGTCGAAATCGCAAAGCGCTAGTTAGTGAGATGAGCGATAACGTGGTTTTGTGACGTCAATGATGATATGTGTTTGATTTCAGTCAATGATTTCTATGTAATGCTTCAGTATACTTTCACTCGCGTTATTATAACAAGTGATGGCGATTACATTTTCCAGAATAAAAAGTATAATGTAACGGTTTCGAACCGCTAGCGGTTTGTTATACCGCAGAACCATAATCGAATGCCGCTCTTTCGGAGCAGTTTAGCGACGACAGTAGCCTTTGACTTCGAACTTGTTTACTTTCTGACTAAACCATGAAAACGACCATATAGAACTGCCAAACTTCTCCTCATATGTCCACCGTATGCATAAACATGTGACGTGGAAATTACTTCCATATGAAGATCAAGATAAACAAAAACTTGTTATCGCCTAGGCTTAGCTTCGCGGAGCTAGGCATATAAGACGCAGCTACGTTTTGTTTTTGTCATTTGTTAACGTTACATGGAAGTAAGAGTACTGTTTGACTATGTGGAATGTGTAGGAGAAGGTCGGCTGCTCTAGGTGATCGTTTTCATGGTTAGGTCAGAAATTAAACATCGCAGTAGCAGGAGTAGTGCGGTGGTGGTGGTGATTTTTTCGGCCCTCGGTGGATTCGGCGCAACTGCCATGTTATTTCGGCTAGTTGATTTCGGTGACTGATGTGACACGCAAGATCTACTCAGTTGTAGCTAGTAATGGATTAGCCTTCACTTATAAGGGTTTGTTATTCCTGTAATTGTCATCAAAGTAATGCTAAATTTAACTAGGTACTGTTAAAGTGCACTGTTTTGTCTGTTTCGTACAGTGCGCAGGTTTGAACAAATGATGTTATAGTTTGTGGTGTAATATACTATTTTATATGATATGATATGAATTTTAACGACACAACTAATTGTGTAAGTTCTAATGATAGTCTCGGTGACTGGGTGTTGAAATGGAACAAATATAGCGCCGTATTTTATGGGAAAGGAATCGAAAACTATAAAATCAGTTACAAAGTAACAATTTCGGGTAAATGTGGGAACAAAATCAATTAACAAATGAGAGAATAAATAGCATGCATTGGTCACAGTAAGACACACATTAAATGTAATGTGCTCGCTACACAACCGTTTGGGCCGAGATAAAAATGCCCGTTGTGCTCTGAGGCCGAAGTTAGCAGAGCTGTGGGCCGAACTATCCTAACAATGCTGTCCGAATTCACCATGAGCCGACATCACTTGCTTTTGCGCTGACAGCTCGCTTAGATCCTAGGTGGAACGTGGTCGTCGACGACCGTGTCGCTGCCTGTGTTCTACGGATTGGTGGCTTCAACATAGCTTCCACTACTGGGAATAATGTGGGCACATCATCCTCTTTCAAAGAGATTTTAGCACAAGCATAACCCATGACTGCACCTTCTTTGGTCCGGATCGCAGTCGAAACAAGTGTTCCCGAAGCGAGCAAAGCCGGTTGTGGCCTGTGCTTCGTCGGCTTAACGTTTCCTTTTTTAAACAACGTTGTATCCGTAGAGAAACTAACTACACGTTACTTTATTTTCACTACTGTTTGCACTACAATTAAATGCCGCACAATAAACCACTCTGACGCTTGCTTCTAAACAACCACTATCACTGTCAACGGTGAATGAATGGAAAGTCCCAGTCTCGTAGCACTTCCTTATTATCAGTGACGTCACGTCGAAGCTTGCCAATAAGCGCGGGAAAAATATGTATAATCAAAGCAGGCCGGTAGAACACAGTATTATTTGGAATTATTAATTAATGGAATTCTAATATATTTTTCGGTGTTGTGGAAATGGGAATATAACACAAGATACAATATCATATGGTTTCAAGCAATCGTTGTTGCTATTCCATCTACGCGATTAGCTCAGTCGATTAGCGACCAATAGGAAGCGTGATTGCAGTCACGCGCACAAGCGTCATTGTAAACATGGCGGCCCCCAGTGCCACGGCCACGATGACAAATGGGATCATGCCTCAGTTAGACTTCCTGGTGTGTTACACCCGAATGTAGGGCAACGTCATTTTATATATGTGTAACATAAAAAAAATCATATCATCTGATAGAACTGCATTTGAGCAGGCACATTGTTTGTTGGTAGAACATGTTGGCAATGTAACTGGATTTTTAGATGATTTTAGTAGGCGGAAGGATTTTGTTTGTTTGCTTTTCTGCGCCTCCTTATCCTCTGTATCATAACGAACAAAGCTAGCTTCTGTCTTCTTCTCCGCATCGCCGCCAAGTGTGGAGTCAGCGCCGTCGTGTTTGCTTAATTCCAAATTCAGCACTAGAGACGAGAGTTAACGTATCGGCGACAAAATATCGGCTAGTGTGCTGTGAACTGATAGCCCGACAAATTTAACCCCGATGAAAAATCTGCAGTCCTCCGACGAAAAATCGGCTAGTATGCTGCGGGCTCTAGCGACAGTATGAGAGTGACTAGTTTTAATTTTGAACAAACTAGTTCATGACTTTACTGTTAGAGGATAACACATTGAGTTTACGAGTATATCGGTCAAAGTGTTGATATACGTATCACTGTATGGAACTAGGATAAAATATTCCATTAACTATATATATATATATATATATATATATATATATATATATATATATATATATATATATATATATATATATATATATATATATATATATATATATATATATGTATGTATGTATATAATATATACTAATGATAAATATATTTAACATCAAATGCGAATTGAATTTGAACACGCGTCTCCTTATGGTAACTAAAGATCACGCGATTTGCGCGATTTTGCAATATTACACGTCTATTTAATTACTCAGTTGTCTTGGAACACATCGTCAGATACTGTTTTCTAACATATGTAGTTTAATTCCAGTTGGTCCCAAAAACGTAGCCGTGACTCCTATGCAAAAAGTTTACACACCTGGAACCATAATACGAGTTACGGCCGACAGCTTTCCACCTTTGAGTAGCTACAAATGGGTGGACACAATGATCAACGTTCCCATGGGTACAGAGAATTCCATCACAGTCAGAACAAGCACAAACGGAAGAGCATCACTGAAGGTGGTCCTGTGCAACACGATGCCAATTCCACCAGTGTACGACGTTTGTTGTGAACTCACATTGAGCTTCGAGGTTGGATGTACGTACTACTATCGTTCTCATGTTCTAATAACTAAGTTTTATGTTTTGTTTGTTGAGGAGGTAGTCGGACTAATCTGATCTATTTCCATAATATTATGCAACAAAACACGTAGTGTACCGATAATTGTATTTTCTTGGTACCATGTTCACCCTCAGCACGCACGCACGCACGCACGCACGCACGCACGCACGCACGCACGCACGCACGCACGCACGCACGCACGCACGTACACACACATACATACGAACTATTCCTGTGATCTTTATTTTCAGCATATCTTTGCGGGATGTATACACTGTCTTGTGCTTTCTGTTTGTCACAGCTGATGTCAACGATGCTGCTAACATAGGTTCTCCTATTAACAGCACCAGTTGCCCTACCACACCCACTATCACTACGACTACCACTACAACTACGACCACTCATAGGACAACGTCTCTATCGGCGTATGGTGACAACTATGTGTCGCCGCATGATTACGACAATTGGTCACCGCATGATGATGAAATTCTAAGGCGAAAGAACTACAGCACAGGTAAGCGTGTTCTTGATTACAATTGTTTATGAACTGTAAATTTTGAAAGTTCGTTTCATTGCTAGATTTGATATGCATTACTGTAATGGTCGAACGTATGCGAACATACAGCACACATACACACAAGTGCAAGCGCAACCACGCATGCACACACGCACGCACACACGCATGCCTGCCGTAGCTCCTCCATTCTTCCCTTCCCTTCCGTAATGTGTAGACTTGTGCAATTCTTCTCACCCAGTTATGTGTGCACACTTGTACTTTCCGTTTTTCACTCATCGTCATGGTCGTTGGGTCGTAGTTGTAGGCTGGTGTTACTCAAGAACTACGCATCTTTCCACTGATATTCGGATATATATATATATATATATATATATATATATATATATTATATATATATATATATATATATATATATATATATATATATATATATATATATATATATATATATATATATATATATATATATATATATATATATAGGTCCAAACTATTGGCATGCCGGAGGCATGAGTAGTTCGGAGCTACATCCGGTCACGTGGCACCACCTAATAGAAAAGATCGGCAATATCTTAGTACCCCTGGTGGACAGTTTAGGTACTAGTAACACCCCTGGCTGATAATATATGAACTAATTGTCATACTACTGAACCTTGGTGGATAATTGTAGAACTAATTTGCTAAAAAGTCAATTATCACCATTCGTGAGAAGACAGCTTTTAGACCAATGACATGTTGAAGACATATTTCTACTGTGCTCCGGCTGCAATCGAAAGCGATGAAGATGTTCCGAGCAGTAGTCGACCTTTCAAACCGACTTCTGTCTATACGCTAGAACCCGAAGTCGTCGCCTTGACATCGGTGGAACAACGGGTAGACAAAAAAACAGTTACCTCGGTGTTGATGATCAGTATAGTGCAGCTGTTCTACATCGGCTGCCGGTATTGTAAGAAACGTATGTGTGTCGACGTACGCGGCGAAATGTGGTGCGATAGACACGATTGCATATAGGTTATGCATATTTCTGCGTGCATGCGTGCGTGCGTATGTGTGTGTGTGCGTCGTTGAAACAGTTACTGGAAAACGGTTGTGGTTGACCTTATTCAGAAACATGAACAATTTCATAGATGTGAAAGAAGGCAAATTCGCTGTAATATCAGAGAATTTTCAAGGCGACAAACTGTATGCTTTGATTGGAACTCGTGTTTTCCTCACCAAGAAACCGAACGTAGTTCCTACGTAATCTAGAACATAGCACATCTGGAAGTCGTGTAGATTCCACACAGTGTGTATCAGCCCGAACCTTCCGCTGGCGGTGTGTCCTCAGAAACGAACATGTGTTGCATGAAAGAAAGTTACTTTCCGATTAGAGAAAGGATGGAGGCTCTCGCACGTCACGTAGCGCAAAACGTAGAAGCGAAGTGGATGATCCTTTTCAACTAATTCAAAATATTCACCACTCTCATTTACCTGCTGATGTTCTCATTTACATACACTTTGACAAGGCCATACACGATATTAATGAAACCGTGGTGCTGAAAAAAACGTTGATAGTTTTAGTACATGCAGATTTGAAACATTACGACCTGACAGCTGATCAGGTGCGCTATGTTAAGAGTTGTTTGCAAGAATCCCATTCAGAGACCTGGCAAAAATGTATGACGGACCTGACACTTGACCTACTTGACAGTGATTTGTATATTTGTAAAAATCGAAGAAATGTGCAAAACCTTACCCTATATTGTTGATTTATCAAGCAATAATACTTCCCCGAGAAGTCGAAATGGCGTTGAAACGATCAGGTCTGCCAGGGGGTGAAGTGTAAAGCGCTTTGAACAGTCCCATGAACTGGATACAGCGGTATGTAAGAACCATGCACGCTCGTCAATTTGCTTAGTTGCGTAAACTATGGACACAAGGTTAATTCACCCGTTTACATTTTTTTTGCCCGTCCGACAGGCTATGGTAAAACGACGTTTGTTGCACGTTTGCTAGGTCTCTCTTCCACACTGATAAACTTGCCACCCGAAAACGAGGTGGTTATCGACGATCTAATGTCGGAAACAGACGAGCTGTCCACGATGAAAAGTCATCATTTTAACACGTCTGTAATATATTTGGCTCCAACATGTGTACTGTCACCTGGCGGTTTATATACCAAAGCTCAATGTGCTTGGCGGCCCACACAGAGTGCGGTCCCTTATCATCTCTCACCTCGTGTGCGTTGTTTGTATTTGCCAGTGTCTCCTAACAAAGTTGGAGTAGCAAAGTCATTTGTCATCATTTGCAGTTCGTTCGTAGACATAGTTAGCAACATATTATCCCTATACTTGGTGTGGTGGCAACGTTGAAGAACAAATTCACGCTCCGAAGCAGTTAATCAAGCGTTTTGTTTTGGATAAAGTGTTTTGGTACATAGTATGTAACACGTCAACGTGTGAGTTTTATTTTATTTTATTCAGATTATCGAGAGGAGCTCCCCGATTACGGGCTAGAGCTCTGAAGAAATATGAATTGTCTTCATAAATAACGAGATCTATCATGAACCAAAGCATTTAAACTGTTGTAACGCACGTTGTTGGGTAGAAAGACATAACCAGTATCCATGGGATGATACGAGATTTAGGTTTATGATAAAGGTTGACCATTTCACAAACCCATCTTGAGTCTGGGCGCTGTAACATTGCCCAATGAAGAATATTGTGATAAGGTTAATTGTAAATACAATCTTCAATATCGTCGACGTTAGATATTAAGTGGGGCACACACAAATATGTACCCGAAACGTTTTGTGAAGAATGATAATAACGAAATTCGTTTGTGTTTCTGCTACGCAAAATAAAACTTAAATATATGTTAAATGCGCTAACCTGTCGATGAAACATGTGTCATAATATTGGATGAAATTAATTTAGGTGTGTTTGTTGGTGGCCGCCTTCTTGGAAAAATAACTTGGGGACCGCCATCTTGGAAGGAAGCGCATGGGGGCAATCTTGGGAGGTTGGACGTGGGGGCCGTCATCTGGGGAGGCAGGACGTGTTCGCCGCCATATTGGTTGTGTTGTTTGTGTGTTTGTGTGTGTGTGTGTGTTTGTATGTATGTATGTATGTATGTATGTATATATTATATATCAACAGGAGTGTTCCGTTAGAAAGTAACATATAAAAAAAATGTCAGTACTCAACACCAGCGCGTTAAGTTTTCCTTCCTCCGCTACGTGCTGTCGTTTCCGGATGCATCGGCCGTTAGCGGTGTGACGTTGTAAATTTGCTTTCTTGGCAAAATAGCTGCTGCAATCTTTGCACGTCTTCAAAGACCGAGCTGGTTATTTGGGGCTGACGGGCCTTCCAAAACTATCGGTGCCGGCGCCGCCGTCACTGCAAACGCTTATATTTCAAATAAATAAATAGATGACTTACAACTCGTGGCTAGTACAGGTGGATCGTACATAGAACAGCAATACGCGTCTGTTGAGACAGCTCGCATACTGCCTCAGCATCAACATAAACTGCACGTTTTGTTGAATCCATACTAAATACTTGGTAGCTATTGAAAGGTGAATCGTCGAATGGCCAGAACGGCGAGGGTTTCATAATATTGCTCTGTTCAGTCACGTGACAACCAGGTCATGCCACCTGTGTCAACCAATCAAAAGGCGCCACGCCATATATCATCAACTCAAACACGAACACCTGGCACGTGAATGCTGCAATATTTTTACAACATTGTGTAAAAACAGCACAGAGCTGCCGCATCTTGTGTGTCTGCCGGATCCGAACTGCACAAAATGTATTTACGGACCAGAAAAACCACCAACTCAACAAGAGTAAAGGCATTCTAGAAGGTTCTTAAAATCTTTATTCATGCTCTACTCATTAGAGCCGCACAGTGTTTATGACAAGGGAAATGAATCAGATTGCTTAATAACGATAATAACACAATCGTTTTTACTTTGTCTTCCATATTGACGAAGGAAGAACACTCCCAAAAAAACACTCTGGAGTAATGTTTCAGATTTTACCAAGATGATTATCGGCGGTTCCGTTATGTTGTGCGTCACACTAGTCGCTGTTGTGGTTTCAATCGTCCTGTGTGTCAGGATGCGACGATTAAGGAAACGCATCAATGATCAAGGTATTATGTCAATATGTGCTTTTTTTGGTATTGCCAGAAATGTTATTTAGATAACTATTTGCCAGTGTTTAAGAAAGTTAACGTACCTTTCAAGCTATCTTTGTATGTTTGACGGAATCCCACGATCTTCTGAAAAGGTATTTTAACTTTATCAAATATGTTACTTACTTTCGCGACCAATCACGGTTGAATCACGACTGAGTAGCTTAGTGTCTCCTGATGTATCTAGTCACGCAACCTCCCCATTAGTATGAACTCGCCCGAAATAAAAGTACTCTTACCAATCGTGAAGACAATACAAGTTGTATTTGCAGTTTAATTTCATTATAACGAATGTTCGTGTTCTGCCACCATTAGATAATTTTGTTCTCTCTCTCTCTCTCTCTCTCTCTCTCTCTCTCTCACCCTCCTTCCCCCACTATCTCTCTCTCTCCATCCCTCCCTCCGCCCCTTTCTCTCTTTCTCCATCCCTCCCTCCCTCCCTATATATATATATATATATATATATATATATATATATATATATATATATATATATATATATATATATATATATATATATATATATATATATATATATATAGTTGCAATACAAGTTATACACATATGCTCTAAGTGCTATGCTTTTACGCACAATTCGTTTGTTTTAGTTGGAAATCGGTCAGAAAGAGCGTCGTCTGAAAACACCAACGAGACCTTACACCAGCGACCTTCCAGCAGCACCCGAGACTTGCAAGAACCTCCTCAAAATTATGAAACAGCGACACCTTACGGCAGCTACCAAGGATTGTATGCTACAATTCCAGAAGGTGGCCAGCCAGGCCGAAACAGGCAGTACACGCAAATGCGTGGAACAAGATCAGCAAACAGAGGGACACAGCGTCGAATGTAAATGTCACTGCGCCTAGCAACATCCTCACTGTCAGGGGCTTCTGACTACATCAGTACCCATGGCAGAAACTTTGTGAAAAAGCTGAACGAGGGGTCCGATAGTGTAGTGATTAGAACGTGGGACTCTAAATCGAGTGAAACTATGTTCGAATCCTATTGCTGCCGTTTCGAAACTTGATGTATTAACCAATTGGATTACAGGAATTCACGAGGCCAGCAAAAGAGAATTTAACTTTAATTGGTTGTGACTGAGAGACCGGTGGGCTGTAGACTTCTGCAACCTTCTCAATAGGCCCTCTACAGTTGACTCCACTGTTATACACCAGATTTCACAGCAACCATTCCTGAGCGAGCTTGACATGCCCCCATCGACAGACGAGATCAAGAAAGCCATCTTCCAGACGAATTCAGAAAGAGCATCAGGAAAGGACACAATCCCTGCTGAGATCTACAAAGCAGCAGGCACAAACACTCGTGAGGTCTCCCGCGATATTTTGATAAGCATATGGAATGAGGGTGAAATGCCTGAAAGCCATGATTGTCGCCCTTTACAAGAATAAGGGAAGCAAAGCAGACTGTAGAAAATACATAGATATCTCCCTACTGCCCATTGCAGGCAAGATCTTCGCTCGCAGCACCCTGGATCATCACTGTCTCAGAGAGAAACCTATCTGAATCGCAATGTGGCCTTAGGCCAAGACGTAGTACGGTTGACATGACCTTTGCAGTGAGGCTCTTTGGACAATACCAGTCCGCCCGAGCCAAACATCATTGATGATTGCACCCACGTGAACCATGTTGACAGTTTTAAGTACTTGTGGGGTATAATTTCCAGTGATGGATATTTGGATAAGCAAATCTCATTCAGGATCAGCAAGGCAAACCAAGCACTTGGGAGGCTACGCACCAGAGTTCTCAACCAGCACAACGTGCGCCTCTCCACAAAGCTGAAAGTATACAATGTTGTGGTTCTCACTTCGCTTCTCTACGGGTGTGAGGTATGGACCTTGTACTGCAGGCACATCAAACAGCTGGAGAAGTTTCACATGCGCGCCCTTCGCTCCTTCTTTGGCATCCGCTGGCAGGACTGAATCACCAATGTAGAGGTTCTGGACAGTGGCAAGTCCACTAGCGTTGACGCAACGCTCCTGAAAGCCATCTTCGTTCGGCGGGACATGTTATCAGAATGAAGGACCATCGTATTCCTCGGCAGCTGCTGCAAACGAACTGGAAGCTGCGGCGAGTGATCGAGTGCGCTGGCGAGTCATGACCCAAAGAGCCTCAGCAAACTTCGAAGAGGATCGCCGCCGAAGGCGTCACAGGGCAGCGTCCACATCCATATCAACAACGGAGTTCCAGTTCCCCCACTGTGCTCGACTATGTGCGTCCAGGCTGGGACTGCAGAGCCATCTCCGTATCCATCGATGAGTTGCACAGCACTAAAGTTTTACTCGAGGGTAAATCCAGGGGTGTCCGTTAAGTGCCCTTGGCCCCGTGCATCCTCTTTACTGTAGTCGGATTTTTTCATAAAATCAGTATTAGTTGTAAAGACACAGCGATGTAACGTACTCCTGCACCTGTTCTTCAGAAGACGACATTTCTAACATACAAACGTGGGACATTGTCACAAATAACAGTCACACGCAAGTTAGCCAATGCCAATGATTTTATTATTATTATTTTATTTAAGAGGTATTCAGCCAGGATAGCTGGAACGTTTAAAATATCAGACCTCTAGCATTGCGATTTCACCACGCTCTGTACAGTGCAACTGTTGGCTTATTAATGATGGATGATGTCTGGTTGCATAAACGCATAAATTAGGCTAATTAAAAGTTGTCCATGCAAAGATTGCAAGTCATGCCGAAGTATATACACATCAAAGGTGAGGGGTCAACCGCCACCTCCCCCCCAACCTACAGCACGGTCAACCAGGTTGGTTGCCCCAGTTCATATTGTGCTGTCCAGACCAGGAAGATATCAGACAAAAGGCAACGCGGTTGTATTTCTGTGCAGGGGTCATGCCTCAGTTAGACTTCCTGGTGTGGTACACACGAATGTAGGGCACAGTAAGTTTGGATATAGGACGTTTAAAAAAAATCATACGATCTGACATAAATGCATTTGTGCAGGGACATTACCAGGTTTGCTGGAGGAAGCTGTGGGGAGTGACATGGTGTAATTTTAGATGATTTTAATAGGCGGAAGGATATTTGTGATTTGTTGGCCACTAGACACGTGTGCGTCGTAATTCGTGCCAATATTGGTAAACATTGAGGGGTATCGCACATACAGGCATATTACAAGAGTTAGAAATGTCTGATTTTGACAAAACTCAACCAGCATGTCAGTGAGATGATGACAGCGGCTAGTAAAAACTGTTAGAATTTTTGATGGTCACGTTTTCTTATAATCGTGCAAAACATTAACATGGTCACCAATGGGAAACGTAACAGTAGGCTGAACCCTGCAGTTGCCGCAAGCTCGCCCTGCACAGTGGTTCACTTGTTTAAGGTTTGAGTTCATGAGGGGTGAGATGAGAGGTGAACCGCCACAGGCACTGGTCCTTTAACAGCGCCCCCCCCCCAACCCTACAGCACGGTCGACCAGGTTTGCTGCCCCAGTTCATTGTGCTGCCCTGACCAGGAAGACATCAGACAAAAGGCAACGCGGTTGTATTTCTGTGCAGTTGCAGCAACGCTTGCACTGCACAGTGGTTCACTTGTTTAAAGGTCTGATTTCATGAGGTGAGAGGTGAACCGTCACAGGCACTGGTCCTTTAACAGCGCCCCCCCCAACCCTACAGCACGGTCGACCAGGTTTGCTGGCCCAGTTTCTTGTGCTGCCATAACCAGGAAGATATCAGACAAAAGGCAACGCAGTTGTTTTTCTGCGCAGTTGCCGCACGCTCGTCCTGCACACTGATTCACTCGCTGAACGTCTGAGTTCATCGACAGTTAAAACAGTGCACAGCACGGGGTGTGTCGTTTGAGGTCTTCCAGCATGAGTGCGGCATTTCTGCTGTTGTTTGCCATGATAGGTGGTAAGTAAGCATTGCTTCTTTATGCACATTATTCGAATTAAAAGTGGGCTGGAAATAAAACATTTGCATTAGTGGGGGGAAGAAAATAGCAGTGAAGCCTTTGCTTCGTAGATACAGTGTACTTGGCCACGGCTTCATGCTTCAGGTATGTTGAGAAATATAAGCGGTATTGAATGCAAACATATTGATTGATACTAAATTAACTAATCTTCATGGTATGCGTTGAGAAGCACAGGTTGAGTACTCTAAAATGACATGTTTGACACTTATCACGCTATGTTAGTAACTTCAGGGTATATTTGATTAGATATATCAGGGCCATGTTTGTCGCATGATGGAAACATCGGAAATTTGAATATTTTCGCCGACACGTTTGGAGCGATGGGTGGCGGGCAAGGTGAAATCCCGTGCACATAAGCTGAACGGTGATTGGTGTTCCTCTCTGAACAATAACAATTCGGAACAATAGCTTATTGGCTGGCAGCCCTAGTGCTATTTCTCGCCTATGCATGGCTTAAGTCGGCCACAGTCACGGTATTTGTAGCTGCTCACATACATTAGCAGATACAAGCACCTTTTTGAAATACACGGATCTACGGGTCTTCTGCCAAGCGTTGGACTAGTCCATTATCGAGGGAAGACAGGTTACTTTACAAGTCCCTCACAAATATATAAACCACTTCTGATATATCAGAAGTTAGCATTTATGTCTCCTGCCAGGGAAGTATAGTGATGTGTGGCCAAAGATTGTTTGATGCAAGTTACAGAACACATGACAATCTTTGTAAAAGTCGTAAAATGGGCAAATTTTATTGCCGGATTACCAACAGTTATATCAATAATGTGATAATGTTAAAGGTATACCAAAGTGTGTACACTTCAAAAGTGACGTGAATACAATGTATGTACAAAGCATGGGTTAATTTCGAATGTAAATTTAATTAAATAAATTAAGATAATCCAGTTTAATTAAGTAACTTTACCAAAAAGGCTAGATTAATTTAATTAATTAACTTCACCAAAAGAGGGACATTGTCACAAATAACAGTCACACGCAAGTTAGCCAATGTCAATGATTTTATTTAAGAGGTAACAGTATTCAGCCAGGATAGCTGGAACGTTTAATTTATCAGACCTCTGGCAATGAGATTTCACCACGCTCTGTACACGCAACTGTTGGCTTATTAATGATGGATGATGTCTGGTTGCATAAACGCATAAATTAGGCTAATTAAAGGTTGTCCATGCAAAGATTGCAAGTCATGCCGAAGTGTATACACATCAAAGGTGAGGGGTCAACCGCCACAGGCATTTGTCCTTGAACAGTGCCCCCCCCCCCAACCTACAGCACGGTCAACCAGGTTGGCTGCCCCAGTTCATATTATGCTGTCCAGACCAGGAAGATATCAGACAAAAGGCAACGCGGTTGTATTTCTGTGCAGGGGTCATGCCTCAGTTAGACTTCCTGGTGTGGTACACACGAATGTAGGGCACAGTAAGTTTGGATATAGGACGTTTAAAAAAAATCATACGATCTGACATAAATGCATTTGTGCAGGGACATTACCAGGTTTGCTGGAGGAAGCTGTGGGGAGTGACATGGTGTAATTTTAGATGATTTTAATAGGCGGAAGGATATTTGTGATTTGTTGGCCACTAGACACGTGTGCGTCGTAATTCGTGCCAATATTGGTAAACATTGAGGGGTATCGCACATACAGGCATATTACAAGAGTTAGAAATGTCTGATTTTGACAAAACTCAACCAGCATGTCAGTGAGATGATGACAGCGGCTAGTAAAAACTGTTAGAATTTTTGATGGTCACGTTTTCTTATAATCGTGCAAAACATTAACATGGTCACCAATGGGAAACGTAACAGTAGGCTGAACCCTGCAGTTGCCGCAAGCTCGCCCTGCACAGTGGTTCACTTGTTTAAGGTTTGAGTTCATGAGGGGTGAGATGAGAGGTGAACCGCCACAGGCTCTGGTCCTTTAACAGCGTCCCCCCCCCAACCCTACAGCACGGTCGACCAGGTTTGCTGCCCCAGTTCATTGTGCTGCCCTGACCAGGAAGACATCAGACAAAAGGCAACGCGGTTGTATTTCTGTGCAGTTGCAGCAACGCTTGCACTGCACAGTGGTTCACTTGTTTAAAGGTCTGATTTCATGAGGTGAGAGGTGAACCGTCACAGGCACTGGTCCTTTAACAACGCCCCCCCCCCAACCCTACAGCACGGTCGACCAGGTTTGCTGGCCCAGTTTCTTGTGCTGCCATAACCAGGAAGATATCAGACAAAAGGCAACGCAGTTGTTTTTCTGCGCAGTTGCCGCACGCTCGTCCTGCACACTGATTCACTCGCTGAACGTCTGAGTTCATCGACAGTTAAAACAGTGCACAGCACGGGGTGTGTCGTTTGAGGTCTTCCAGCATGAGTGCGGCATTTCTGCTGTTGTTTGCCATGATAGGTGGTAAGTAAGCATTGCTTCTTTATGCACATTATTCGAATTAAAAGTGGGCTGGAAATAAAACATTTGCATTAGTGGGGGGAAGAAAATAGCAGTGAAGCCTTTGCTTCGTAGATACAGTGTACTTGGCCACGGCTTCATGCTTCAGGTATGTTGAGAAATATAAGCGGTATTGAATGCAAACATATTGATTGATACTAAATTAACTAATCTTCATGGTATGCGTTGAGAAGCACAGGTTGAGTACTCTAAAATGACATGTTTGACACTTATCACGCTATGTTAGTAACTTCAGGGTATATTTGATTAGATATATCAGGGCCATGTTTGTCGCATGATGGAAACATCGGAAATTTGAATATTTTCGCCGACACGTTTGGAACGATGGGTGGCGGGCAAGGTGAAATCCCGTGCACATAAGCTGAACGGTGATTGGTGTTCCTCTCTGAACAATAACAATTCGGAACAATAGCTTATTGGCTGGCAGCCCTAGTGCTATTTCTCGCCTATGCATGGCTTAAGTCGGCCACAGTCACGGTATTTGTAGCTGCTCACATACATTAGCAGATACAAGCACCTTTTTGAAATACACGGATCTACGGGTCTTCTGCCAAGCGTTGGACTAGTCCATTATCGAGGGAAGACAGGTTACTTTACAAGTCCCTCACAAATATATAAACCACTTCTGATATATCAGAAGTTAGCATTTATGTCTCCTGCCAGGGAAGTATAGTGATGTGTGGCCAAAGATTGTTTGATGCAAGTTACAGAACACATGACAATCTTTGTAAAAGTCGTAAAATGGGCAAATTTTATTGCCGGATTACCAACAGTTATATCAATAATGTGATAATGTTAAAGGTATACAAAAGTGTGTACACTTCAAAAGTGACGTGAATACAATGTATGTACAAAGCATGGGTTAATTTCGAATGTAAATTTAATTAAATAAATTAAGATAATCCAGTTTAATTAAGTAACTTTACCAAAAAGGCTAGATTAATTTAATTAATTAACTTCACCAAAAGAGGTTAATTCCCAATTAACTCTCAGTTAAGTGCTCACTAACAGTTGATATTACTAGATAGTTCACACCCACGTTATTTTCAAAAAGCCTGCAGTAGTAGGAGTGTGTAGCGGAGATCAGGACGTGGACGTGCTTAAACTTCTTAAAGATGAATGACTCGAAAACAGAAGTCATCGTGTTTGGTTCCGCCCAACAGCTTAAGAAAATTGAGCTAAACACAATAGGCATTGGTGATTGTTTGATCACTGTGACTCACGATGTACAAAATGTTGGTGTTCAGTTTGATGCCGAGATGGAGATGGAGTCACATGTGACTGTTGTGTGCAGGTCTGCGTTTTTCCACCTCCGAAACATCTCAAGAATTAGACGTTATTTTTACAGCTGAAGCGACAGAGCAAGTCATACATGCGTTTGTCACCAGTAGACTTGGTGTGGGCAATGCTCTGCTCCATCGACTCCTTCTGAATCAGATACAAAGGCTTCAGAGAGTACAGAACTGGGCGGCTCGCCTGGTCGACGGCGCCACGAAACTAAGCTATGCGACACCGCTACTTATCAATCTGCACTGGCTCCCGATAGCAGTTCGAGTAGAGTTCAAAATCTTGCTTCTCGTACATCGAACATCGACTGGTCATGCACCAGAGTACATCCGACATTGTGTGAACCGATGTCAACCGGTTAGATCGCTACGCTCCAGAGAACGAAATCTACTTTGTGTCCCACGTGCAAGGTGTCACTGGGGTGACCGATCGTTCGGGGTGGCAGCCCCAACTCTATGGTACTTGTTGCCGCAGCACCTAACGTCAACGCCAATGATGGATGCTGTTTTTAAATCAAGGCTTAAGACTCACCCGTTTTCTAGAACATTCAGTACGGCGTCATGAGCAATGATTATTGGAATGGCGCCTTATAAAAAAAATTCACGATTTGATTTGATTTGCAGTTACTTTTCTGGTCATTAGCCTTACAGAGATCAGGTTCAGGCCTGTGTGAATGGGAAGGAGAACATCACAATTTATTTTGGGATTACCAAATGGTAATCTGAAAATTCATATGAATAAATTATATACAATACAATAACATTATGAATTGAAAAAACCCATTAAAATAGTGTTATTACATGTTTAAAAGTCCATGCAAAGAATGCAAGTTATACCACAGTATGTACAAAGGTGAGGGGTCAACCGTCACAGGTACTGGTCCTTGAACAGCGCCCCCCCCCCACCCGTAACTTCAGAGTATATTTGACTAGACATATCGGTGTAATGTTTGTTGCATGATGGAAACATCGGAACATTGAATATTTTCGCCGACACATTTGGAGCGATGGGTGAGGCGCAAGGGGGAATCCCGTGCACAAAAACTGAACGGTGATTGGTGTTCCTCTCTGAACAATAACAATTCTGAACAATAGCTTATTGGCTGGCAGCCCTAGTGTTATTTCTCATCTATTCGTTGCCTACGTCAGTCACAGTCACGGTCTTTGTAGCTGCTGACATACATCAGCAGATACAAGTTAACAACGGACCATTGAATGAGAAAATATAATTACAACAGCGGATCCACTCCACGCTTACACACAATAATGACCATTTACTTTGCATAGCAAAACACTGAAACGCCCAGATTCTTGTTTCGACGGCCTTTCGACGGGTCTTCTGCCAGGCGTTGGACTAGTCCATTATCGATGGAAGACATGTTACTTTACAAGTCCCTCACAAATAAATAAAACACTTCTGATAGATCAGAAGTTAGCATTTATGTCTCCTGCCAGGGAAGTATAGTGATGTGTGGCCAAAGATTGTTTGATGCAAGTTACAGAACACATGACAGTCTTTGTAAAAGTCTTAAAATGGACAAATTTTATTGCCGGATTACCAAATGGTAATCTAAAAATTCATATGAATATAGACAATAAAATGTGATTTGAAACAAACATTAAAATATTGTTGTTACATATCTAAAAGTTGTCTATGCAAACAATGTTAAAGTTATGACAATAATGTTAAAGTCATACCAAAGTATGTACACATCAAAGGTTACCTGATTACAAGGTATGTACAAAGCATGGGTTAATTTCAATTGTTAATTTAATTAATTAAATTAAGATAATTCAGTTTACATATCCCTTTAGAACTCACACATTTTTTTAAAAGTCACTGCTTCCTCAGAGATTTTACCTTGAACTGCGAAAATTGTGTGTGTTGGTTTTTGGGGCATATCTCTGTTGATATTGATTTTCTATTGCAAGTAGTAATTATTTTAAAGAGAATTGAATACATGATGGTATAAAATATGATCTTCTATATATAAAATATGTAGACTTTACCTGGCTTGGAAAAAAGACAAATTAAGAATGCATCACAATTCGATAAAGGAAGTCGTTGCATGTGCTGTACCTTTTTTGGTCCATTTTTACTGCTGGAAGTTATGTTTATTTAATAAAAGATTATTCAATTACCTACACAACCTACCATAAGCACAAGTTCAGCTATAAAATAAAAAAATAATACCAGACCAATTGCGATTGCATAAGTTTAGTATGGGACATGTTAATGTATGCACTGTAAGTTGTACATCCTTCATTTGATAGTGTTACAAGTCTTATATTTTTTGTAGATTATTGAAATAACACTATACTGATACCAAAGTTTGACAGAGAGAAAACAGTGCGAGCACATTGGATTTTCACTCTGTCATGTTGGACAGTAACATTTTAGATATCAGTATCCTCCTGCAGAAATATATATTTATTATAAAGAATATAGAAACCCCTACACAATGATACCACATGTTACATTCTGACGGTTAGTATGATCAATACGGTCATCAGCAATAACATTTGTCCTTGAACAGTGCCCCCCCCCAACCCTACAGCACGTTCAACCAGGTTTGCTGCCCCAGTTTATTGTGCTGCCATGACCAGGAAGACATCAGACAAAAGGCAACGCGGTTGTATTTCTGTGCAGTTGCCACACGCTCGCCATGCATAGGTGTTCACTTGTTGAAGGTCTGATTTTATGAGTTGTGAGGTGAACCGCCACAGGCATTGGTCCTTTAACATTGCCACCCCCCCCCCCACCCTACACCACGGTCGACCGGGTTTGCTGGCCCAGTTTCTTGTGCTGATCCTCACCAGGAAGATATCAGACAAAAGGCAACGCGGTTGTCTTTCTGCGCAGTTGCCGCACGCTCGTCCTGCACACACACTAGTTCACTCGCTGAAAGTCGACAGTTAAAACAGTGTACAGCATGGGGTGTGTCGTTTGAGGTCTTTCAGCATGAGTACGGTATTTCTGCTGTTATTTGCCGTCATAGGTGGTAAGTAAGCATTGCTGCTTTATGCACATTATTACGAATTTAAAGTGGGCTGTAAATAAACCATTGGCATTAGTGGGGGGAAGAAAATAGCAGTGAAGCCTTTGCTTCGTAGATACAGTGTACTTAGCCACGGCTTCATGCATGTTGAGAAATATAAGCGGTATTGAATGCAAACATATTGATTGATACTAAATTAACTTATCTTCATGGTATGCGTTGAGTAGCACAGGTTGAGTACTCTAAAATGACGTGTTTGACAGTTGTCACGCTATGTTCGTAACTTCAGAGTATATTTGATTGGATATAACAGGGCCATGTTTGTCGCGTGATGGAAACATCGGAAGTTTGAATATTTTCGCCGACACGTTTGGAGCGATGGTTGGCGGGCAAGGGGAAATCCCGTGCACATAAGCTGAACGGTGATTGGTGTTCCTCTCTGAACAATAACACTTCTGAACAATAGCTTATTGGCTGGCAGCCCTAGTGCTATTTCTCGCCTATGCTTGGCCTAAGTCGGTCACAGTCAGGGTCTTTGTAGCTACTCACACACATCAGCAGATGCAAGTTAGCAACGGATCAGTGAATGAGAAAATGTAATTATAGCAGTGGATCCACCCCACGCTTATACACAATAATGACCTTTTTTTTTTGGTCATTTCTACAAGTTCAGCTATAAACAAAAATAATACCAGACCAATTGCGATTGCATAAGTTTAGTATGGGACATGTTAATATATGCAATGTAAGTTGTACATTGATAGTGTTAAAAATTTTATATTTCTGTAGATTATTGAAACACCTATATACTTATTTTACATTCATGTCATAGCATCACTAATATGTGTTAAAAATGATTGACAGAGAGAAAACATTGCCAGCACATTGGATTTTCACTGTATATGTTATTTTGCACAGTAACATTTTAGATATCAGTATCCTCCTGCATCAATATATATTTATTATAAAGAATATTGAAACCCCTACACAATGATACCACATGTTACATTCTGACGGTTGGAATTATGAATACAGTCATCAGTAATAACACCAATAATAGTACTTTCAATATTTTCTAACAATTTATGCAGTTTATGCAAAATGTCACACTGGAACCAGTGTAATTTGCACAGATAAACCACAATGTGACAAGTAATAAACAAACAACTGTAAATCACATTTTGCCACATTTATTGAAGAAAATACTGTCAAATACCCTAACTAACGTCACTAACGATAGACTTGCAGGTTGTCCAGGTGGCTTTCCACAATGTCATCGGAGATGATGTGCAGTACCTGCAGCTGATACTAAACATGGTACAACATATATAATCTCATCACATATCATGTACTCGTCGTGGAGATCGGTTCCTCCGACCAGTCGTCCCTGTACTTGGCATGTCCTTGATCCCTATAGCGATGTTGACACCGACGAATGCCTGCATCTCAAGTGTTGTTGCCGCACCTCAGTGGGGATCAGATGTGGCGTCCAAGTCATCATTGGTGGTCGCTTTGCAGCAGCGTTCGCCGACACTTTTGGAGCGATGGGTGGCGCGCTAGGGGGAAATCCCGTGCACAGAAGCTGAACAGTGATTGGTGCTTCATTCTGAACAATAACAAATGTGCGCTTATTGGCTCACAGCCCTAGTGTTGTTTTTCGTCCATGCGTGGTTCACTCCTTGAAGGCCTGAGTTCATTGACAGTTAGAACAGTGTACAGCACGGTGTGTTTCTTTTGGGGTCTTTCAGCATGAGTGCGGCATTTGTGCTGCTGTTTGCCATTATATATTTGAAATGGGCTGTAAATAAACCATTGGTATTAGCTGTGGAAGAAAGTATCAGTGACGCCGTTGTCTGGCAGATACTTAGACACGGCTTCAAGCTTCAGGTTTGTTGAGAAATATAAGCGGTATTGAATGCAAGCAAATTGACTGATACTACATTAACTGAGAGAGGTGCACAGTTTGAATACTTTATAATAATGTGTTTGATTCTTTTTCACGCTGTGTTCGTGACTTCATAATATATTTGATTAGGTATAACAGAGCCATTTTGCATAATGGAAACATCGGAAGATTTAATAATTTCGCCTACACTTGTTGAGCGATGGGTAGCGCGCAAGGGGAAATCCCGTGCACAGAAGCTGAACGGTGATTGGTGTTTTATTCTGAACAATAACAAATGTGCGCTTATTGGCTCGCAGCCGTAGTGTTGTTTCTCGTTTAAGCGTGGCCTAAGGCTAAGTCGGATCATTGATTGAGAAAATATATTCAACCCACGCTTACACACAATAATGACCCCTTACGTTGCATATAAAAACACTGAAACTTCAAGTTACTTGTTTCGAAGGCATTTAATGTAAGCACATTTTTAATACACAGATCTACATTTATGTATCCTGCCACAGGAATGTGTGGTCGCAGCTTGTTTGGTGCAAATTACATAACACATGACAATCGTTGTAAAGGTTGAAAAATTGGTAAATTGTCGGATTACCAAATGGTAATCTGAAAATGCATATGGAGATATATGATACAATAAGATATGAATTGAAACCAGCATTAAAATGTTGCTGTTACATGTCTAAAATTTGTCCGTGCAAAGAACGCAAGTTATACCAGGGTTCAGTCTACAGTTACATTTTCCACTGGTGGCCATGTTAACGTTTTGCATAATTATAAGAAAACGTGACCATCCAAAATTCTAAAAGTTTTAACCAACGCTGTCATCATCTCACTGACATGCTGGTAGAGTTTTATAAACATTATACATTTCTAATTATTGTAATATACCTGTATGTGCGATACCCCTCAATGTTTACCAACAATACGTGTCTAGTGGCCAAACAATCATTAATATTCTTCCGCCTATTAAAATCATCTAAAAATCCACCATTTCACACTCAACAGCTTCCACCAGTAAACCTGGTAATGTCCCTGCACAAATGCACTTATGTCAAATCGTATGAATTTTTTAAAACGTCCTATATCCAAACTTACAATGCCCTACATTCGTAATACACATGTAGCCCGGGAGCCAGAGGCATGACCCCACCAAAGTATGTACACATCAAAGGTGAGGGGTCAACCGCCACAAACACATGCCCTTGAACAGAGCCCCCTTCCCCGCCACCCAAGGCCACCTGTCAGACATGGGGCCGAGTACATTTGCATGAGTAAAGTACGAGTACATTGGTGATGGCTGAGTACGATTATGGGTATATTTCCACGAGTATGAGTACATATTGTTTGATATTATAGTAACTCTGTATAGTAATAACGTTTTTTTATTTTATGAGGAAAACTGTAAAAAACCTATTTATGTTTGGGACCAAACTGGGGGTTGCATTCCATTCAAAAGTGCGATTCGCGTTCAAATACAAATGTTCAGGGTATGCATTAAACTATGGGTTAAACTGTATTTAAATTGAAAACACTTTTCAAAATACATTTTATAGCACAACATAACAAGAGAAAAGAAATAAAGAACTATAACCATTAAATATATATGATATATGAATCAATGAACACTGTTAAGCATGTTGTGGCTGACAGTGACCACAAGTTCACAACTAATGTTTGCTGTAAGGGTGGATTAACACCTGCCAATTCCCAGGGCTCAATATCCCTTTGTACTTTAACCACACTACAAATTGGCACCAGACAATACTGGTGCAGGCTGTGTGACTTGAGTCACCAAACTTCTTCTTCAGAAGACTCAGTTAGCCCTGTCACTTGTGAGATTAACAAAGGTGTTAAATGTTAATACATTACATTCACAAATTAAGCATCACTAAAGCATCAGATATTGCTAGATGAATTAAATATTTATTTGAAACTATATTACATAGATTCAACGAATAACACATTAGATGACATATTTAAATGAAATATTCTTACAGTACCAGGGAGGTTTTCAAAACAATTGCTTAAATCACATTTTACACTTAAATAATGGTGAAACTGATGACAGCAGTGCTTTGCCAGTAATTCCAAATTCTTCATATTATGATATTGAAAATTTCAATTCCTTGGTAAACAATAGTGTTAATCGCTTTGGTATATTTAGTACTAATATTCAGTTCACCAATGCTAAATTTCAAGATCTGGAGGCTTTTATTGAAGAACTGCACTCACTTAAATTTAATTTTAGCATTATTTGTATCCAGGAAAGCTGGCTAAGGGAACAGGATGACATATCTCAGATCCAACTAGGAGATTACAATTGCATTGCTCAGGGGAAATCTAGTAGTGCCAAAAGAGGACTAATCATGTACATTCATACCAAATATGAATATAAATAAAAGTTAATCAATATGAAAATTGGGAAGAACAGTTAATTGAAATTACAGCATGGTGGTCTAACAAAGCCTGTGACAATGGGCCACATTTACATACCACCAAGCGATCTTAATGTCAACTATAAACAATTCATAGATGAATTTTCATTATTATTATCAACATTTAATCAAAACAACTCAGAAGTTATTATTGCTGGAGATTTTATTATAAACTTGCTTAAAATGAACCGAAAAGAAATATTTAGTGAGTTTTTTATTCCCTAACTGAGCATAGCTTCTTTCCCAAAATAACACTGTCAACAAGATTTTCAAACTTAAATGGAACCTTAATAAATAATTTCTTCTGTAAATTAAGTCAAGCTACCTTAAATTCCACATCAGGAATTTTAATCAAACAATTTTCAGACCATCAACCATACTTCATATTTATCAACACTACACCACTTAACAAATGCCCTCCAAACTTTGTAAAAATACATTTAAAAAAATGAAAAAGCTATGTGTAATTTTGCAAACGAGATTACAAAATCAAACATTAAAAATAAATTAGACAAAAATCTTTTCTCAGACCCAAATTCTAATTATAACATTCTTATTGAAGAAATGGACATTAAACATATGCCTTATAAAATAGTTCATTCAATAAACACAAATAGAAAAAATCAGCTTGGATAACCAAAGGTATACTTAGATTAGAATATAGAGATAACTTATATAAACTTATGAAAATGACAAATCCCAATGCAACAGGGTATTTTGTACAAAAGATTAACCTCAGAACATACAACTCTATTTTAAGAAGAAGTATTAGAGCGACTAAGCTGATGTATTATGAAATACTTTTTAACAAATATAGAAATAACACAAGGAAAACTTGGTAAACAATAAATGATATTCAGTTAAAAGACCAAGTTAAAAGAAAACACAACAAACAACTTTCTTTTTATTTTAAAATAACTAATAATGTGGACATTGCAAATAAATTCAATTAATTTTTCACTAACATAGGACCATAATAAAAATAATTTATACATTTCCTGCAAAATCTTTTTTTTTTTCTTCAACATCCTTCCTAAAGTAACATTATTTTTTTATTGAGAATAGATGTATTTGTGTTTTTTCTTTCATGGAAAATGTTTAAAGGTACTAATTTATTAAGTTTATTTCATTAGGGTGGCTTCTACAATAGCGATCAATGTTGGTCTTTGTAGAAATCTCCCTGACCCATTAAAATATGCTTCATTCTAAAAACACAGTTAGCCGTAGGGAATACTCGTGTTAATACAGGTTTTGTATTTTGTGTTTGTTTTTCAATTACAATAAACAAATTAATGTAATTTTGTTTCCTTAAGATAAATGAACTTAAAACTTGGATTTTGTTTATAAAAGATTGTCTTGTTAATTATAACTGTGATAATATTATGTTTGTATTACTTTGGGTTCAATAAACTTTTTTCGATTCCAATTCCAAAAGGCATTTTATGGCTAACTGGTGAATGACCCTTTCATTATGGGCATACTGGACTTCCTGGCTTAATTAAACAAACACAAGGATTGTCGCCTGGACTGGTAACTAGTAAAACTTTGGATATGAACTAGGGGTTTCTGACTGGGAATAGAATCAAAAGATGCTGCCTCTTAAAGCGAAGCCTTTGTGGCTTCAGTGCATTCGATGTGCAGAAAAGTGATACACGGTGTGAATTTGTGAAAACTCATCGATACCAAGTAAAAATTAAACCACATTTACTAAATGTAACAATAATAATTATTAAAAATCTGGGCTATTACATTGCAATTAATATCATGGTTATTGCAATAGAATTGACATACTAAGTGTTTTTAGTGATCATGTATTAGAAAACATATATAACTCAGCTGAGATGCATGCAAGAACATAACATTAAAAAAATATTTTATTAATATGCAGGTAATACAATTTGCTACCACACTTTTTTTAAATTATTGTTGTAGTTGTTAATTATTTGATAAACTAATTTTCACAATATCATATTGAAAAAGTACTCGTATGTACTCGTAATGTACTCCTAAAATCTAAGTACATTGAACACGAGTACGAGTACTTGACCATAATTTCTATGAGTACGGGTATTCCAAAAATATACTCGAGTACACAAGTATGAGTATTTAAAACATGTACTCGAGTACACGAGTACTGAGTACTTCGGCCCCAGGTCTGCCACCGGTATGACACTTAGACATGATTGAGCTGCAAAAATAAGTAATACTATTTCAAATTGAAACACTAGATAAATACACATACTATTATAAAAATTAGACATGCACCAATCGCCCATTGTCAACATGTAATATTTAAATAATACGACCCCTAACAATGTGTTGTATGCAGAATATTGGACAAACCAGTGTATGGTCCTTGTTGGACCTACACTAATTGCACCAGTATGCCAGTGAGGCCCCCAGACTCGGCTGAGCTTACCAAAGTGACACACCATGTAACCAGGTGTGATATCCACAACATTGTGTTGTATGTACAATACTAATATTCTATTGTATCTATTAGGCATGTAACACCAGAGCATTTTGGATATATCTGTGAAAAACATTAGATTTCCACCTGCCCATTTGTTTATTTGAATTTCAGAGAAACCTTTAGAAGCAGCTATAGTGCTGCTCCGATTTTGAAAGAATCAAATTTTTGTACAGATTTCGGTCATATTGGGTAAAATGCACTATGTATATTTTACAATTATGTCATAATCAAACATCATGATTACAATCTACATCCATAATGTACTGTTGAAAATATTATGTACATATCTAATAAAATAGTTCTTCAGTATTTGAGAGCACACTTTCAACATATACTAACAAAAGTGTAAAGAAATTACACAGATAGATAAAAGAAATACTATCTTTATAAGCAACGATGTTGCTGAAAAACACAGCCAAAGTTTTGCATTATCTAAAAGTGCATATACAAGAATAAGATGTTGCTACTAAGTTATCTATCAATATGTCTCTCAGGTGATTCTACCTATTTTAAACACTTCTATTTGGTCTCCTCTTAGTCTCCTGGTCTATAGTGTTGTCAAACCACATTGTAATAAGCGACTTTCGTAACTAAGGTCTCTCAATTCTGGAATCACTTTAGTTGCTCTTCGTTGTATGCTTTCTAGCTTGTCTATGTCCTTTTTACGATACGGCCTCCATGCCTGAACACAATATTCCAAATGTGGTCTAACTATTGCTTTGTACAGGGGTACAATTAGCTGTTTCTCCTTATACATGATTGTTCTCCTAATTAGCCCTAGAATTCTTTTCGAAGCAACAATCCCACATTGTTCTGAAACTTTCATGTCACCACTAAATGTTACTCCTAAATCCTTTTCTTGTGTGGTTCAACCTAGTACAGCATCCCCCATTTTATATTCTTCTTCCATGTTTCCATGTCCTATGTGTATACATTTACACTTCCCAAAATGTAATAACATTTGCCATTTTCATTTAACTAATTTATATAGATCATCCTGTAATATTTGTTTATCTGTATCATTATTCTTTCTGAATGCTTTTGTGTCATCTGCAAATTTGAGCACATCTTCCAAATCATATATATATATATATTAAAAACAGTATAGGGTCTAATACTGATCCCTGTGGTACCCCACTCAAAACCGATTTAAAGTTTGAGATCTCACCATCTACTATTACTCTCTGTCTTCTGTGTGTAAGCCACTTTTCTATCCAATTGATTATATCATTACCTATACCATGGGCTTTTAGTTTAAGTAACAATCTTTGATGTGGCACTTTATCGAAAGATTTCTGAAAATCTAAGCAGACAACATCCACTTGTGCATAAGAGATTGGTTAGACATGACCTTGCTTTTAGGAACCCATGTTGAGATGTATTTATTCATTGATGTTTTACAAGGAATTCCTCCATGTGGTCTCTAATTCATGTTTCAAGTAATTTACATACAACTGATGTTAAACTCACTGGTCTGTAATTTTCTGGCTTGTTCCTCGATCCCTTCTTAAATAGTAGCGTGATGTTTACTTCTTTCCATTCTGAAGGAACTATTCATTCTTCTAGTGACAAGTTAAACAATTTTGGATGTGGTGTACTAATTTGCTCAACAATTTCCTTAAGCAGTTTTGGTGGTATCCCATCAACTCCAGGTGATTTATTATCTTTCATCTTCTTAATTTTCTTTGCTATCATTTCAGGAGTTACAAATAACTGCCCTAATTGTTCTGATTTATTGCCCTCAAATTTAGTAAATAGAACTGGAAGTGAGCTGATATCTTCTGTGGTAAAAACTGAGCTGAAATACTCATTCAGGACCTCTGCCATTTGAAACCCGTCTGAAATTATGTTTCCCCTGTTGTTTTCCAGTGGTCCGACCTTATCTCGAAATTTTTTTTTACTCCTTAAATAAGCATAGAAACTCTTGCTGTCATTTTTTATATTACCTGCCAATTTTTTTATAGGTTCTTTTAGATTTTCTAATTTCAGTTGTAGCTAGGTTAAGTGCCTCTTTGTAATTTGCATAGTCTTCATCCTTTCTGGTACGCCTAGAAACCCTCCACATAGTTTGCTTAAACACTATTTTTTTAATAGAAGTGTTTCTTTCTAGACTGTTTTCCTTGTTTTCTCAAGGGAACAAATTTATCGATGATACTCTCAGTTTCATATTTTAGAATATTCCGACATTCAATTGCAGTCTTATTCCAATCTAGCTTTGGTAAGTATTTTATCATATCTTTATAGTTACCTTTGTGGAAATTTCTCCTATACGTTTTTTATTTTAATTTCTGATTTAACATTGATGTCAAAATGTATTTGATTGTGGTCACTGCTACCCAATGGTTCATGTATTTTTACATTGTCCACCAATTCTTTTTGTGATGATAGAACTATATCTAATACATTTTCTCCCCTGGTTGGTTCTAGCACGTGCTGAGTAAGGACTAAGGGAGCTATCCCAGGGCTTCATATTTGAGGCGAGCGATCGCTCTCGCTCCCTATCGCTCGCGCAAATCAATAATCTAGGGAGCGATTTATCGCTCGCGTCAATTGTTAAAATCGCTTGCTGCCTGCAAGTGTTCATCTTGACAAGTAGTTTCTTGAGTATTAGATTCACTAGGAAAGTCTAACCTCTTTATAACGCAGTGTTCGGGCTCCAATATTCGGAGTTCACATATCATCCGTCACCGGCGATCGCAGCCCGCTGCACCAAGATTGCAAGAACACCATCGAAGCTACGCTGGCCGCGCGGTTTATAAAAAAAATTATCAAATGAGTGGACTAACGTCGATGTGTATTATGTTTAAATGTCACATATTGTTGTATGTCGAACTTAATAAAATACATGTATACATGTACAGTTATGGAATAGTTAAGGGATCAACGATATGTCGCGACGATCTGATTGGTCGACTACGCTGCAATGGGAATCGAAAATAATAACCTGGATCTGAACTACCGAAAATGTATGAGTTGACACGGAGTGTAAACATTGATTAGACATTGAAAATGATAATTTTAGGAATTGTTCCACTTCGTCTTTCAACCGCTCTGAACACATCAATTCACGACGCACATTTCCGGTACAACTTAACATTGATTCACTGTTTCATGTGAGGATGACAAATTCATATTTTTGCGCACCGAGTTTGAGTTGTGCGTTTGGCATTATGATGCAATGGAAGCATGCCATTTCACCCCAGTTGATATTGATGTTGGCTACTAAGCTGCATTTACACGTCAACCTATTAACATAAAGTGCAAACACCTGGCAGTAATATGGAAAGGCGATAGTCAGACAGAAAAATACAACATGTGTAGATAATTGATGGAACTATTTATCGGAGTGAGATGCAGCATGGTTGAAACCTTCAAATGCCAGGGTTACTTGTATTTGGTATTTGACCAGTCATGGTGTGTGTGTGTGTGTGTGTGTGTGTGTGTGTGTGTGTGTGTGTGTGTGTGTGTGTGTGTGTGTGTGTGTGTGTGTGTGTGTGTGTGTGTGTGTGTGTGTGTGTGTGTGTGTGTGTGTGATTTGTTAGGTATGTGGAAACCTTCCATGTCATGCCAATATACCAGAGCCAGTTTCCTTGGTGTATGTGCTTGTTCTTTGACAACACACTGATATTATCACAGAGATGTATGACACCCATTACATATCCAGGTTGTTCTTAGGTGTTGTAATGATGCCCACACATCTGCCATGAAACCAATCAAGGCAAGCATCACACCCTACGGACAAACCACCATCAACATCCCCGTCACATACCTTACATTTCCACACCCCATTCTGTGTGACCTTACCAACCCCATGAAGGGGTGCTTCCCTTGTGGTTGTGTTCCTCGTTTAAACCAAAACAACAAGCTTCGTGGCATCTTGTGACAGCCGTATCCGCAGACCAACAGGACACTGTTGTTGGGTAGTACTGAAAACAAAAATAATGTTTACGATGTGCTATACAAACCAGCCATAGATCGTGCATATATAAACATTAAGGCATATCAATGACCATGCACTAAACAGTATTTGTTGCAGGACTGCTTTGATATCAACAGTAACCACTGGCGCTATCTAACGAGCTCTGACATACGTGAATTCAGATTGGCATTCGATTCCGAAGTTACATTGTCATTAACCACGTAGCCCAGCAATAGTTGCCAATATAAGGCAGGATTCACTAACCCCCGTTTTCTATGTTCGATCCCTAACACTAATATAGTAATACTTGTAAAATAGCAACAACTAGGTAGCTAGATTAACAACACACGATTAAAATAAACCGATACATAAAATACAAATAAACACAAATGCATAACTGTCTGGGAGGATAACCAACATCAAAGTAGAACGAACGAATAACTGTAACATGAACGATCATGCAGCAATTGCCAGCCCAATGCGATGTAAATTCAGATTTTTTTAATTGGGTTGTTACCAAACGTTGACGTTGTTATGCAATGAATGTTAAAAAAAAATAAACAAAGAATCCATGCCTAAAGAATACTTACTGATGAGCCTGTCACTGCCTTTTGCTGTTCGATTTGAATGTTTTTCCACCGCGTATACAACACGTCAACAGTACTGGCTACTAGTAGGGAGGTCAGACCAAATTTTTATATATATTGTATAAATTCTTTTAATTTTTTTCCTCAAAGTACCAGTTAACAGAAGTGGAAAGGTACTTGTTTCATGTTTCTAAGTTAAATATTTAAAAAGATACAGCTGTTTAAAGTTTCGAATTTTGAGAAATTTTCTGCCGGTTTTTCAAATGTCTAATATTGATCAAATGTTTCATATAAATCACCAGAAAAGTACATTTTGGAATGCCTGTCTATATATATAGAAGCATCAATAACAATTTCTTCATGAAGAATAAATGAAAAAATAGTTAATAGTTAACAGAGTGAAATTGTTAATTCAGAACCATCACATAAATTATATATAACGTTGGTTCTTAAATACGGTAGCGTCAATGTACAGACAAAACTTCATAATTCATCATGAGAGATAACACACATAGTTTTGCTAGCTTTAATAACTAATATGAATAGTGTGATTTTAAATATATATATATATATATATATATATTAATAAAATATACATTTAATAATTATACCAAAAATCATGTTTAATTCATTTATGTAGAGCCACAGTTATACAATAATCCAATTATTATATATATATATATATATATATATATATATATATATATATATATATATATATATATATATGTACATATATACGTATATATATAAATATATAATTATATATATGTACATTTATATATATATATATATATATATATATATATATATATATGCACATTATGTACATATATATATATATATATATATATATACCAACAATCATGTTTAATTCATTTATGTAATGTAGAGCCAGTTATACAATAATCCAATTATTATTATATATATACATATATATAAATACATATATATATGTACATATATATATACGTATATTTACATTAATATATATATATATATATATATATATATATATATAATATATATATATATATAATACAAAATAGTGGTATATACACATTAAATTAATAAGCATTGTAATAATGATGGCAATATCAAAAATACGTCAATACTGACAATAGTGAAATAGCAGTCTTTAATTTTTTTTTAGTTGGCCCAGTTCCCTTTTGTACCAGATTTGCTATGTCTGAACTGAACCCACAAAATGTAAATAATATATCATAGTTATGATACTAAATAAAATCATCACGAAACTAAACCCTAATAGCACTGAAATATGTGTTGTGAACGATAATACGAGCAGGTAGCGTAATATATGTATCCTACAATGCAATGCGCGCACCACGCATTTCGACAAGATGGCGTCTATTTTATAGACAGGGGTCCCGAAAGTGGACCTTGTGCACGTTTGTGCAACTGCGCAGTAGGACAACACGGGAATCAAGTTGTCGAAGACGTACGTCTTTACCCAACAAACTATGAACGAAGCTGAAAGCAACTACTGAAATACTTCAAAAACAACTTTAAAAGTAGCTCAACTTAAATGCTAAATTAATATAACTTTTCATAAACGGATTACAATGATATTGACAGATTTGAATTTGTCTTTTATTCCTCTTCTTTTATCACTATTTAAGATGGACGCCCTCATTACCATAATCCCGTAATCGGTCGAGAAAGGAAGGCCCCGTCAGCGAGATCCAAGATGGCCGCAGCCGAAAATAAACAAAAACAAACTACATCAATTTTTAAAAAATTATTACCGCTCTTAAGCACTGCCAAAAAATACGTTTTGAACATAGCTGCACATATTAACATATTGACAACATGATTATATAAATAATCTAACGTGTAACTTGCATAATAATAATATATGAGCAATAAACTGCGACCCGTGTTCCCCATGTTAGCAGAAGGTAAGTCAAATCGGTCTGAAGTCGCTACTACTAGTACTGTCAGTAGTTGATCTCGGCAAAAACAAGATCTTTATTTGCCGTTTCTGCAACATTAGGACAGCGCTTCTTGTGTGACTCTATCGATCCCGAGCTGCGCTTGTACAAGTTGACAAATTTCGATTGCTTGTAATGACTAATTGCCGTTTCTAAATTAGATAAACTAGAAAAAATCGCGCCAACTTGTATTACTTGATCAAACGCCATTAATTTTCGAACGGGACGATTAATGCGCGCGCAGATTTAGAGCAGGAAATGAAAAACGAAAACTGATGCGCGCGCAGGCTCACGTACGTTTAGACCCTTTGTTTTTTATTTCACAAAACAACGTTTTAACAATTTATGTCACGACATGGCAGCCAGCAAGCAGAACGTAACACCGTCTAGTTATCGTGAAACTTTGGATGGTGCTGACAAGGTGCGATATGACGAGAAATTACGTCTTATTGGGAACGAAGATCCTTACACCGTCGATCTGTCAGATTTGACAGACGATGTGAAACTTGAAGTTTCAAACTTCTGCCTACGACTTCGTATTTTGATATGATGAACTATTTAGTTTTTTCACCCAGCCCATATACAATGGAGGATCTCCGTGCATACAAAGGATTAGAGGCCTACAACCAGTTTGTTTGCGGATGGGTCCGGGAGAAACGGATGTGCGTGAAAAAAGGAAGCTGTGTCGTTACTGCCAAAGCAAAGTGAGTTTGATTACTTTTGTCTTGAACCATCATTATTTACTATATTTCTCAATCTTTGAAATAAATTTAACTGCATATCATTAATCGCGCGGTTGACCGGCGATGCCCCTATTATGTACAAGTAATTATATAATTCGTTTTGTAATTGAAATAAAAAATAACTTATTAGTCATTTGAATCAAATGCTTTAAACAGTTCTTATATGGATACAATTTTTGTATTGAAACAAATAAAACTGAACAAAGGTAAGTACTTCAATGATTGTATAATTATTATAAATTTATAGCTTATGTTTGTTACATACAGGTTATGCATTCTCAGATACTCAGAGCCAAAGCACTGAATCCATGGATCATTGCTGAGAATGGAGGACGCGTCTTGGCAGCTCATTGCGACTGCATGGCAGGTCTTGGCGAAGCCTGCACTCATGTGGCTGCATTGTTGTTTGCCATTGAAGCAACAGTGAAAGTTCGCGACTCAAAGATGGTGACTGAGGAAAAGGCGTACTGGTTGTTGCCAGGCGGAGTCAAAGGGGTGACTTACAGCGAAGTCAGTGACATTGACTTCACATCTGCAAAGACCAAGAAGAAGCTCTTGGACATTTCCATTTCATCCCCCCAGACACCAACAGTGAGACCCCAGAATGTGAGGGGAGTCAGTGTCTCTATGGCAACACAGAAGGATATGCTTGGTTTCTGTGAACATTTACACAGTACTGGGAAGAGGGCAGGGATTTTGTCTTGTTTGTCTCCCTTTTCAGACGATTACATGCCAACATATATGAATGATAATTTTCCAAATCTTTTAACCGAGTTGGTTGATGAGAACTGCTATGACATGAATTATGCCAAGCTTGTTAGTCATTGTCAGGATATTTTCATTTCAGTTACAGAGGAGCAGGCAGAAGCTGTGGAAGCTGCCACCCGGGAACAGGCATCATAAAAATTATGGCATCGTTTCAGGGCAGGCAGGATAACTGCTTCCATTATGAAAATTGTGATTGCTGTGGTGAGGGTTGTTTGGAAATTAAGTGCCCTTTCTGCAAAAAAAGACCAGAAATTATCAGACCCCACTGATACTAAATTCTACTTGCAGAAAGATGATGGTGACAACTTAACACTAAGCCATAAGCACGCATATTATTATCAAGTGCAGACACAACTTAGTGTTTGCAGAAAGGAATTCTGCTATTTTGTGGTGTGGACTGAACATGACATCCACATTGAAATTATCACCCTTAACAGTGACTTTTGGGAAGAGATTTGCACGAAACCGTCACATATCTTTCAAGAGGCAATTCTACCTGAGCTGGTTGCCAAGTTTTTTTATAAACTACCATCACCATCTTTCTGTAGCACTGTGAAATCTGCCTGCACTACCACCAAGGACAGTATGTTGGCTTGTGGTGACAATACACTATTCTGTTATTGTGAACAGGTGGAATCAGGTGACATGGTAGGGTGTGACAATGACAGGTGTGACATAAAGTAGTTTCACTTTGAGTGTGTGAAGATAAGTAGGGCTCCAAAAAGTAACAAAACACAGACAAAGTGATTATCAAGGCAGCTGTAGACAACATCACAAACATTTATTTATGTGTTATCTACATGTTGTAGTCTCATGCTATACAATTTCTAAATCAATTGAGACTATCTTAGTATTTATTTACATGAAACATGGAAGTACTTGTTTACCTTGTACATTATATTATCGTTTTCATAAATCAAGTGATTTCTACAGCTCAATCTTGTGCATGAGTACTACCTCAGTCAAATGAGACTATTGGTTCACAGCAGTTTGTAAGGGAACATCAAACATGGCACATCTTATCAACCATTGTCATGTTGGTTTCATCTTTTGTAAGTAAATAATCAATTGGCTACCCAGTATGGTGTATTCCTGGCGAACACATCCAATTATAACATAAAAAGATTGTAAATGCATCGCAAATGACCAAACAACCATAAATAATCATATTTAGCTATAGCCATATTTATATTGTCCGGTACATAACACAGATTATTACCTCATGCGATCTACCGTGGTGACCGTCCGCTTGCAACGACACTGTCACTAGGTCAAGGACCAGGTACCAAATCGCCACCCAGCATGACCGTGGCTTTCGTCACGTTTTGTCGCCGTTTCTGCATGTTTTGCCTTAGCTGCACGTGCTAATCGCAGCCTGTTTCGCTGGCTACCCTTCCTGGTACCGAAAGGAGGTGAATGCTTCTTACTTAGCAACGGCATGTTGTAGATTTCACTATTAAAAATGACTGCTAACACGGAAGAACAATCGACTCGAATGTAAACACTACTGACAGGAAGTGGGCGGAAGTCGAAGGTCAAACTTTCCGCCTTTTCCGCCTTTACTCTGCCTACGTCAGCTTTATTTAGAGCACGTGGATCGTATGTTAAAGGGGAGAAACTGCTCTTTCAGATGGCTGGGGGCCATCTTGGAGTTAAATATTTAAGCGGCGCAAAAACATCAATTGAATTGGACGATGTTTCCCGTCTGTTTTTTTACACATAAAACATTTCGAAATAACACAATGTGACTCATATTTGCTAATTATATACTTTCTTGCATAATATATAAAGCCTTGGTATGAATGTTTGTTTATTTTTTCGAGTACAACTTTTGGGAGATAGTTCTCTTGAATTAATTTTAGACTTTTGTGTCTGACGCAAAGGGGATAATACTTGGAATTAGAAGAAATTGCGAAGATTTTAAGTTTCTAACAGAATATATGTCACAAACATGACATTTTTTGACATAAAAATAGGACAAAGCTCCACTGTTCTTGTATATTTTCTGCTCAAAGTACGTGTGGGTTGAATTTGTCCCGGCCCCTGAGGGGACTTGCCCCGACATGGGGCAAATCCGCCCACGCTATGGTAGGTCTACTAATAGTCAGACTGAATATTGACTTGCAGCAGTTTTGTCGTTTATTGATAGCACAACTGTTGGCATGATAGAGATATATTATAATGTCCTAGGGGGCGGGCTAGTCCGTTAACATATATGTACACGTTATATACAAAATCTATCTATGAATAGAAATAATTATGATTGATATCAAAAATTTGCCCATCAGTACACCATTGTCTGCAGGCTATGAGCCTGATTATGAAAATGGTGTTACAAATACAGATATAGATTGCAATTTCTTCAATACACTCAACCCTACATTTACCTCTAAATAATAACTTGAAACTGATATAAATAAAATAATAAAAAATATAGTGATGACTATGCTAAATGATTTTCCTTGATGCATTTGAATATAAGAAGTATATAAAAAATATTAGTAAATTAAATAATTATCTAGAGTCGCTTGATCTAACATTTTCAATAATAGGATTAAGCAAAACGTGGTTAAATAGTTACAATTCGGATCTATATGAGCTAACAGAATATAGAAGTGTACATCTTATTGACCATCAAAGAAAGGAGGGGTGTATCCCTGTATATTCATAAATCTTATGAGTAGGTAGAGAGGTCTCAAATTACCGTTATAACTGAATATTTAGAGTGTATATTTGTCGAAGTGCAGACTCGGTCTAAGAAAAAAATAGGAGAACACTGGTTGGTGTAGTCTACAGACCACCTAATACAAATATTAATGTCTTCAGAGAACACATGCTTAATATTTTACACACATTAAAAGCTGAAAATAATTTTTTATATAATGGGCGATTTTAAAATTAATTTTCTGAATTATGATCATCATGCAGAAACTCGCGATTATGTAGATACAATGTACTCAAATGCATTTTTTCCTCTGATCACAAAGTCTACCTGAATAACACCAACCTCAGCTACACCAATAGACAATATTTACAGCAACGACATTCCTGGTGAACACACTCAAATGCAAGAAATAATATATACAGACATTTTTGATCACCTACCAATAATTTTGTTAACCAAACTAAATAGTAATACAAAGGATGATACAATAATTAAGACTAGATTATTTAATGATCAAACCACTGCCACTTTCAGATATAGTGTAGATAAAATAGTTTGGGATGATGTTTATGAATGTCAGGATCCCGAAGAAAGCTACAAGATGTTCTTAAATAAAATAACACAGGCATATGATAAAGCATTCCGACTTGTTAAAAAAATACCAGAAGAAAGAAATATAAACCCTGGATTACCAAAGGGTTTAAAAAAATCCATCAAAAAAAAAAATTAATTATACAAGTATTACTTGAATATACCTACAATATTTAATGAAACCAACTAAAAAAAATAAAAAATAAACCAAATAAACTTTCCACAATTAGTATTGCGGAAAGGTACCATTATCACAAGGAATTTCACAAACATAGAGGCAATTTAAAAAAAACGTGACAAATACTAAAGGATATTATAGGCAAAAAGACTGTATCCTTATGTCATTGAGAATTCCAAGTTGATGACAAAATTATTCAAGACAAAAAGATGATTGCTGATAAGTTTAATGATTATTTCACAAACATAGGCCACGAGTTGGCTAAAGAAATACAGAAGTTATCGAAAAGCCTGAGGATTATCTAAGTGGAACTTTAAAAAACGCTATGTTTTTAGCACCTGTAACTACAGATGAGGTAAAAGGAATTATTGAAAAATTAAAAAGTAGTAGTTCTGGTTGGGATGGCATCAAACCTAATATTATTTAGCAGACATATCCTAACATGCTTGAACCATTATGCCATATTATAATCTTATCATTCGACAAAGGATGCTCACCAGATCAACTCAAATTAGCCATTGTAGTTCCAATTTTTTTAAATGGAGATGCTAAACTTATAGCAAACTACAGGCCCATCTCTGTGCTGCCAGTATTTTCAAAGATTTTTAAAGACTTATGTACATTAGATTAACCAAATATGTGACTAAAAACAACATTTTGTCTAACTTTCAATTTGGATTTAAAAAGGTCACTCCACATACATGGCTTGAACAATACTAATTGACAAAATAACCAAAGCTATCGATAAAAAAACATACAATTGGACTATTTGTAGATTTTGCTAAAGCTTTTGACACTGTTAACCATAACATCTGGCTAACAAAATTAGCTCATTATGTAATTATGGTTAATGTGCTCCAATGGATTCAAAATTATTTAGCTAAAATAAAACAAACAGTGATATGTCATGGGACTAATTCTGTTCTAAAAAATATAACATGTTGTGTACCACAAGGTTCAATTATGGGGCCTTTACTATTTCTCATATACATAAATGATCTAAGTGCTGTATATCAAGTTACATTCCCTATTATGTTTGCAGATGATACAAATTTCTTCGTACAAGGGGAAAACTTGGAAAACATGGAAAACGATTTAAGCATTGAATTAAAAAGCTAACAATATGGCATTAAACTAATAAACTTTCATTAAACATAAAAAAACACATATAGTGACCTTTAGCAATACTCACAGCATAAGAACCAGACATTATAAAATCTACATAGATGGGACAGAAATAGGTACTGTAAAATATACAAACTTTCTAGGAATAATAATAGACAACAAACTAAACTGGAGTGAACATATAAAACATATATGTAACAAAATATCAAAGAGCATTGTCATGATTAATACGGTAAAATACAAGCTGGACACGAAAATTCCGACAAATTTATATTATTATTTTATTTATACATACATCACTTATTCATGTATTACAGAAAATATTAGTACGTATAATTAGTCAAGTGGGTTTCAGAAATCACACTCAGTCATTGTTTAAAAAAACAAAAACATTTTGAACATCTATCAAGTAAACAAGTACAAATGCTGTGACTTTATATATAAACACAACTGGGGTATGTTACCAGAACTATTCAATAACATGATTATTCTAAATGGCTCTCCACATAGTCAGCACAAGGCAAGGAACAACTTATAAAATACCATATTGCTATAAAAAAATCAGACAAAATACATTGGCATATACTGGTTCCAAATACTGGAATACAATGGTGATAAAGAATCATCTTGAAGATTGCACATCGCTTCAAGCTTTTAAAAAGAGAATCAAAGCACTTATTCTTGACGAATGTATGAATGCTGAATTCTAATAGATGGTAATAGTTTCATACAGCTAATATATATATATATATATACTTATTACGAACAATTATATTGTGAAGTGAATACTATGCTGCATAATAACCTCACTATTGATATATTACACTACAAAGTTGTGGTTATGTGCCGTAGTCAGCAGTCAAATTATATTTAACAGGGTAGTTATATGAACTATGTGAATATATATATATATATATATATATATATATATATACATATATATATATATACATATATATATATATATATATACATATATATATATATATATATATATATATACATATATACATATACATACATATACATATATATATATATATATATATATATATATATATATATATATATATATACATATATATATATATATATATATACATATATTTATATATATATATATATATATATATACATATATATATATATATATATATATATATATATATATATACATATATATATATATATATATATATATATACATATATATATATATATATACACGCATATATATATATATATACATACATACATACATACATACATATATATATATATATAATATATATATATATATATACACATATACATATACATATATACACACACACACACACACACACACACACACACACACACACACACACACACACACACACACACACACACACACACACACACACACACACACATACACACACAACAACTGTCCTAGTTTTACTGTAGTAAACTTTAGTACAACTGTCAACTTGTGAATGGTGTACATCATCAAATGTAATGCATATGGAGATGCCTAGTATACTTCAATCTTGTTACACTGCACATGTTCTGACAGTTTTGCACAACTGCACGATGACTGCACATTAATGAATTATGTAGACAAGGATTTATGGGCTAAATGGCTTCTTTTCAATTGTCTTCGTTGATATATGCTATGCATCATGTGTATATGAACGGTATCATCATGAAGACAATAAATCATTATCATTATCATTTGGCATAATAATTGTCGTCATAAGCTAGGTAGATGGGGCGGCTATGTGTCAGTTGATTTTTTTATTGTTTCCTTTATAACACGTTATGGAATATTGTTTATGTTAACCAATATCTCCCTTAACGTTACCAGTTACACTGTCATACTTATATGTATGTCATTTATTTATTTGGGTATTTTCTAAAAACAATATCATTTCGCATTTTGTGGCTATCCTTTTTACATTAAAAAATAAAAGAAAATCATATGTAGGCAACATAACGCAAATTTGAATTACGATTGGTTTGTGTCAAAAATACACTGGTAATTTGATTAATCTGGAAAGTCTTTGAAGAAATGGTTAATTTATCTTAATAACTTCTACTGAAACTCATCAATTCAAGACAAGCATATAATAACAGCCCCAGCAACCTTACATATGATTTCAAATCGCGGAACAATTATCAACTTAATTTGAAACGTAAGCACAAACTATTCATATAATTAGCCGCCTAGTATGAGTTATTGTGTTGTTTTCAGTAGTGGACACAGAATACGCCGACAAGATGGAAAATGCTATTGTGACTGTGGGAGGTTCGGCGAGATTTCATTGTGTCGGCGAAAACCTTGGTTGGGACATGTACGTCTCCGGTGAAGAGAACCCGTTGTCGATATCAATTAACCAGAACATCGTCAACACCACCAAGTATACATTGAGCAGTGATGATTATGGGAGACACAGTGGAAGGTACATATTGTGGATATCCGTGACGACATTGCAGGATGCCGGACGATACCGTTGCAAATACGTACCGCTGCCAACGCTTTTCACAGAGGCAGAACTTGTTGTACTAGGTGAGAAAAAAATTCATATAGTATATGAAAAAAATCGGTAAACCCACTAAAGTGGCCTGATTAAAAGGTGGCCGAATTACAGAGGCTGGTCAAATATGCACATTTGGGGAAAACAGATTGTGATACAGTGGCCGATTTCAAGGGGTAGCCGCTTTGAGGGGTTCTACTGAATATATCAGTACACATTAATTTTTTAAATATAGGCAAATACTTAGTTAGAACAGGGAAAGTCGAAGAAATTGTATTATTATATATTTTATGTGAGGATATTGGTATAGGCTTGACTTATTGTTTGGTAGATTTAGACTTACTCTTTCGTAAGAGTGTACTTTCTGTTTGGTAGGATTGTAATTATCGTTTGGTAGAAGTAGATTCAATGTTTCATTACTGTAGATTTAATGTTTCATTATTGTAGTCTATTCTAGTCAAAAATATCCACAGTTGATACATAACAATGACATGACGTCACAAATGCACAACTGCATGCAACTATCTATTATCTGTCGACAGCAAATATGCGATCTCCGTAAATAGTCGGTAGGATGTTTCCGTTGGACATCTGGTGGCAATTTGTGGGTTGGCGGTGCTCGGTGTCACATCCGGTCACGTGTCTTCCGATAATTTAACTAATTTATGTGTTAAAAAGTGTCTCTACCGAACAAAGATGAACAACATTATATACAAAGAAGCGTCTCTACCGCATACAATGAATGGTTTCAGTACAGTCCTTTTTTGATGGCGTCATCTAGCGGGTACTTTATGTTAACCCATTTGTTTTTGTCAAGAACTGTGAGAGGCCTGGAGGAGCCTGGCGCCAATGGCGTAATTTCAAGTACAGCATTTAGGACGACGACCAGCTGTAAACGTGTCATAAATTAATGTATGTTAGCTTACAATATGTCAATGCTGTGCTACGGGCGTTCTGTCTAAAATCCGTAATTCGAGTCTTGGACATATTCTTACGAAGCGCCTCTAGTGAGTAGAGTATGAACTAATTAATACAAGTTTTTAAGAATCTTGTAGAATGTCTTTGCACTAATTGATCTGGTGTTAACACTTTCTAGCTAAGTACCACATTTAGCTATATGTTAATGTTTTTAGCTACGTAAGGTCTCTCAATTCTGGATTCATTTCATTTGCTCTTCGCTGTATTCTTTGTAACCTGTCTATGTCCTTTTTACGATATGGCCTCCATTTTTTTAATACAATATTCCAAATGCAGTCTAACTATTGCTTTATACAGGGGTACAATTAGCTGTTTCTCCTTATACATGATAGCTCTCCTAATTAGCCCTAGAATTTGATTTCCTTTCGAAGCAGCAATCCCACATTGCTCTGTAACTTTCATGTCAGCACTAAATGTTACTCCAAAGTCTTTTCTTATATGGTTCTCCCAAGTACAACATCCCCCATTTTATATTCTTCGTTCATGTTTCCATGTCCTATGTGCGTCCTATGTGACTTATCTCGAACTTTCTGTTTAATCGTTACATAAGCAAAACTCTTGCAGTAATTTTTTTATATTACCTGCCAATCTAGTTTCAGTTGTAGCTAGGTTAAGTGCCTCTTTGTAGTTTGTGTAGTCTTCTACATTTCCAGTGTGTTCATATACCCCCACTGCATATGTTTGTGAGCAATGTTTCTAATTATCTCTTTTGACAGGTGTTTCTTCCTGGATCTTTTCCCTTGTTTTCTTAATGGAAAAAATTTCTCAGTAATGCCTTCAATGTCATATTTTAAACAAGTCCAGCATTCTGTTGTCATCTTGTTCTTCAGCTAGTTATTCCAATCTATATTTGCTAGATAAGTTCTCATCTCTTTATATCTGCCTTTGTTGAAGTTCGTCCTACATTGTTTTTAAATGCATTCCCTGTTTTTACTTTTATATTAAAATGGATTTGGTTATGGTCAATACAATATTTCCAATTTGTGCCGCTGCCAACGCTGCGCCTGCGTGTAACACTATTAGTTATACATGTGTTGCAATTAGCTATGTAGAAACGCTTTCACGCTACATACGAACAGTTTTTTTTTTATAGTTATTTACCGATTTTAGCTAAGTAGTAACGTGTTTTGCTGC